>OX424575.1:101743595-102057805 GCA_949152435.1 Gastracanthus pulcherrimus | reverse complement strand
ATTTTCAGAATGACCCAGAGTTTTCACATTTTACAAATTGACATACTTCTTAAAACTGGTTTTATAAATTTTCACAATTTTTCAGAAGTTTACAATTTTCTACAATTTTCACAACTTTTTCAGAAGTTCAGTTTTTAAAATTTTCGAAATGCGTTTTCGAATGCGTTTCACAATATTCCAAAGTATTTACAAGTATCCATAATAATCAAAGGAATTTCCAAATTTCACAAATTTATCAAATATTTGTAAAAATTTCGCCATTTTCCAACATTATCGTAGTTTTCTAAACTTTTCACAACTATCCAAAATTTTGAGAATTTTTTCCAAAATTTTCACAATTTTCCAAATTTTCACAATGATCCAGAGTTTTCACAATTTTACAAAATTGACATACTTCTTAAAACTGTTTTTATATACTCAAAAATTTTCACAATACTGTAAAATATTCAGAATTCTCGAAAATATGCCTATCTTTTCAAATTCTTAGCAATTTTCTAAAATTTTCTTCAAAGATCCAGTTTTCACAATTTTACAAACTTTTCATAGCTTTTAAGAATGTTTTTAAAATTTTCAGAATTGAATAAAAACATTTACAGGTATCCAACTTTTCACAATTTTCTACAATTTTCCAAAATAATTACTATTTTCCAACTTTTATCCCAGTTTCCAACATCTTCACAATGCTTAAGATTTTGACGATACTTCACACTTTTTACAATTATCCAATCTTTTTCACGAGTATCCATAATTTTCAAAGAATTTCCAAATTTCTTAATTTTTATAAATATTTGTAAAAATTTCAATTTTTCGAAATTTTCACAATTTTCCAAAATTTTCACAATTTTCCAAATTTTCACAATTTTCCAAAATTTTCATAATTTTCCAAAATTCTCACAATTTTATAAATATTTGTAAAAATTCAATTTTCCAAAATTTTCACAATTTTCCAAAATTTTCACAGTTGTCCAAATTTTTCACATTTTTCAAAAATTTTCAATTTTCCAAAATTGTCACAATTTTCCATAATTTTCACAATTTTTCAAAATTTCCACAATTTTCCAAATTTTCACAATTTCCAAATTATTCACAATTTTCCAAAATTTTCACAATTTTCCAAAATTTTCACAATTATCCAAATTTTTCACCTTTTTCCCAAAATGTTAAGTTTTCCAAAATTGACACAATTTTCCATAATTTTCTCAATTTCCAAAATTTTCACAATTTTCCAAAATTTTCACAATTTTCCAAAATTTTCACAATTTCCAAAACTTATCAAAATGTTTTCCAAAACTTATCAAAATGTTTTCCAAAACTTATCAAAATGTTTTCCAAAATTTTCATAATTTTACAAACTTTTCACAATTTTTCCAAAATTTTCACAATTATCCAAATTTTTCACCTTTTTCCAAAATGTAAGTTTTCCAAAATTGACACAATTTTTCCAAAATTATCACAATTTTCCAAATTATTCACAATTTTCCAAAATTTTCACAATTTTCCAAAATTTTCACAATTATCCAAATTTTTCACCTTTTTCCAAAATGTTAAGTTTTCCAAAATTGACACAATTTTCCATAATTTTCTCAATTTTCCAAATTTTCACAATTTTCCAAAATTTTCACAATTTTCAAAACTTATCAAAATGTTTTCCAAAACTTATCAAAATGTTTTCCAAAATTTTCACAATTTTCCAAAATTTTCACAATTTTCCAAAATTTTCACAATTATCCAAATTTTTCACCTTTTTTCCAAAATGTTAAGTTTTCCAAAATTGACACAATTTTCCATAATTTTCTCAATTTCCAAAATTTTCACAATTTTCCAAAATTTTCACAATTTTCCAAAATTTTCACAATTTTCCAAAATTTTCACAATTTTCCAAAATTTTCACAATTTTCAAAACTTATCAAAATGTTTTCCAAAATTTTCATAATTTTACAAACTTTTCACAATTTTTCCAAAATTTTCACAATTATCCAAATTTTTCACCTTTTTCCAAAATGTTAAGTTTTCCAAAATTTTCACAATTTTCCAAATTTTTCACAATTTTCCAAAATTTTCACAATTTTCCAAAATTTTCACAATTATCCAAATTTTTCACCTTTTTCCAAAATGTTAAGTTTTCCAAAATTGACACAATTTTCCATAATTTTCTCAATTTTCCAAAATTTTCACAATTTTCCAAAATTTTCACAATTTTCAAACTTATCAAAATGTTTTCCAAATCTTATCAAAATGTTTTCCAAATTTTTCACAATTTTCCAAAATTTTCACAATTTTCCAAAATTTTCACAATTATCCAAATTTTTCACCTTTTTCCAAAATGTTAAGTTTTCCAAAATTGACACAATTTTCCATAATTTTCTCAATTTTCCAAAATTTTCACAATTTTCCAAAATTTTCACAATTTTCCAAAATTTTCACAATTTTCCAAAATTTTCACAGATTTTCCAAAATTTTCACAATTTTCCAAAATTTTCACAATTTTCCAAAATTTTCACAATTTTCAAAACTTATCAAAATGTTTTCCAAAATTTTCATAATTTTACAAACTTTTCACAATTTTCCAAAATTTTCACTATTTTTCGAAATTTAATATTTTCCAAAATTTTAAACGATTTTCAGACTTGTACAATTTACTCAAATTTTCACAATTTTTCAAAAGTTTACCATTTTCTAAAATTTTCACAATCTTTTCAGAAGTTCAGTGTCCCAAATATTTCGAAATGCATACAAAATTTCGCAATACTCCAAAGGTTTTACAGGTCTCTATAATTTTCAATGATTTTCCAAATTCATAAATTTATCTAATATTTGTAAAAATTTTGCAATATTCCAACGTTATCGTAGTTTTCTAAACTTTTCACAAGTATCCAAACTTTTCACAATTTTCTATATTTTTTTACATTTTTCCAACAATTGTATAGTTTTCCAAAATTTCCGCAACTATCCAAAATTATCATAATATTCTAAAATTTTCACAATTTTCCAAACTTTGCACAATGTTCCAAACTTTGCATAATTTTTCCAAAATTTTCACAATTTTCCAAAATTTTCACAATTTTCCAAAATTTTCACAATTTTCCAAAATTTTCACAATTTCCAAAACTTATCAAAATGTTTTCCAAAACTTATCAAAATGTTTTCCAAAACTTATCAAAATGTTTTCCAAAACTTATCAAAATGTTTTCCAAAATTTTCATAATTTACAAACTTTTCACAATTTTTCCAAAATTTTCACAATTATCCAAATTTTTCACCTTTTTCCAAAATGTTAAGTTTTCCAAAATTGACACAATTTTCCAAAATTTTCACAATTTTCCAAATTATTCACAATTTTCCAAAATTTTCACAATTTTCCAAAATTTTCACAATTATCCAAATTTTTCACCTTTTTCCAAAATGTTAAGTTTTCCAAAATTGACACAATTTCCATAATTTTCTCAATTTTCCAAAATTTTCACAATTTTCCAAAATTTTCACAATTTTCAAAACTTATCAAAATGTTTTCCAAAACTTATCAAAATGTTTTCCAAATTTTTCACAATATTCCAAAATTTTCACAATTTTCCAAAATTTTCACAATTATCCAAATTTTTCACCTTTTTCCAAAATGTTAAGTTTTCCAAAATTGACACAATTTTCCATAATTTTCTCAATTTTCCAAAATTTTCACAATTTTCCAAATTTTCCACAATTTTCCAAAATTTTCACAATTTTCATAACTTATCAAAATGTTTTCCAAAACTTATCAAAATGTTTTCCAAAATTTTCATAATTTTACAAACTTTTCACAATTTTTCCAAAATTTTCACAATTATCCAAATTTTCCACCTTTTTCCAAAATGTTAAGTTTTCCAAAATTTTCACAATTTTCCAAATTTTTCACAATTTTCCAAAATTTTCACAATTTTCCAAAATTTTCACAATTTTCCAAAATTTTCACAATTATCCAAATTTTTCACCTTTTTCCAAAATGTTAAGTTTTCCAAAATTGACACAATTTTCCATAATTTTCTCAATTTTCCAAAATTTTCACAATTTTCCAAAATTTTCACAATATTCCAAAATTTTCACAATTTTCAAAACTTATCAAAATGTTTTCCAAAACTTATCAAAATGTTTTCCAAATTTTTCACAATTTTCCAAAATTTCACAATTTTCCAAAATTTTCACAATTATCCAAATATTTCACCTTTTTCCAAAATGTTAAGTTTTCCAAAATTGACACAATTTTCCATAATTTTCTCAATTTTCCAAAATTTTCACAATTTTCCAAAATTTTCACAATTTTCCAAAATTTTCACAATTTTCCAAAATTTTCACAATTTTCCAAAATATTCACAATTTTCCAAAATTTTCACAATTTTCAAAACTTATCAAAATGTTTTCCAAAATTTTCATAATTTTACAAACTTTTCACAATTTTTCCAAAATTTTCACTATTTTTCGAAATTTAATATTTTCCAAAATTTTAACGATTTTCAGACTTGTACAATTTACTCAAATTTTCACAATTTTTCAAAAGTTTACCATTTTCTAAAATTTTCACAATCTTTTCAGAAGTTCAGTGTCCCAAATATTTCGAAATGCATACAAAATTTCGCAATACTCCAAAGGTTTTACAGGTCTCTATAATTTTCAATGATTTTCCAAATTTCATAAATTTATCTAATATTTGTAAAAATTTTGCAATATTCCAACGTTATCGTAGTTTTCTAAACTTTTCACAAGTATCCAAACTTTTCACAATTTTCTATATTTTTTTACATTTTTCCAACAATTGTATAGTTTTCCAAAATTTCCGCAACTATCCAAAATTATCATAATATTCTAAAATTTTCACAATTTTCCAAACTTTGCACAATGTTCCAAACTTTGCAGAATTTTTCCAAAATTTTCATAATTTTTCCAAAATTTTCACAATTTTTCCAAAATTTTCACAATTTTTCCAAAATTTTCACAATTATCCAAATTTTTCACCTTTTTCCAAAATGTTAAGTTTTCCAAAATTGACACAATTTTCCAAAATTATCACAATTTTCCAAATTATTCACAATTTTCCAAAATTTTCACAATTTTCCAAAATTTTCACAATTATCCAAATTTTTCACCTTTTTCCAAAATGTTAAGTTTTCCAAAATTGACACAATTTTCCATAATTTTCTCAATTTTCCAAAATTTTCACAATTTTCCAAAATTTTCACAATTTTCAAAACTTATCAAAATGTTTTCCAAAACTTATCAAAATGTTTTCCAAAATTTTCACAATTTTCCAAAATTTTCACAATTTTCCAAAATTTTCACAATTATCCAAATTTTTCACCTTTTTCCAAAATGTTAAGTTTTCCAAAATTGACACAATTTTCCATAATTTTCTCAATTTTCCAAAATTTTCACAATTTTCCAAAATTTTCACAATTTTCAAAATTTTCACAATTTTCCAAAATTTTCACAATTTTCCAAAATTTTCACAATTTCAAAACTTATCAAAATGTTTTCCAAAATTTTCATAATTTTACAAACTTTTCACAATTTTTCCAAAATTTTCACAATTATCCAAATTTTTCACCTTTTTCCAAAATGTTAAGTTTTCCAAAATTTTCACAATTTTCCAAATTTTTCACAATTTTCCAAAATTTTCACAATTTTCCAAAATTTTCACAATTATCCAAATTTTTCACCTTTTTCCAAAATGTTAAGTTTTCCAAAATTGACACAATTTTCCATAATTTTCTCAATTTTCCAAAATTTTCACAATTTTCCAAAATTTTCACAATTTTCAAAACTTATCAAAATGTTTTCCAAATCTTATCAAAATGTTTTCCAAATTTTTCACAATTTTCCAAAATTTTCACAATTTTCCAAAATTTTCACAATTATCCAAATTTTTCACCTTTTTCCAAAATGTTAAGTTTTCCAAAATTGACACAATTTTCCATAATTTTCTCAATTTTCCAAAATTTTCACAATTTTCCAAAATTTTCACAATTTTCCAAAATTTTCACAATTTTCCAAAATTTTCACAATTTTCCAAAATTTTCACAATTTTCCAAAATTTTCACAATTTTCCAAAATTTTCACAATTTTCCAAAATTTTCACAATTTTCAAAACTTATCAAAATGTTTTCCAAAATTTTCATAATTTTACAAACTTTTCACAATTTTTCCAAAATTTTCACTATTTTTCGAAATTTAATATTTTCCAAAATTTTAACGATTTTCAGACTTGTACAATTTACTCAAATTTTCACAATTTTTCAAAAGTTTACCATTTTCTAAAATTTTCACAATCTTTTCAGAAGTTCAGTGTCCCAAATATTTCGAAATGCATACAAAATTTCGCAATACTCCAAAGGTTTTACAGGTCTCTATAATTTTCAATGATTTTCCAAATTTCATAAATTTATCTAATATTTGTAAAAATTTTGCAATATTCCAACGTTATCGTAGTTTTCTAAACTTTTCACAAGTATCCAAACTTTTCACAATTTTCTATATTTTTTTACATTTTTCCAACAATTGTATAGTTTTCCAAAATTTCCGCAACTATCCAAAATTATCATAATATTCTAAAATTTTCACAATTTTCCAAACTTTGCACAATGTTCCAAACTTTGCATAATTTTTCCAAAATTTTCACAATTTTCCAAAATTTTCACAATTTTCCAAAATTTTCACAATTTCCAAAACTTATCAAAATGTTTTCCAAAACTTATCAAAATGTTTTCCAAAACTTATCAAAATGTTTTCCAAAACTTATCAAAATGTTTTCCAAAATTTTCATAATTTTACAAACTTTTCACAATTTTTCCAAAATTTTCACAATTATCCAAATTTTTCACCTTTTTCCAAAATGTTAAGTTTTCCAAAATTGACACAATTTTCCAAAATTTTCACAATTTTCCAAATTATTCACAATTTTCCAAAATTTTCACAATTTTCCAAAATTTTCACAATTATCCAAATTTTTCACCTTTTTCCAAAATGTTAAGTTTTCCAAAATTGACACAATTTTCCATAATTTTCTCAATTTTCCAAAATTTTCACAATTTTCCAAAATTTTCACAATTTTCAAAACTTATCAAAATGTTTTCCAAAACTTATCAAAATGTTTTCCAAATTTTTCACAATATTCCAAAATTTTCACAATTTTCCAAAATTTTCACAATTATCCAAATTTTTCACCTTTTTCCAAAATGTTAAGTTTTCCAAAATTGACACAATTTTCCATAATTTTCTCAATTTTCCAAAATTTTCACAATTTTCCAAAATTTTCACAATTTTCCAAAATTTTCACAATTTTCAAAACTTATCAAAATGTTTTCCAAAACTTATCAAAATGTTTTCCAAAATTTTCATAATTTTACAAACTTTTCACAATTTTTCCAAAATTTTCACAATTATCCAAATTTTCCACCTTTTTCCAAAATGTTAAGTTTTCCAAAATTTTCACAATTTTCCAAATTTTTCACAATTTTCCAAAATTTTCACAATTTTCCAAAATTTTCACAATTTTCCAAAATTTTCACAATTATCCAAATTTTTCACCTTTTTCCAAAATGTTAAGTTTTCCAAAATTGACACAATTTTCCATAATTTTCTCAATTTTCCAAAATTTTCACAATTTTCCAAAATTTTCACAATTTTCCAAAATTTTCACAATTTTCAAAACTTATCAAAATGTTTTCCAAAACTTATCAAAATGTTTTCCAAATTTTTCACAATTTTCCAAAATTTTCACAATTTTCCAAAATTTTCACAATTATCCAAATATTTCACCTTTTTCCAAAATGTTAAGTTTTCCAAAATTGACACAATTTTCCATAATTTTCTCAATTTTCCAAAATTTTCACAATTTTCCAAAATTTTCACAATTTTCCAAAATTTTCACAATTTTCCAAAATTTTCACAATTTTCCAAAATATTCACAATTTTCCAAAATTTTCACAATTTTCAAAACTTATCAAAATGTTTTCCAAAATTTTCATAATTTTACAAACTTTTCACAATTTTTCCAAAATTTTCACTATTTTTCGAAATTTAATATTTTCCAAAATTTTAACGATTTTCAGACTTGTACAATTTACTCAAATTTTCACAATTTTTCAAAAGTTTACCATTTTCTAAAATTTTCACAATCTTTTCAGAAGTTCAGTGTCCCAAATATTTCGAAATGCATACAAAATTTCGCAATACTCCAAAGGTTTTACAGGTCTCTATAATTTTCAATGATTTTCCAAATTTCATAAATTTATCTAATATTTGTAAAAATTTTGCAATATTCCAACGTTATCGTAGTTTTCTAAACTTTTCACAAGTATCCAAACTTTTCACAATTTTCTATATTTTTTTACATTTTTCCAACAATTGTATAGTTTTCCAAAATTTCCGCAACTATCCAAAATTATCATAATATTCTAAAATTTTCACAATTTTCCAAACTTTGCACAATGTTCCAAACTTTGCAGAATTTTTCCAAAATTTTCATAATTTTTCCAAAATTTTCACAATTTTTCCAAAATTTTCACAATTTTTCCAAATCTTTCACAATTTTTCCAAAATTTTCACTATTTTTCCAAAACTTGTACAATTATCTTATCCCCCTTCTGAGGAATGCCACCTTGACGCGGGCCCTATAAGGACGGTGGAGGGGCTCCTCTGGTCGGATCGGGGAAAATCTTCAAACCCAACCTGTGGGGGAGGGCACGGATGGAACGACTCCCGGTTAAACGGGCTCTCCTGTGGATGGGGATCCCCTTACCGTGGGCTATCACTTGGCTGTAGGGTTGCCCGACAACAATGGGATCTCCACTGTTGAAAGGCTCCCATGAATGGGCTCTTCCCGGGCTGGGGGCGAGGCTCGGATCCCTCCTCTCGCCAAAGAGAGGAGGGGAACGAGGACGGTTCCAGCGGTTCGACTAGAGGCTAAGGGCAATCCCCCAACATGGCGAAGGCGGCAGTGCCGGTTAGGAAACACGGTTACAACGCAACACACACACACACACACTCACACAAGTACACGCATATATGGACACTGCAGGAGCACGGCTAAACCTGCGCTCGTTGGATCAACCGGGGGCACTCCAGCGGGGGGTCAGGCCGACGGCCGGAGGGTACAGTGGGAAAACTGGGTTGGTCTGGTGCTCCTAGGCTGCCCGATAGTACAGGGGCCCGGGTCGGTCTAACCAACACGACCTGGCTGCCCTATCAGCCGGCGAAAAATCCCCCTCGACCTAGACAGTGCCGGCTGGTGACCGGATGGGGCCATGATGGACCGGGAGGGGGGCCCCACCGAGGCCATCGGAGTCACGTCTGGTCCTTCCGAGGGGTGCCACCGGAGGTCAAAAGCGGTCGGGGGCGGTCCGCGGCGTCTGCCCCAACACTAGCACACCCGCATTCCCTGAAAAACATGAAATGTATGAAATAAATGAAAAGGTACAAAAAGCGCCAGAGCTTCAAAAACCAAACAGCGGTGGACAGACTTCGGGCAGCTGCGGGGTGACCCTGACGGCCAATACCGGAGTCTTTCCAGATAAGGTGATTGAAGAGGACCTTCAGGCAGCTGCGGGGGCAACCCTGACGGCCAATACTGTAGTCCCTCGAGTAAATGCGGGTGCAGAGGGCCATCGGGCGGCTGCGGGGGCAACCCAGACGGCCAATACCGGAGGCCCTCAATGCCCTAAGGGTAGAAATAGGCACAAAAACAGGAAACGGTCTTCGGGGGCGGAGACACGTAAAGAGCGTGCTGGAGGGAGTTCGGAGGGCACGCGCCCCACCGACACACTCAAAAGGACGCGATCGGACGGCTCCACTCTGAGAGAGTTTAAGAAACGACTTGTTGGAGATGCCCCGGGGAGCTACAGCAGGGCGGTGGCCACGGCACTCAAGGTGGCCATCGTCCTGGTTGGATACCCTGAGACACGTCTTAGCGAGGCGGAAGGTAAAGAGGTGCTGGTGGCCCTGGCGGGGGAAATCAATAACGCGCCCGATGAATCCTTTTTTCCGAGTTTCTGCAAGGACCACAGCGACAAAACGTGGTTGACGATGAATGTAAAGAAGTGGTCATGTGGGGAGGGTACCCGTCTCAAGACTATTGAGATGGGCGACCTCGAGAAGCTGGTCAAAGCTCTGATTTACGCTCCGGGAATTAATACCCCCGAGGTGATGATGAAGAGAATTAGCAGGCAGAACCCCACTCTTAAACCAGAGACCTGGGCGGTCACCGACTGTAAGACGGTGACCGAGAAGGAGGGTGTGAAGAAGGCGGACGAGACGGCGTTCTGGGTCCTACTGGAGCCGAAACAGGTGAAGGTGCTGAAGCCCCTGGACTTCAGACCTTTCTGCGGCGCGGCTAGGGCCCACGTCGTCGTCATGTCGCCAAAAGGTAAGCGGAGCAAGGTGGCAACGGAACAGACCACAGAAGGAGAGGAGGAGAACATGGAGGTAGAACCCCCCAATGACCAGGCAATAGAAGAAGGTAAGGTGGAAGAGGCGGCGGCTGAGACCAATGCATAGTTGGGGGAAGCCGGAAACTGTGAACGACACCAATGGGACCGGTCCTATACCGGTTCACACAAATCAATTTGCACCATAGCAAAAGCGCCTCGGATTCATAAAGGCAAGATAATAGGCTTAGGAGGTTGTGGTAAACTGATCAGCGGCAGCACCGTATCGACAAGGACGTGCCTGGTAATCAAGGGATTACTTGTGGAGACGGTGCCTAAACACTGCTCGAGAGATCTGACCACAGCAAGAATCAGGTACAAGACGGATAAAGGGAATACAAAGGATATCCTGGTGGCGGCAGCCTATTTCCCGTACGACGAGAAAGACTGCCCGCCTAAGGAGGTCACGGCCCTGGTAAGAGAATGCGAGGACAACGGACTAGGACTGATCATAGGATGTGATGCTAACGCACATCACGTCATATGGGGTAGCTCAGACACTAATGCGAGAGGGGAAAAGCTGCTTGAGTATCTAATCTCGACGAACATGGATATATCGAACAAGGGCAAAAAACCGACCTTCCGGAACTCGGTCAGGGAAAAGGTCATTGACATTACCCTGGTATCGAGACGGCTATGGACGGAAACAAGAGGTTGGCGGGTGTCGGATGAAATCACGATGTCGGACCATAACTACATTGAGATCAGGATCGGAGGGACGGGTACAGAGACTAGGCTGAAAAGGAACCCGAGGAAGACTAACTGGGACGGGTATAGAGAGGAACTCAAGGCAAAGATCGCTAACCTCCCCACCACATATGGAACGGCGGAGAATATCGACCACTGCTGCGAGATACTAAAAGGCATAATTAGTAGCTCGTTCGAGAACAACTGCGAGCTAAGGAAAAGCGTAGCACTCAAGGGGGCACCGTGGTGGAACCACTCCTTGGAAAAGCAACGCAGAAAGGTAAGACGACTCTTTAACAGATCCAAGCGAACAAAGAAGGACCAGGACTTGTTCCTATTTAGAATGGCACAAAGGGAGTATAAGAGGATGATATAATTGGCTAAGATACAAGGGTGGAAAGAACTCTGCGAGGGTATGAAGAATCTGACGGATACTGCCAGATTGTGCAGAGTTCTACAAAACCCCAAAGGCCCACTCACGGACACGATCTGACTGAGCTCGGGCGCTTGGGCCGAGGATGGGTAAGAGGCGTTAAGCGGGCTACTGGAGGACCATTTCCCGGACTTCCAAGTTACAGAGGAGGAGGCGCGCTACCGACTAGGCGCGAGAAGCGAGGACTAGAAACTGGCAAGGCACCTTCGAACCCTACAAGGCCGCGGGGTCGGATGGGGTCTTCCCGGCACTGCTGCAGAGGGGCCAGGATATGCTGCTGCCCGCCCTTGGAAAGCTATTCAGGGCATGCCTGGCTCTGGGACATGTACCCAAAACTTGGAGACGGGCCAAGATGGCGTTCCTACCAAAAACAGGTAAGGCACAACACTCGGAACCAAAAGACTTTAGGCCGATCAGCCTGACGTCGTTTCTTCTCAAGACGATGGAAAGGCTGATCGATAGACACATAAAGGAATCAGCGCTGGTGGAGGCACCGCTACACGCCAGGCAGCACGCCTACCAGGCAGGCAAGTCGGTGGATACGGCACTGGCGGAGGCGACCACTTGGCCGACGAACCACCGTACCTGTAAGTACTAGTTCTCTCTTTCTGTTCGAGATTAGGCGAGTGTTCTCCCTCTCTCCCGCGTCTCCCGGGCAACGCGCGCACCGTCGTGTATTTAATTTCATTCAATAAACCAGCACTTATTTTAATTCGTGCTTTGTTCTTTTGCGAGCAACCTTTTCCTAATATTACTCCAACTGGTGGATACCGCCGCCTCTGCGGGCACGTTGTGCAAATCTGAGCGAGTAGCCGAGCCGTGCCTTCCGCACGCCTACCCCTAACATCACGTAAAGCGCGATTTCATCAAACAAGGGCATGGCGCTGGTCGCTCTTCTGGATGTGGAGAGATCCTTCAACCACACGACCAGGGAAGCGATCATGAAAGGTATAAGCACGCATGAGGTCCCAGGGATACTCTACAGGTGGATCTGGCACATGGTAAGCAGCAGGAGGATATAAGCCCACTGGGGAGTCTACACAAGGAAAGGCAGAGTGACCAAGGGATGCCCACAGGGGGGAGTCTTCTCCCCCACGATGTGGTGTCTAGTAATCGACGAACTAATACAGCTGCTAAACGCGGCCGGTTTTTACGCACAAGCGTATGCGGATGACATAGTCATCATGGTGAGAGGCGATAACGAGGATGTACTTACGGGCCTCATGCAGCATGCGCTGGGGACAGTGGAGACCTGGTGCAGGTCGATGAAGCTCGGAGTCAACTCCAATAAAGTTGGCATTATGCTGTGTACTATCAGATATAAGGTAAAACCGATCGAGGGGCTCCACCTGGGGGGTGCGCGCCTTAGCCTGATCAAAGAAGCCAAATACCTGGGCGTTACTCTAGACGGTAAACTGAATTGGGGCAAACATATTAAAGGCAAATGTGAGAAGGCTATTAGTACGTTCTGGGCCTGCAGAAGGGCCTTCGGTAACATCTGGGGACTGCAACCGGAAAAGGTAAGGTGGCTTTATTAGTCCATCATTAGACCGAGACTGGCTCATGGAGCCCGCGTCAGGGGCCACAGAGCGGAACTGAAGGTACAGGAAGGCACTGGATAGGGTACAAAAGGTAGTGCTGGGAGGTATGACAGGGTGCCTACGAACAACACCCACAGTCGCGCTGGAGACCCTAATGGACCTTCCACCACTAAATAAGGTATTAAAGGTAAACGCTTTTAAGACTTATTGCAGGCTGAAGGAACTACCGAGCAGTGTTCACTTCAGGGACAATGAGGTAGCCAAAGAAGCTTGGTCGGCCATCGACAGAGTAGGCTACGACAGAATAACAGAAAGGATACAGTTCTCTAACCCTTATAGGGTCATTCTGTCAGACAGGGCAGAATGGAGCGAAGGATCACGCGAACTCACAAAAGTGGGTATCATCTGATATACGGATGTCTCTAAAGTAGACGCTGACGTGGGAGCAGGCGCGTGGGGAGTAGGCAGCACGGATGAGATAGTGTGCTCGCTGGACCCCCACGCAACGGTGTTCCAGGCCGAAGTCAGAGTCATTAGGGAATATGCGGAGGGCCTCTTGGCCAAGGGTATAGGGCAGAGGACAATAACCATCTGCTCGGATAGCAAGGCGGTCCTACTTGCGTTGGACGGCATCAGCACGTCCTCAAAGGAGGTGCTAAATTGCAGAATAGCTCTGGCCACACCCTCGGCCCACAATCTAGTGAGGCTGCTGTGGGTGCCAGGACACTCTGTCATCCAGGGAAATGAGAAGGCGGACAGATTAACAGGCAGAGGCTCCAGACAGGTAAGGGCAAAACACTGCGGCACAGAAGTCCCACCCTGCGAAGTGAGAAGGGCGGCGGGGGCCTGGCTTAGGGAGAAACTGCGCGATAAATAGAGAAACGCACAAGGCATCAGGCAAGCGAAAGCGGTGTTGGGAGACAACCTACCAGAAGATTTGATAGCAGCAATAAAAAGCCTGGGCAGAACCAAGCTTAGGACTACTATAGGCTGGCTGACTGGGCACTGGAAGGTGGGATATCATCTTCATAAGATGAAGATCCGCGAGGAAGGCAAATGTAGATGGTGTGAATACAGAGAGGAGTCAACCCTTCACCTGATGTGTAGCTGCCCCGCTTTCGTGGGGACCAGACAAAGAGTTTGGGGCATTCCTTTCATGGAACCGACAGCGCTAAGGAGGCTCAGCCTGGAATCTGTAGGTCAGGTAATACGGGATATTGACAAAAGGCTGATGCAACAATAGGTTTAAATTTAGGATGTGAGGAGAAGCACAATGGGCTCTGCTTGAGTGCTCGACTGGCACGTCCCCGAGCAGGGGCCGCACAGTGGGCGGAATCGACAAATTCTGTGTCAAAATCGTAGAACTTTTTATAGGAACAAGTTATTAGGCTGAATTTTGCTCACGCTTGTTGCTGAATATCTACAGCTTGAAGGAAAAATATGCAGAAAGTTTAAAGAAGGTCTTATAACATCTAAAAATAACTCAAAATATGTCTTTTTTCAGGAAAATGGTATTTTTTGGATTTTTATTATTCAAATAATTATTTTTTCTGCCGACTTTCAATAAATTTTTGTAGATTTTAGTTAACTAACAATAATTTTATTATTAGGAATTATATAGGGTGAAACAGAATACACAATATCCTGAAAACAGCGGTAAGGATACCCAATTTAAAATATACTTGCTATTCGGGTTTCGAAAACTTAATTTATATTTGAATTTCTCTAATATTCCATATATATATTGTAACGGTTTTCTCGGCCGTTCGTCGCAATTAATAATAATCGATCGATTAGTTATGTTGCGGCGCGAGCTGCCGGGGTGTATACCCGCGTGCAGTGCAGCTCGGGTGCAATGCCGTTATTAGATGCGCGATGAAATCGCGCTTCACGTGATGTTAGGGGTAGGCGTGCGGAAGGCACGGCTCGGCTACTCGCTGAGATTTGCACAATGTGCCCGCGGAGGCGGCGGTATCCACACGTTGGAGTGATATTAGGAAAAGGTTGCTCGCAAAAGAACAAAGCACGAATTAAAATAAGTGCTGGTTTATTGAATGAAATTAAATACACGACGGTGCGCGCGGTGCCCGGGAGACGCGGGAGAGAGGGAGAACACTCGCCTAATCTCGATCAGAGAGAGAGAACTAGTACTTACAGGTACGGTGGTTCGTCGGCCGAGTGGTCGCACGTAAATGTCTCCCGGGAGTCGCTCGTCCTGAGCTCTAGGAGTCGGACTCCGGCACCTCGTGTGTCACTCGAACAGAGGGACGCAAACAGCACGCACGTAAAATATAAAGATGCTCATCGGATCTATCGAGTGCTCACAGAGCACAAGAATCGAATTTGATGCCGAATTTTAGTTTTATCGCAATAGCGGCTCTAGCGAGACAATCACGGTGTCGGCTATAGCGAGACTGGCGCGCGGGGAAAAACTATATCGCGCGCGTGTCCTCGGCCGTGAATTTTCTCTCTCTCTCTCTCTCTCTCTCTCGCAGGCGAGCAACTATTTGTCGCTCGGTAACGTCGCTGTCCCCTTTGGCTGCGCTCTGAAACATACTCTTACGTGTGATTAGAGAAATCTATGAGCGGTTCGGAGGCTTATAACGTGCAATATGAATTAGACAATAAATAATGGGAAACGCACGTTATAACCCTCCTCCCCCAGACGCTGGGTAGCCGAACGGCGTACCAGCTCTCTCAATCTCAGCCTCCAATTAAGCGAGTTTTTCCGCGTCACATGTAGTTTTCAAAAGAAAAAGGTAACAAAAATTATAACAGGAAATGGAAAGAAAAAAAAAATTTGAAAAGAAATATAGTATGATTAATCTATTGTAAACGGGTCTCCGTCTCTCCTTTTCTTGTATCGATTGTACTATACACAAGAAAATGTTCGGAGATGTAAAAAAAAGGACATTAGTCATTTGTTCGAGTGATCATTGGTAATCGCGTTTTTGAGGGTAGTCTTGGGTCAATTACGCAGCTAATTGCGGTGCGTTTTGTTCGTCGGTTCTGCGTTGAGGGCGAGTTTTACGCGGTGATAAGTCGGTTGATGCATCGCTCGGCTTATTCTTGGACCCTTTTGGTCGACTGCGTTTGCGTATTACCGCTGGCTCGGCTTCTTCGCGCGCGTTTTGCGTTACACCCGCTGGTGCAGTACATTTTCGTGCGCGTATTACGCATGACTTACGATTCACAACTACGCGCATTTTATGTGGTCGCCCGCGTTTCTTGATGGTATTCATTTGGTGTGCTCGGAGTGAGCTTTCCTCTTCTTCCGGTTGATCGTTGCTCGTCGTGTTCTGAATTGGGGGGTCGTTTTCTTCATTTGAAGGAGTCTCCTCTTCTCATCTTTCGTTGAAAGGTTTGAGATGTTCGACATGAGCTTGACCGTCGCTTTTACCATTTTGATCGGTCAATTCGTAGATGTATGGGCTTATTTGTTTGGAGATCGCGAAAGGGCCGGTGAATTTTGGCGCTAGTTTCACAGTGATGCCCTGTGCTGCTGACGACAATATCTTATTGCGTCTCCAAACTTTGTCTCCGATGTGATATTACACGTCTCTGTGCCGTGCGTTAAAATGTTTTGCTTGGCGAGCTTGCGCTTTCTAGGCGTTTTCGTTTGCCCATTCATAAAGCTCGCCGAGCTTTGACATGCGTGCTTGCCAGTCGTTCACAGCGTCCTTTTTAGCTGCTTCAGCGGCGCGTTTGAAAACACTCGATCCAGCGCGTGAACATGTCTTGAAAAATCAAGCGATATTGGTAGCCGCGTGGTGACTTAGGCATGTTGCCCATAATGTCAGCTGATACAGTCTCCCAGGGGCGTGAATAATTTCATGCGCCCATAAGTCCAGCTGGCGCGAGCTGCTGCACCTTACACTTTTGGCAGGATAGGCAGCCGCGTACATAACGTGCAATGTCCTTGTGCATGGACGGCCAGTAATAACTTTGCGCGACGCGCTGATACGTTTTACGTTGTCCGTGGTGCGCAGCTGTTGGCTCGTCGTGGCACTCATACATGACTTGTATTCGTTTTTCTTTCGTGACAGCGAGCTTCCAAGCTTCGTCGTCCTCGAAGGCTCCTCGGAGTGCAGGGTTCGGCCATTAGACATTCCTCCTCTATTATCTTCGAGACAGGATAATACTTTTGTTTGATTGGTCGACAGGCCTCGACCTCGAGATAGAACTCGATTAAGTTCGTGAACCCAAGAGGTCGATTATTGTTTGGAATTAGTCGGTCTAGCAATTCCTCGAGCATTATGCACTCGCCTTCGGAAATATCTGCTAGGACAATTTACGCTAGTGCAGTTAGTTCCGGTGTAGGGGCGCTATTAACCCCGAGCTGAATAACTTCGCTCGACCCTTCTACCGTGAGAGTATTCTCGCGTGGGTTAAGTCGAGCGTCGAATTCACGCACGAAATCAGCACCGACATAGCAATCGCCGTGTAGATTCGGCATAATGAGTGTAGAAATAAGTTTTGTCACTCCTGCTATTTCGAACGGCAGTTCAACTTGTCCGGTTATTGGAACTAGGTTGCCGTCTGCTACACGTGTGTTTTTGATGTCGCACGGCTTGACGGGCAATCCAAGGGCGGTAGCCATTTGTACACGAACAGGGCCGATAAATGTTCGGGCTACCTCTGGGTCGTACAGTGCGCGTACCCTGTATTCTCCGATGCCGACCTTCAATCACCAACGAGCATCATTAATTGGTTCACTCATGGTCGAGCACTCAGCTGTCAATGGTTGAGTGCTCTGCTCAGGCTGAGCGTCGGTGACATCTTCGGAGATCTCCTCTTCCATTGCGGGCCCAGTAGCGATCTCATCTACTGCGGCCCTTTGCCTTTTCCCGTACAATTTGGGCAATCATACGGGTGTATCCGGGCGTCTTGCAGGTCCAGCAATGCTTACCTTTCTTTAGCTTTTTGCCATCGTCCTTGCCCGTTACTGCTTCCTCTACTTTATTCGGGGTAGAAGCACTAGGTTTGTTTATTAGGTGACCTGCCCCTGTTATTACTCGACCGAGTATTATTGCCTTTCTGAGTCAAATCCTTATGTATTTTGGTCTCAGTCTTCTTGGGCTCGATGGTATCTTTGCCAAGCATTTTTCTTATCATCTGCTCTATCACAGCGGCAATCTCGCCCATCGGATCTGGTGCTACAGCTGCGACTGTGGGCTATGACTGCGTCTTACCCTTTGGTGACCCTCTATACGCGAACTCTTGAAGTAAGGAGTCATTCGGCGTAGGCAGGGGTCGTCGAGTTTGTTGGCTTTCCAAGAGCCTCTCGGCTTGCATCGCTTTTTCTAGTAAGTCGTCCATACTTTAGATTTCCTCCCAATGGATGAGCGACTTAATAGATGGTAACAGGTTGTCAAATACGAGCTCGAGTTGAGCGTCCATATCCATGGGTCGCTCGAGCTTACCAAGTATATCCAAGATGCATGCGATATAATCGCGGACAGGTTCATCGTCACCTTGTGTTCGTCTGTCTGTTTCGAGGCGTAGCAGGCGTTGTTGTTGTTTGTCGACTCCGTAGTATCGTCTAGTCGCTGTGCAAAAATCGCCCCAGCTCTGACAGTGACCACGGCACTGTCGCATCCAGTGCAAGGCTACTCCCGATAGGAGCTCCGATAGCGCGTTCAGTACGTCTGCATCGTCGAGATTGGCGAGTGCGCGGCATTCATCGACGCGCGTCAAAAATTCTTCCACGCTTTCGCCTTTTGTGCCCGAAAATTTTAAGCGCCATTTCCGTACTGTTTCTCCGACATCCTTCGGTTTATTGCGCTCACTTTGCGAGCTAGAAAAATACGAGCTCGGCGTGTTATTGTTGCTCGGCTCGGGCGGTTGTGGGAACAGCGTCGATAACTCCTCCTTCCCCCCAGCAACGCCAACAGGTGGAATATCGAGATCCCTATAATTTCTAATGGGTATACTGGACGAGCTGTGAGTTCGTGCGCTAGTAACTGGATGTCGTGACATTTGCGGCAGTATTGGCGGTGGCGCGTTCGGTAATACATCTTTATGAGTCGCACTGACTTGTGTTGGTATATTTGGATTATTCTGTTGCAACGCATTTCTTGTTTTTAGCGCCGAACGCGGCGTCATGTTTAATAAGCTTATCGGCGGTGGAGTCTGCGGCGTGGCGAGTCCTCCGTCAAATTCACTTGAGTAGTATCCAAATAATTCGTTGTGAATGTATCTTAGTACACTACACCTTTTGTGCGTTGTGGTTGTGCTGACGATTGATCGCTCGTCGAGCTCTGTGCTTGTGGCGCGTTTACTCTCGTACTGTTTGGCAAGTGTGTGCGCGAAAAATTGGGCTCTCGTCGGGCCATCGTTATTACTTATTCGTATGTTTCTACGAACAGTTGTTTATAGTTCTCTTTTGACCGGACTGTCGTCTCATATGCTGCGGCGAGTTTCTGTGGTACGTGAAAGACGTCGCCGTCGTCTAACGTAATGTACCTAAATTCCGGTTCCGTTTGCGATATGTGTATTTGTGGTCTGGAACTCGTGCACGAGCATACGCTCGAGGGTCTTGTTATGGACGGCTGTCCGTTATTAGTTGCAACATTATGGTTTCGCGCATTGTCTTCTGTCGCGAAACTTTGTTGTCCGAACGTTATTAGGTTCGCGACGCCATGGCATTCCGTAAGCGACATTTGTGAATTCTCTTCTCGACTTACGGGTGAGCTCGCGCTGTGCGGATTAAACGGTTGGCTGCTGCGCTCGTTGCTCCATTCCAGTTGTCTCGCTCCGAGAGCGCGCATGCTTTCCAGTACTCGCGGCGTGATTGTTTCAATGAACGACGCGTGTAAATTGATACGATGTTCTCGTAATGTTTGCTCGTCGCGAAAGTTCGGGTTTTGAATAAAATCCGCGGCGGAGTAATTTCCCGCCAAACATCGGAATAGTCGTGTTGCGCGCTCGAATTCTGTCCTCATGCTATGCAGTTCTAAGTTCACCAGCGCTTATGTCATTTCACCTTGTGACATCGTTTGGATGTATGTGAACAAGTCATCTGGTTGTACGCTTGAGTCGTTCCCTTGGTACATTTTGGCGATTTTGAAGATTATAATTTCTAAAACAATCGTACGGTATTGATTATATCACTATCTGCTTGTGAGAGAGCGTTGAAGTGGAAGGCATTCAACGCTCGATCCAGAAACAAAAGAAAACAAACAAAATATACTATTAATAAATATACATATTATTTTAGATCATAGAACGGAAATATTTATAAAGTGCAACTCTATATTTTAATAGGTTGTTAGTTAGGTTATTTAAATTTGGCTTTATTTTGGGGGAATCTTAATTCTACAGACAGGGTTTCTCGATAGGAGCCGGGTAACCCTAAACGTCCTTGGGGAAGTCGTTAACCATAGGCATCACGACTTCCCGACGAGAATGAAGGAGGCAAGCTTCTTATATTTATAATCCGTGCGGATACGTGTTAAGGATAGTGACAAAGTTGGGCGAACCAACCCTGCGGAGTCGGTCGGAGTCTATTCCCGCAGGTCGTGAAAAGAGAAAAGAAGAGGATGTTAGAAAAGATGCTACTATAAGGGAGTAGTCATAAAAACCTTGACACCACTGTCTCCGAACTGATATATATATATATACCGCTAGATACGTGTGTATTTCTTCCACAATGTGCATGTAGAAGGACCGATGCCCTCGTGTCCCCTCTGCGACGAGAGACTCTCCTGCAGAAGGCGATACACACGATGTATCGTCGTGCTTATGCGGGGAAGATATGCGAGGTCCTTGTCCTTAACGAGGCTCACTGTACTTCAGAACTCGCGAAAAATTATAGCGAATAGCTCTGAACGGAGATCAGTTATTTTGAGTAGTTTTTAGTTGGCAGGTGAAAATAAAAGTAAAATTTACACTCGTGCTGGGATACTCATCACCTTGGTTTTCTGGCGATTCGGCTTCGGCGGCTCGAACTCTAATTGCGCGCCACTACCGATTTACATATATCACCTGTTGTTTTTGCGTCGCTTCTTCCAAGAAGCTCCCCCTGTTGAATGACACTTTTATCTCTGTCCTTGTCTTTATTATTCCTCAGCATGAATTTCTTAACTAATGTTTCCTAAGTAAAGAGGTTTTATTTTGATAAATTGTTATAAAAATATATATTTATCTGGATTATACGTTTTGTAAATAAACCAACAAATATTTATTTAATTGTTTCATACTGAAAAGCATAAAATTCTCTTGACGCAGGATCCCCTCACATACTTGCTACCCGTGTATTGCGTAATCCGGATATTCTATTTTTCTCGCGTAGTTAAGACTTAAAAGTAGACAATTGTGGCAAAGAAACATATGTTTTAGGTGTAAAAAAATTTGCGTATTTTAAATGTGTGCTATTATCAGGATGACATTACGTATTATACCGTCACGGACCCAGTTCCTGATCAGCCAAGAGCAATTCCTGATCAACTCTGATTTCCATAAAAGCCAATTACAATGAAACTTTTTAGACTTTGAACAAGAAAATCTAAATAGTAGATAATTATATTTGCAATCTTCAAAAAAGGTTTTGCAGCAAAAAGTTTAAAGTAATATTTTATGTAAGAGAATGATCAGGAATTGGGTTCTGATCAGGAACTGGGTCCGTAACGGTACTTATAATCTTTGTCAGAAAAAGCCGGTATAAAAGCGTGGTGAGATCACGTGGATTGATAGTAATGCCAAAATATTGTACCACAGTTGCGCTCCACCGTATTGCGTGGCACGTACTGAAAACGCCGTGGGTAATGCAAAATTAATAATTCTTCCCCTATTGGTGTTAATAAAAATAAATTATATTTCTTATCGTTATGTTAGCCGTCAAATGCATTACTAGACCTTTTATTTAATAAATGTATTGCCATTTCTCACGAATGTAGAAACACCGTGCTGCAATCACCTCGATTGGTACACCTCCTGCGCTTGTTCGATCTGTGTGCGCAGGCGCGCGAGCTACAGCGCCTCCTGAGAGTATGCGGGTTTTCCATTCAAATTCGAACTTAGCATTATAATGGCTATTATTGTTTATCAAAATTTTACATTGTTTATAATAACATATAAGAAAATAGACATGACCCTACATATTATATTAAACTATTATATATAAGGTTACATCTTTATTAATGAAATGGGAGACCCATTGCACAGTATGATAATTGCTGCATGAAATTTTTGTTCTGAACAAATAAAATTCAGAAAAATATTTTCAGCTTCTGCGCGTAGCCTACTGGGTACTCAAATTAATGAAATAAGATTTTATAGGGTAAATACATACTCCATTTATGTATCACAATATGACAGCGGTGAACATTAACATCCATAACTTGCAGGTAAATAGATAAATGATTGATCATGCTATTTCTAATGATATTTATGTTTAAACTCATTTTTCTCAAAACAGAATTTTCATAACTTACTTTGTAAGCCTGCACAAGGGTTCTTCGCGAATCACACTGAAAAATTTTGTACTTTCTTTTTAGCAGATTTTGAACAAATTTAAAGAGAGTTTTTTTTTATTATTACCTAAATATAATATTTTTAAATATAAGTAAATATTAAAAAACTGTTTATATCGCAAACAATAAATTGTTCATATAGAATAGAACCTCAGAATAATTAAAAAAAATGATTTGAAAATATTCCTCTTTAAGTGTCTTAATTTTAGCATGAAATGTTCATAAAAAAATTATATCAATCCATTGTCACCTCTTGCGCACAGTGGTAATCAAACATATATCTGTTTTTACAGGTTTTTTCAAAATGACCACGTCAAAGGGTGGGGAATTTGAACAAAACCAGCCTAAAATGTCATCTTTTTCCATATTATAACACGGTTTGTAGAAAAAATATTTTTTTTCTTAAATTAAAGGATTTTAGTGTTTGCTGTACCTTCTACCATTAAATATTTATAATTGCAAATTGCTGTGCTTAGGGTATTTCGGTTTAAGGTTTAGAGCTTAGAGATCATGGTTTATTAATTAAAATTCTTATTGTAAATTGCTGCTATTGGTGTATTTCAGTTTAGGGTATAGAGGTTAGGGATGATGGTTTATTTATTTAAATTTTTATGATTGCAAATTGCTGCGCTTATGGTATATCGGTTCAAGATTTAGAGAAACGGGATGATGGTTTAAATGTTTATATTTTTATAATTGCAAATTGCTGCTCTTGGAGTAGATTGGTTTATGGTTTAGGGTTCAGGGTGGATGGTTTTTGTATTTAAATTTTTATTATTATAAATTGCTTAACTCGGGAGTGTCGGTTTTGCATTTAGAGCTTATGGATGATGGTTTATTTATTTAATTTTTATTATAGTAAATTGCTGTGCTTGGCATATTCCAGTGTAAGGTTTAAGCTTCGGAATGATGGTTTATTTATTTCAATTTTTATTGTTCCTAATTGATGCGCTTTGCGTAGTTCGGTTTAAGGTTTATAGATTAGGGATGATGATTTATTTATGTAATTGTCCATTATTGCAAATAGCTGCACTTTGGGTATTTCGGTTTAAGGTTTAGACATTAGAGTTGATGGTTTATTTATTTAAATTTTTTTATTGCATATTGGCGCACTTTGGATAGTTTGGTTTAAGGTTTAGAGCTTAGGGATGATGTTTTATTAACGTAAATTCTTATTATTTACGCCACTCAGTTTTCCCTTAAGTCCGGTCGTTTATAATTCAAGATGGCTATGCAAACCTGCGCGCGCATCGCTTTTCCAACGGCCGACCCCCGCGTCACCAATAACTGAACTGCTATTTTCCTGAACTACGATACTCCCACCGTAATAATCTGTTCAATTCGCCACACAAAAGAGAATCTCAATTTACATCCGTAACCTGTACTAATTTTAATTGTTGTTATCGATCTTTGCATTTTCCGCCGCGCACTGACTCGATGTATAATTATCAATAACTATATATATGTCATACCACTTAATAGAACGATAATATATTGTACGTTACCACGCTATTTAACCATTTGCGGCACACATTTTTCAGATAACGGTTTTTAAATTTTTTTTTATCTTTTGTTTCTTTTCTAACTTATTCTGGAAAATTATATTTTATTTGCCTAATATAATGTATATTTATGTATGGTAATTGTAAAACCAATTTGGTTTTTTCTTTATGCAGAGAGGCACATTGCAAGCACTGTGAAGAAATTTAGTTCTACAAAGTTTAACTTTGGTACTGCACAGACCGCAAAGTCTCAAAGTCGTTAAAACTAGGGGCATGTGAGCAGATTGAGAATGCCTATTTTTAATAGATATTTGAGGTTTACTGTTTACATTAGGAGGAAATTTTTCTTGGCATTTCCTACCTTTCGGTGTTGGAAAACAATCGTCTGCTAGTTGATCAACCAAAAGTAATCTGAAGTTTATTGATTTCATACTATGATCCAAATTTTTTGCATTGTGAATAATCAACGCATTTATTATAGTTAAATCTATAAAATGCCAGAATATGCGGTGCCACCATTTTTTTTAGACTTTCTATCAATTTTGTAAGTTGACAATGTGGTCGGATCTATCAACATACTCCATATTTTTATGATAATCCGAGCAAATAACTGGGCAATTTATAGTTTTAGCGAACCATCTTTTTGTGTCCTATTTGTAACAGTAACTTCGCAAGGATCATGATAGTTGGATAAAAAGAAAACAGCTTTTTTATCCATCCATTTGAGCCAACTATTTCCATCACCACAAGTACGGTATTCATATTGCCCACGATCCATTTTTTTTATCAGGAATCTCACTTTTTGCTAAACCTTTTTTATTACTACAAACTTTTCCTCAAGCGAACATTCTATCATTTTTCAAATCTTTCATAAGATCAAGACCAGTAAAGTAATTGTCAAAATATACATGGTGACTTTTCCCCACAAAGTTACGCGTCAAATACTTTACAACACGTGCACCTAATTGTTTTTCAACACTTTCAGCTTTACCCGTATACGTCTGAAACTCGCATACGTATCGTGATGAGTCTGCGCGCGCCCAAATTTTATATCCTCGTTTTATGGGTTTGTTTGGTATGTGTTGCTTCATACTACTGCGGCCTTTGAACTTTATCATAGACTCGTCAACAGATTGATTTTCACTCCGGTTCCAGCAGTTTTTATAAGTTTCCGTTAATTTGTCTAATAATGATCTCAGTTTGCATAATTTATCATAGTTATTATCCCCTTTTTTCGGTTCCTGACTGTTGTCCGACAAGTGTAAATGATTCAGGAAAGAATCAAACCGATTTACCGTCATCCGTTTGCTTACGTACGAATCATTCAATTTCGGATCTGATGACCAAAAATTACGGTAAGAGGGGGATTTTTGAACGCCCATCAAAATATTAATAACAAAAAAAGTTAATAATTCGTCTTTGGTTATTGGTTTAGCTTTACTTTTCTTTTGTAGTAATTAAAGGCTCGATTGCTCGACAATTAAATCTAATAGATCATTAGGAAACAAACATAAGAATATATTCAAATGTGTGGTTACATTGTCCGGAATGTTTGGACCGATAGTTTCAGTGAATGGAATATCATCTCTGGTTTTTCCACTCTTTGTCCACTTATCAATATCAATAAACTCTCAAAAATCATTCTCATCAGAACATTCCGAGATTCATCTACTAGACTCCGAACAGAGTGGTCGCACTGCTCTTGTCTGATTTTCCCTTCAAAGTTTTCACACGATTACATCAACACAAACCTAACTGCTACCTCATCTTCACTGCCTGCATTCATACTGCCGACCGCTGTGACTACGAGTCTCAACGTCTTGGCTCTATCTTGCGAAACTACATCCTCGGGATACACGCAAAACAACAACTACGAAGAGCAAACAACCGCTGCAAATTTTACATATTGACAGAAGCTACCTGGCATTACATTCAACTGTACAGTCCTACAGCGAACGGGCCGTCAACGCGAATACCACACACGACGCTCCCGCCAATATTCCACACGACTTTCTCGACATTATCTACGCGACGCTCAACGAAGTTGGCCATCTCGGACTCTCAGCAAAGCAAAAGCATGCCAAGTAAAGTATAGAATAAAGTGTAATAGATTGCTGTGAATACCCTGCTTTGAGTTGTAAGGCTTTTCTAGTTAATATCACGTATGCTCAAAATAAACTACAAAATTCACAAATACAGTCAGTACAGTCAAATGAACAAATTAGTTCATATGAGAGCGGAACAGGATTAATTCCAAATTGAATTAGAGTCGATAACATAAAATACTTGCACTCAAACGGGGGAGGGAAAAAAATAAATAAAGGAAAAAAAAATAATAAAAATAAAAAAAAATAATAATAAAAAGGGGAAAATTACAAATAAAGAATAATAATTGAAAAAAGAAAGGAATAAAAACAAAAAGCCAAATAAACACGCAACAACAAAATATATAACCCTCGTTAGAATAGTACTGATTTAATGTAACATACGTACTGCCTTCTATTTAATTATACTCGCGTTTAGTTTAAGTTAGTTATACTCTTGTGTCTAGTTTAAGGCACTTATATATTTGTGTCTAGTTTAAGCTATTTATACTCTTGTGTCTAGTTTAAGCTATTTATATACTTGCGTTTAGTTTAAGGTAATTTTATCATAACTACAACCACAACTTTGAAGATTATAACATCACTATCTATAATCCATCATTATAACGATTCAATATTTGATATTTTAACTCAGTTATGAAACTCACTGAGGAGATTCATAATTTTTACCATATGACACACACATTACAAACGGAATGATATGTGTAACTAAATATCCGTTCCACTGCTAATAGATAGATCATTTTATAGTACAAACAGGAATAATTACAAGCATACTACCATATTTCTGATTACAAATTATAAATATAACGCGACAACATAATTCATAGTTCCTAGCATAACATACAATTGTGTAAATTTATTGGCAGATGAAGGTTTTCCTGGCATACTTTTTGATAGATGGTTAACCACAACAATTGTTATTTCACAACTTTAAATAGAATCAGCCAATTATCTCTCTTAAAATGCGCTAGGGAAACACATTCAATCTAAAGTTTTGGGGGCCTAACGGGTTATTGCTTAGCGCGCATGTTAGCATATATATAATCCTTGCAAAATAATAAATTCTCGGAAGCTCAAACATACGACTCAATGTCGAACGACTGATTTAATGGAACTCCTCGTACTGTCTCTTATTTACAGATTTATTTAGATTAGTGTTTAGCTTAAGTTATTCACCGTATAACTACAATAACAATATTTAGATATTGCGGAACAATTTTATCAAAATAATATAGCTGAGGGGATTAGCGCTTCCCAATGTATTGTACTTGGAACACCTCGTACTGGCTCTTATGTACATATTTATTTAGATTAGTGTTTAGTTTAAGCTATTTACCTTATAACTACAATAACAATATTTAGATATTGCGGAACAATTTTATTATCATAACATAGCTGAGGGAATTAGTGTTTCCCATTGTACTGCACTATAATATTAATGGACATAAATTCGACGGGCACAATATAGGACAACAACCGCATGATATACAACACATTTCTGCACAGACTACCTCGTTGACCAGTGTATATCTATATAAATTTTTTAATCAGTAATGTAATTGACTTAATAAATAACACGATCGCTTTAACACATGTTATACATTTACTATTTATAGGATACGAAAAACCAAAGACTCGATTAACTAGTACATATCCAGGTTGTGCCTATATTAGTACTAGGTACATTATATCCAGACTACCTTTCCGCGTATTTCTTAGTAGAAATATACTGCGATATCTCTACAGCATGGCATGGTTTACAATCTTGCGAACGAGAGTCTAGGAATGGACACTCATTAATATTACTATAACACACATTCTATATTAGGGTGAACATTTTGCCTTGGGACTGCGCTATAAACAAATCATACCATTGGTATAATTCATTACTTAATCGAGGATTAAACTCACCTGGTCATGGTGGGAGATAATAACACGCAAATCCATCACCAAGAGACGGGCACCATTTTAAATAATGACACACGACCCTATCTATCGCCTACAATCACTGTAAATAATGCGAATAGCAACATCCCACAACCTATGAATAACAATATATACAATACTTGTCTTGAATTATATGATAAACAAAAAAAAAATAGATACAACTCAGAATCGGAACCCCCATACGTAGTACACCTACACGATAAGAGAGAAGAGCACAACTTAGGCAACATTCACATCAATGATATAGGACTCAAAATCCATAAGGCAGGCATCAAACTAACCAATCTATTCTCGATTGGCCCCAAAAGATTTTGTCTCACCTTCAATGCATTCGAGGAAGCCAACAATTTTATTGAATATAACCTCAATAACATTAAACCGGAGTGGAGTGCCTTTATTCCGGACCCAGAAATATTCAGAATTGGCATAATCAGGGACGTGGGAACCAACGCGACCATTACAGACATACTCGAGGGTCTTGACGAGGAAAGTCGCGAAAGCATTGGGAAAATAGAACGCATCACCAAGACCATAAACTCTAATGAAGGCCCTGCTGGAACCATAGAAACAACTAACATTAAAATTTATGCAAAAAAAGAACTACCCAAATTTGTTCTTATATTCGGAATCTTCTATAGAGTCGATTATTTTATACCTGCCGTCATAAGATGCTATAACTGCCAGAGGTACGGTTACGGTACCAGCTACTGTAAAAATAAAACTAGATGCCTTAGGTGCTCTGAATATCATAGTTACAACACCACTAACTGCATTAAACCCCCTAAATGTGCTAATTGTCATGAGCCTCATCTAGCCTCGGATAAAGTATGTATCTTTTTTGCCTTCCATAAGGAAGTTAATGCAACCCGAACTTTACTCAAAATCACTAGCACGCAGGCTATGTTCATAGTACGACAAAGATACAAGAATAAACTTGAAAACCCTCTAAGATTGATGGAAGAACTCAACCCCTTTATCGATCCAAGAGATCGATTGGATGCCCAAATTGATACACTCAGCCGCATATTTAACAAACCCTTAGCGGCTGAAACTGCCCAAAACTCGACATTTAACCCATCCGGACACAACAATACTATCGAACCACGTAATAACGCCCCTAACGAAAAAACAATACTACCTGAAGAAAGTATAGACAGTTTTGAACAATCGGTAGTAGACGACGAGGACTCGGATGAATTACTATTAGATAGACATTCTATATCTTCAATCTTAAACGAGACAGGGTCCTCTCATTCTGAATCCAGACTCAATCACGAGTCTCAGAAATCCATCCATGAGATTATTGGTACCAACCCTCCGAAAACACATACGGAATATGAATTTGAAATATGCAATCACCCGGATATAAATCATAGTAGCACTCCTTACAAACTAAGTTCAATGAACCAGAATACCCCCAACCCAACAGATCCCCTTTCTACTAAATCCCCACATATCATTAGCAAACCTATTCAAAATCAATCCAAACTAAAGTCCCCACTAAAACCCAATATAGTACAGAATACCAGTATCAAAAACTCAAAAAAAGCAATTAAAAAAAATAAACGTGCTGTCAACAAAGCCCTGGTAAGGGCAAAAAAACTAGGATACTTAAAATCGCTCAATCAAACTCCTTCCTGTTAATAACCAATACCCTCTATAGTTAAATTTGAACCTATTCTATATAATTATGAATACTAAAATTTGTTCCTGGAACGCTAGAGGAATAAAAAATAAATGGATTGAAATTGAATCCTTCATAATTCCATGGGACATAATGTCAATAAGCGAGACTAAGCTTTCCGAGACTGACAACGTCAAACACATCAGGGGATTCAATCACATTAGATTGGACCGCTCTGATAGTTTGTGGGAGTCGGGCGGCGAACTTCTTGTCTACTTAAAGAACAATATCCAATTCTCTAATTTTAAAGTTTATACGCCAAAGGGAATGGAATGCCTAGGAATTAGAGTTCTTGCTCACGATAAGGAAATCCATTTTATATCCTTTTACAACCTGCCTGAAAACATAGTAAGCGTCCAAGAGCTGAACAAATTTTTCCAAGCTTGCACTACATTCACTATCCTCATCATATCCGGGGACATCAACTCTCAACATCACCAGTGGGGGAGTGAGTTTACCAATCAAATGGGTAGCAATACAATAAACTTAGTCAATGAATTTGAAAAGCTGCTCATCCTTAACGATGGCCAGACCACTAGGGTCTGGAAACGCAACAGTTGCCCCGACCTAACAATATCCTCCGAAGATATATTTCATAAAATTGAATGGGGAGTCTCAGCTGACCCTATGGGAAACGATCACTACCCTCTAAATAAAGCCGACGAGGCTGCCAAAGTGGCTCTTTTACTTCCCACCACTACAGTCAACCAAATATGGCACACAGACCTTCATGGAATGATTAATAAGCACAATCTGGACTCTATGATAATATATACACGAAATTACGGGCAGAAAAACAAAGGTCGCATGTTCATAGACAACAATGCTGAATTCTCCTTCAATACATGGTTCTCTAAAAGCAATTACAGTAGAAAAAAGATATGTACATTAAATAGATTAAAAAGTAATCACACTAGGTGTAAACACCATCTAATGATCAAAAATATACTACACGAAGACACTTGTGAATGTGGAGAGGGGGAACACAGTATCGATCACCTTGCATGGGAGTGCACATTAACGGTAAAGTTTCGCCCTATAATAGTCAATTGCTGCCTCAAAAATAAAATCCAAATAGGAGAGAACGTGTGCAAGATTGTAAATACATGCCATTACAACATAGGTTTTATTTTTGTGTCATTTTTTAGCCTAAGTAATATCGATGTTTGATTCCTATTCCGTAATTACTATCCACTCTAACGCAAGCATACCTTCATTCCATTTTCACAGCTTTCTAGTTTCTCTTCATATCATGTAATACTTGGCATGCAAAGACCCTAAACGAAGAACAAATACCTACCAACTTGTATTAATATACATATTTGTATGATTCAGCCTCGAGGAAAGTAGTGGATAATGGCCCACAGCTGACTCATTGAGGATCATTGCCTGAAGAATCAGCTGAGAGCCTCGCTTTTGCATATCAACATCGAAATCCCCGGGCCGAAGATAGATCATAAGGATTGAATTATCTAACAAGAGAAGGCTTTTAGCATTGAATGGTAGTGGGCAGCATAGAGAAACTCCTCTCTAGCCCGACAACAGAAAAAAAAAAAAAAAAAAAAAAAAAAATCAGAACATTCCGTGTCGGAATCACCTTCACCTTCTACAGTTTGGAAATCATCGTCAACATCAGAATCACATAACCCATCAATTGATTCAGAGTCACTAGGAATATCAGCAATTTCATCCATACTTGAAAAATTTATTATAAGATTGTTTTTTTTGTTCCAAGATATAAAAGAGAAGTGAATATTAGTCGTGAAAGCGACTGGTAGAGATTAGGATGTTGCATTAAAATAGAAAGTTGATTTTTCGCATGAAATAAGTAGAATAGCGAACAATAATTAGGTCGTATATTTTCTTTTGCCATAAAAATGAAAATTTTGATAGTTACAGACGTTTAAAGTTTCACAATTTTCGATATATATAGATATACTCTAATACTACGTGACGTCATGAAAGTATACAATCGTGACGTCACGCAAATTTCAAATGGCTATAACTACTTCAATTTTCGTTAAATTGAAAAACTAAAAAATACGACCTAATTATTTTGGCATAAACTATTTGAATATGAAATAAAAAAAAATCATGCAACAATCGAATTATGCCATTATCACAAAGAATCAGCGAGAAAGTTTCTATTTACTAGTCCGTTAGCCCGCCACTCAAACGTGATCTCTAACGCGGAAAAGTTGTTATTAGATAAATATCACCCCACAAAGTAGAAAATCATGCCCACTAAACTATATATTCTAAAAATATATAATTTGATTATAGACACGAAAATTCAGTCGCCACCTAGCGGTGGAGCGCCGAAACACCTACAGTATTTTGGGATAATTTTTATATTCATATATATTAGACCAGTAAAATGTACATGTAACTAACAGAGATAAAATTGAGTTACCTTTACATTGGTATTTACAAGTAAATCCTAAAGAGGTATATAAAATTACCTGCATATAGGCTAGCTTATACAACGTAGAGAAGAAACCAAAATACTTCAAAACTAAATTAAAAACTAACTTAAAAATAAAAAAATAAAATAATAAATAAAAAAGTAACAAATCTCTTAACATCAGATAAAATTTTCACACAAAGTGATCTAAGCTGGTAATTATATCTAAACTTATAGATTTATTACAAATCGTTTTCATTTTTCTCTGTATTAACTTTACTGATAGTCAATGATTTGAGATCATTTGTTAACTCGTTGAACACTTTTATAGCTACTATGTACCTGTTTTTTACCTATTGTTTTAGTTGTTTTTCGTAATTGAATACTTTTATTTCTAGTGTTGCTTGTTTTGGACTTATATATTCCTTTCAGTGTTTCATAATGAAATGAAATAGATTCTAAATGGAATAATTTACTTACAGAAAGAGGAAGACATTGCTCTGAAAATCGATTTTTATTTATGATTTTTAATATTTTGTTTTAAATTCTTTGTATGTGATGTAGGATATTACTATATGCTCCTCCCCAGTCGATTATTCCATATTTTATTAAACTTTAAAAAAATGGATAATAAATTATCATTAATGTTTTGGGTTCCATATTGTTTTTAATTTTGTCAAAAATAAATATTAGATATCTAGTTCTTTTTACAATATAGTCGATATGTTTGTCTCATTTCATATTGAAATCGAATAACAATCCTAGATACTTATGATATTACACTCTTTTTATTGGTTGGTTACCTTTATTAATGTTTAGAGTATCTGGCACACTATCACAGTAATTTCCATACGTTATGTAAACAGTTTTACTTACATTTAAAGCTAATTTATTGAAAATAAACCATTTCGACACTTGATCTAGATATACATTCATTTTATCCTGTGCCCGTGCCCACGTATCATCACTTGATATGATGACAGTGTCATCGGCATAAAACATGATTGTATCATTTTGCATATCTCTCAGTAGATCATTGACATAGAGTATAAATAACAAAGGACCTAGTATAGTCCCTTGCGGAACTCATATGGGATTAATTTGTACTCACTCTTACAATCTTGAATTTTAACTCTTTGTTGTCTATCTGAGAGATAGATAGTTAACAGTTTTAAGACACTACCTCTTATACCATATCTCTCAAGCTTATCTAGCAGTATTCTATGATTCAGAGTATCAAAAGCTTTGGCCAAGTCTAAGAATACTGTAACTATAGGTTTGCTTTTATTCAAATTCTTGTATATGATATTTGATATATAATTCAAAGCATCCGTCGTACCTCTATTTCTAACAAAACCAAACTGTTTGTCAGGTATTATATTACATTTATTCTAAAATAGGTGTAGTCTATTGTTAATTATTTTCTCAAAAAGTTTTGCAATGTTAGATATAAGCGAAATTGGCCTATAATTTGAGATACACGATTTGTCCCCTGTCTTATATATGGGGACTACTTCAGCTTTTTTAAGAGCATGAAGCCAGATGGATTTCTCAATACACAAATTAACAATATGTTCTAGTGGTAATAGTATATATTCACATATTGATTGTATTGTATTAACATTTATATTATCAACCCCTCCGAATTTTTTTTTCATTGAAATAATAATTTTATGTATCTCATTGGAATTTGTAGGACGAAGAAAAATGGAATTGTGGTTGCTTGTAGGAAGTTTCAATTTATCGGTGTTTAATTGTGTAATTTGCGCACTTAATTTGACGCCCACTTCACAAAAGTAGTTATTCATAGAATTAGCAATATTAGTTTTATTGTCAAGTTTTTGATCATTTTCATATATGTGATTAGCTGACTTACCCATGGGAAAATTATCAATTTTTCCCGATTTAGTGTTAATTATATTCCATAACTGTCTTGGATTTCCACTATTCTATTTTACTTCTTCAGTTCCATATTTGTATTTTGCATCTTTTATAACTTTATTCAATATTTTATTATAATTATTATATTCATTTTTTAGTAGTTGGCAAGTTGTTTTTTTCTTCCATAATCTATATAAATTCTCTTTTTTTTATATGATAGTATTATCGCGCTTGTAATCCAATTTTTCTCAGTATTGTCTTTATTTTTTCCTGTTAGTTGTTTATATGCCGTAGCCTTTTCAACGAATTCATTTATCATTTGTATTAGCGTGTCTACTGAACGATTTGGGTCCTGCATAGACAAAATCAAATTCCACTCAGCGTTTCTGGCAATATTCTTTAGTTTAGTATAATTTATATATTTAGTTATATTGTTGTTTGTTTGTTTTAATTCGACGTGATCCACGTTTAAAATCAAAGGATAGTGGTCGTTAAAAGGATTATTTAACTTAAAAGAATCAACTTTTATATTATTATTTTTAACAAAAAAGTTGTCGATGCAGGTGCTCTCTTCGTTGTTTAACGAGAGCCTTGTTATGCCTATAAAACAGGGAGTACATTTATACTCCAAAAAGTTATTTATAAATTCTTGTATCATTTAATTCTTTTCTACTGAAAATTTTTTCCAATATATCAATGTTAAAGTCTCCTACTATACAATGGTCTTTCGGATTTGCCTGATATTTCAAAAATATTTTCATACTAAGCATGAATTCTGTTTTTGGCACATCATGGCATCTATAAATTGCCGAAATTCTGAATGACTCTCCGCCCATCAATTTAACATTAGTACTTACAATACTCAATCTATCAAAAAATTCAATTTTAGTAGTTTTAAATATGTTTTTTTTAATGTACATTATTACTCCATCTGCTTTATTTACTCTACTTTCATTGTAGTAACTTCTGTATCCGTTTAATGATAGTATTGTGGATATTGTAAGTTCCAAGTTTCTGTACATATTATGATGCAAGGCTATCTTAATAGACACTCAATAAAAATTTTCAATTTTTCGAAGTTAGCGTTAAGACTTCGTATATTTACACATAAAATCAAATTCTATTTATTTTTAAGACTTTTATTGAGCGTTTCCATATCCTCTACTTCACATTTGCTAGTATTAATATTTTCAAAATTTAAATCTTGATCCATAACTAAGATGAAGTTCCTTGTTCGGATCCTTTTCTGGATCTGGTTTGTATGGGTTGGGGTCTTTATTCTGGTCCTATTTTGGATACGATGTTGGAGTTGATTTCGTTTAGTGCTTCCGTTGATATTCTAGATATCCTCCGTGTAACCGGCTGGTTGACAAAGTTATCTAATTTATGGAAGCATATCGGTATAGTAGATTTGATGATATAGTTAGTAAAATCTATAAACCTCTTCATTTTAGCTTTCAGAATTTCACACTCGTGGCTATCTGTAGCCACGAGTTCAATCCTATATTTTGTTTTGTATTTTACATTGCTGTATACACAATTTGTACACCATTTGTTTGTTTTATTGCAATTTTTTGTTTTAAGCTCTCCTGCACACTTTAAACACATATAACTATTATTACATTTTTTCTCATTGTATCCAAACTTTCCGCAATTGTAACAAGGTATAACGTTCAGATAATCATAAACTTTAGAATTTTGATAACGTACAAAAATTTTTTTTTTGGCCTCTCTGACGTGATGATACAATTTTGCTGGCAAAATTATTATAGACAGCATATTATTTTTTTTATTCGTGTAAGAATGTATAATCTCATACTTTTCGTTAAAATCTTTGAAATTTCTTTCATTAATATCTTCTTCTAGACTTGCATTATTCATTTTTTCAAAGTTATTAATTCCAACTATCTTTACTTTAGGATTCTCAATTTGTTCTTTATTTATCTCACAAACATTTGATAGTTTTGAATTTAATGTATCGTATGCCTTGGTAACACTCTCTTCATTTAAACAATTTATAATTAATTCATTATCATTCTTCTTGATTATTCTTTTTGTTTGAATTGATTTGTTCTCGATTAAATAATGTGAAACTTTTTCATTAATCTTGTCAATGTTTTCTATGTTTTTAGTCTTTCTGATTATAATTTTCGGTACTCGATTAGGCTTGCTTTTGTCATTAGCAGTTACTTCTGCAAAAGTATACTTTTTTGTAGTTATAAATGCATTTTTCTCCTCATCCATTAGATTTCTTAACAATTAATTTTTTTCTTTAAATTCCTTGCTCAGTTCTTTTAATAGTGTATTTTCCACCTTTAATGTTTCAAATTCTGAGCAGTATTCATATTTAGTATCATTATTACCATCATTATTCTCTTCCTCTACTATTTCAATTAATTCTCTTATTAATTGCTTCTTAAATTACACTGTTTGTATTGATTTTGCATGAGCAATAACTCTAGCTTCATTACTCAGCTCATTTTCATCCACTTTTGAGGTTAGTTTTAGCTCCTCACGTTCCGGACAAATAACAAAAATTTCACTCAGTTTTTTAATATTATTATATTTAACAAAGTCACTTAGATGATAGACATTTTCACATATTATGCAAACTACACACCTAATCATTTGCTTTGGATGGCACTTATATGATGTTTCTTCTGTATAATTTAGTGGACCTCCGCTCTCCTCCGCCATCTTGGATGTTACTGATTTTCTTTAAACAATATTTTATTAGATGTAAATGTGTGGTCTGTTTGGCTTACTGATAGCTTTTTCAGCTCACCTATACTATAATTGATCTAGGTAAGATAAATAAATGAAGAAGTAGAAACGTTTTCACGACTAATATTCACTTTTCTTTTATATCTTGGTAGAAAAGAAACAATCTTGTAATAAATTTTTTAAATATGGATGGCATCGCTGATATTCCTAATGTCTCTAAATCTATTAATGGGTTATATGATTCTGATGTTGAAGATGATTCCGAAAGTGTAGAAGGTAAAGGTGATTCCGACTCGGAGTGTTCTATTGAGAATGATTCTAGAGAGTTTATTGATATTAATAAGTGGACGAAGAGTGGAAAAACGAGAGATGATTTTCCATTTACTGAAACTTTCGGTCAAAATATTCTGGACACTGTAATCACACATTTGAATATATTTTCATGTTTGTTTCCTAATGATCTATTAGATTTTATTGTTGATCAAACGGACCTTTAATCACTACAAAAGAAAAGTAAAGCTGAACCAATAATCAAAGGCAAATTATTAACTGTTTATGCTATTAATATTTTTTCATACTACAAAAAGCTAAAATTTATACGATTCCTTTGTGAAGAATGAAAGATCTTCTAAATTATTGATTGATAAACTGTACACAAAACGTAAATAATTTAAAATCCAGTAATATTTCCATTTTTGGCTGCCATCTTGGATCCGCCATTTGAATTTTCAAGAACTGAGTTCAGATTCGTAATCAGGGACCCCGAGAACTTCAGTATACACATTCTTATGCCAATCCAATTAACCGTTCTCCTGCGACTGCATTTTTTTCATAAAAATAACGATTTTTATTTGTTTCTTTATTTATACAACAAAATATTAAATAAATATTGACTCATTTTTTATTTTTTTTGCAAAAAACCGGCACAGGTCCACCTTAAGAACATACAATTTATTTTGTTTATATAAACTCAGTTTCCTTGTATTTGATTCTTTTTTTTAATCCTAAATACAAATTTGAATTAAAATCTTCTATGGTTTGCATAACGAAAACTATAATAAAACAATTACTTGAATAAATCAGACGATTGTCTTACTAAAAGCATAATGCAGTATCTGTCTGTATTATCAGATAGAATGAAATAATAACATATAAATTAATCATAAAATTTAATAGAACAATTTGGTACAATAAATGTTGTGAATTTCATATAAATACATTTTTAAGAAACAAATTAATCAGTCAACTGCATATTTGAAGTCATTGTTTGTTTTTCTTAAGTAAAGAAAATTATTTTTAAATTCCCACTATTTAGGTTAAAAATGCCTTTTCTGACTTTTCTTACAAGTAACTAGTATAAATAAGACTGTAATTCTTATCATTATAAATAAAAACTTGTGTATAAACTTTTTTTAACATTAATTACGTTAAAAGTTTTATACGCTAAACAATATATAACCTCACAGATTTCACATGCATATATTATTATTCAGAATCATATGTAAATCTGTGTAGAATTAAAGAGTTTTTTATATTATAGTACTATCTAGTCTGCCTATACAGGCTTTATAGCTAATATGGGCGCCACGATAAAATTTCTACCACGGATGTTGGGACAAAATATATTTCACGTTTTTCCCCTTTTAAAGGTCAATATACTATTGTTAAACCCAAAATAGTTTACATATTTATGTTCTTTTTGGGCTACGAAACGTTAGGAATCTAAAACTACTTTTTCGACATAATTTGCAGTAGATTATTAAAAATATTTCAATTTGAGCATGCCACGGAGATGACATTTTTGGTATATTTGACCTGCATATTGTACAAAGGATGCTGATTATTATATCTAATATAATTGAAAATTATGTAAAACTATTATATTTGCCCTAACAACGCAGGATTTCAATTATTTTGCTCCAGTAGCATTAACAAGTGGAGCCATCAAAACTAACAGTTTTGTGATAATCGCCCATATATATATACCAGCTCTTGTTTAATGATATTCGTGTGTTTTTCTTGGCATATTAGTGCTATTTTATTAGTGTAAAGAAATAAGTTTCTTACGATACTAGTCACATTCAATCTTATGAGCTCACATAAAAATAACGATGATTCTCAAAATAAGGATGCGATTATTACCTTAAATTTATCTTTATTTATAATTATAAGATTCTCTGTAAATATTTATATAGCGCCGATCGAACTCCTTTATATGGTTTGCTTCTGAACTAAGACGAATAAATAAATAAATATAAGGAGACGAAGACGACGTCACCGTTGGACTGGCCACTCCCGTATATACACTAGTATATTCTATCAAGTACGCATTTTACAAGCTTACAAAAATAAAAATATTGAAATTATTAGAGTAGCCTTATGCCTTCAGTATTCAGTAGATATTGCGATAATTTCATCTGTGTAACAATATATTACATGCATAACAAATATTATACAGCGAATAGATTTCCTTCGATTCGAAATCAAAATATTTATTTTTGCAGTATTCGTAGAAACAAACCCGAGAAAAATCAGTAATGTAATTGAAGTTAATTGTCTTTTTACTTTTATCTATATCAAATGTATCATTATAAATTAGAGATAATTCTCCGAATTTCGATATGAATTCTGAAAAATATTTTGCAAATACAGTTGATATTCTTTGTAAAAGTAACACAGCTTGCATTGGCTTATGACAAAGTATACAATACTTTATAGGTAACATTTTCAAGTCCCAAAAACTTATTTTGTCACTCAATTTACAAATTGTTGATATTGTGATGCCATTGTGTCTATTTAGTTTTAAAATAAATTTCTTTGCAATATCTTGTACGGATGACCTGGGAGACTTTGTCAAATGTATTTGATCGAATCTCATGTTTTTATAATGGCAAAGAGTAAAATAAAGATTTACTTGTTTATGGGTAAAATTTTGCATTGGATATAAAAATTTTATCCTAGAACGATGTTCATCCATAACATAATTTTTAAAAGAACTTTTTATACCTCGACCTAAAATCATATTAGTAACAATTTCTGCAGCTAAATCTGCTGCAATATTATCAAATAGTACGATATTACAATTCAATTTTTTAGCTGTAGAAATAATTAACTTCTTGCGTAATTTTAATAAAAAATCTCGTTTTGATGTAGTATCCCATAGTTTATCAACAACCTTTTTTAATATTTGTGAATCTGAAATATTATTTATATTGACTAAGCCAGAAGGTTGAAAATACACCTTTTCTTTACTGAAAAACTCAGGTAGAGATATTATGTAGCTCTCGAAACCAAACTTTTGTATTTCTTTAGTCAAATTATCCACACGTTCTTGTTGTTTCAGAAGTGTTTCTTGTGTTTCTTTGTTGATTATACTTTCTGTAAGTAATTTTATATTACATTTACATAAATAACAACTTTTAATCACGTTTAATGTAAATATATTTACCATTTATATAGAGACAACATATTTTATCAAATGAATCATTTAATAAATTTTCGTTTATACATGCCCTTAACAAATGAAGTATTACAGTGGATATGACATCTCCAGAATGCACTATAAGAATATTTGTATTCAAATAAGAGATATTATGTTTATTGAAATAAGTTTTGAATTTATAGAGCATTTTCTTAAGAAAACAATTTTTGCATAGCTTGACTTCAGACGCTGAAACGATTCTCTCTGCATTAGAACACTGCAAACATTCATCATAAGACCTAAAATGAAAAAAAAAAATGATTTTTATAGATTTTAAATTAGCATATATGAATAAAAATGCAGGGAAAAGGTATAGTTATTCGGATACATTAAAAAATAAAACGATATTTATGCAGACTTATTGCAGACGTCCGCATAAGTCTACTTTAGTTTTATATATTAATCTGCACTTGTACGGACACTATTAGAGTCACTTCATCTAGAGGTTAACGCTACGCATTTTGCATAGATATTTGCTATGATTACCCGTGTGCGCTTGACAGTTTCAGCGAAATTGGTGGAATAGATTTATTATTCTAGTCATTTTTAAAAATTTAAAAGTTTTTAAATATCGATATTTTGAAAATTATTTTAATGAGAATCTAATGGACTTTACGAGCTATAAACCCTTATACTACTAAAACGGTCTTCTGTCATTCCGCTTTCTCCAATTCGGATAGGTGACTGTATTATAACAGTCTTTTACCCTCCGAAAGAGAATTAATGCGAAAATAACATCCGAAAAAGAGGAGAGTTTGAGCAAAAAAAAAAGGAATATATATTTTGAATGTAAATAAAAGTTAAGAATAAGTTTTTATTAAGAAATAATTATAAAATTATATAATAGTCAGTGCAATGCTGGCAAGTACCTATTACAGACGCTAAGTGATACTCCAGAGTTGGTCATATATATGGAATAGAAATGATAAATTTGTATATGGATACAAAAAACTTGCATCCATCTAGTGATAAAACCCGGAATTATTTTTTTGCTCAAACTCTCCTCTCTTTCGGATGTTACTTTCGCATTAATTCTCTTTCGGAGGGTAAAAGACTGCTATAATACAGTCACCTATCTGAATTGGAGAAAGCGGAATGATAAAAGTCCGTTTGAGTAGTATAAGGGTTTATAGCTCGTAAAGTCCATTTAGATTCTCTTTAAAATAATTAAATACCCAAAGAGCAATCAGTTTGCATTTTATACTTTCTTGCCTATTGTCGAGAAAGTGTAAAATGAAAATTTCTTTTCATAGTATTTTGAAAATTATTTAAAACAGGAATGGTTTTTGGAAAGGGATTTTTTTACACAATAAAGTACTCATAAAATCCTTCATTTTAGGACCGGAAAAGATTTTATATAAGTTGTGACGTTGCGATTTGCCAAGGAGCATTTAATTATTATTTATCAAATGATTTTTTGTAACACGTGCATTAAAAAGGCCTCTTTCAAGGCATGTGAAGAAAATGCCCATAGAAAATGCCCATAGAAAATCGAGAATTCCGAGCGTCTATGAGCAGCGGGCAGAAAATATTTTTCTCAACACTTTCATGAAAAAGGCCCTTTTCCTTGCTTTCAAAGCGAATGGAAAATTGGGCATTCCGAGCGTCTTCGCCTGAGTGGGAGGTAATGTTCATTGTCTCTCGCTGCCCCGGTAATGTCGATTACGTCTGGCATTTTTTAGTAGTTGGCAAGTTGTTTTTTTCTTCCATAATCTATATAAATTCTCTTTTTTTTTATATGATAGTATTATCGCGCTTGTAATCCAATTTTTCTCAGTATTGTCTTTATTTTTTCCTGTTAGTTGTTTATATGCCGTAGCCTTCATGATTCATCTCGCTCGACTCTCCTGTGGCGCAAACCTGAAACTACTTTTCGAAAAATGCCGCTGAAAACCCCGACTGACTACGGGAAGAGTTAGAAGCGGAATGAGCAGGATGGACACTCTCCGTTTTATACACACGGCGTTCCCTTCGCTCCGTCTCTCGCTTACCCATGACTCGATCCTGTTATCTCTTTCTCACCCACCTGTTGCTATATGCCCAAAACTCGAATCTCATCACAGCAGTAACCGGACGTTAGGTACTAGTGTAGTTTTTCCCATCATGCATATACTTCGGTCGACGCGACTAATTTAATAATAAAAGAGCGCCCAATATTCATAGTCGATTTTTCCAATAAGGCTATGCATACTAGATATAGCCCGAGATAATGATAATGGCTGCGCAGCCCCGGTGGAGCAGCTAGCAGTACGCTCCTTACGGGTTCATGCCCGTTCCCGCCGTAGCCAATATCGTGCCAATCATACCGCTTGGTCCAGGATACTCATTCAGGTAGACCCGAACACGCACTCGACTGCGTGCGGCGTCTCGTGTGTGTGTGTGTGTGTGTGTGTGTGTGTGTGTGTGTGTGTGTGTGTGTGTGTGTGTGTGTGTGCTGGCTGTTTGTATGTGGCGCCAAAGCTCTCCTCCGTGAAACATATAAACATATAAGTACGCGATTAGAAATAGATAATTTATTATTTATTAATTACTTATTAATAATAATTAGTGTGCATTCGGTATTGTGCTCCGTGCGTGATTCCACTCCTGTTCTATCTCGCTATTTATTTATTTATTGAATTAATAATTCTCTCCTACCCTTACTCAACCTCACCTCACCTAACCTAACCTGCTTTTACTATCTCTATATCTCTCTTTTCAGAATATGTTTCCCTTATAGCAAAATTTGACGCGTCACATTGGAAAATCAATCTTCTCTCAAAATCTGGCTGCCAGCACTGGGGCTTTCGCCAGGGCCACTTTCAAGTTCTCGAAGGACTCATTCCGCTCTTCTTCCCAGTTCCATACTTGACTGTTGCATAGCAGCTTGATCAACTGAATTTTCATCTAGGAATCATTCTCGATTAATCTGGAGTACTAACCAACCATTCCCAGAAATCGTCTTAGCTATTTATTATTCTTCGGACCTGGTTACTCAATCACAGGTGCTATTCTAATGGGGTCTGGTCTCAATCCTTCTAGGTCCAACAGATATCCCAATTACCGCACACTAGAACAACCAAATTTAGATTCATCTCGATTCACGGTCAAGCCAGCCACTATTAATTTCTGCAACATGATCTCTAGCCACTTCAGATGCTCTTCGAACGCCTCCGTCGCGATGATTATATCATCCAAATACCCACAAATGAACGGCTTGAACTCTGGACCAAATAACGTATCAATTAACCATTGGAAGGTCATCGATACGTTCGTGAGACCAAATAGCTATCTAGTCAATTGCCAGAATCCAGATCCCGGTATTACAAAGGCAGTGTATCTTTTACTCGATTTCTCCATGGAAATCTGGAAGTATGCTTGCATTAAATCAATTTTGGAGATGTACTTCGCTTTCCTTAGCTTATTTAGGATGGAGTCAATGCTCGGTATAGGATACGCATATTTTCTAATTCGCTTATTAAAGTCTCGAAAATCAATACAAAATCTATTGTTACCGTCCGGTTTCTTGATTATGACTGGAGCACTACACCAATCACTCGACGAGTACTCGATAACCCCAAATTTATACATTTTATCGACCTCTTCTTTGGCCACGTGCCATATCATCGGCGAGATTCTGCGGGGACTGTGGTTACACTGGCGAAGTTTCTTCTACGTCTATACTATGCTCCGTTAAATTTGTGCTCCCGAACGTTTCTGTAGCCTGCTCAGGAAGCCACATTTTTACCACCATCTCGATTCTTTGCTGTTCGCTCAGCGTCAGGCAAGCCGGAAATTCGCCATCGGCTGCCCACGCGTCTATCGAGTAGCACGTTATACAGAGAATGAGATTATTACAGAATTGACATTGTTAGTTAAAGAGTATTGTTAAAGTTATAGTTAAATTTGTTAGATTTGTTGAGTAAGTGTGGTATTAAAGTTAGTTTGGAGATTATTGGGGAGTGAGTATAGTCAGCCATCTTTCGGCACCTGCATTATAGCGCTAAAGTAAATTGGGGGGGGGGGGGGCACACCATCTTTGAACGCAAAAACAAAACTTATTTGTGTGAGTCCATAAAAAATCTTCCTTTCAAAAGAAATCATTCTGAAACTTTTTTACCATAAGGGAGTGACCTGGTCACGCGGCTGTTTGGCCGCATATAAGCGAAGCGCGTACAACCCGGCGTTGGCCATCTTTAAATTTGCGAATGCTGTAAATCAGAGGTATTGTAATATAATGATTTGCAATCATTCTTATTGTTATTAAATAAAGCCTAGGAACTTAAATTGTTGAAATTATAGTCATTATTTATTTTACACATTTCACCCAATAGTATCCTGTTATCCGTTGCGGATGCTTCTACTGCATCCTTGAGAAGAAGTTTTCTGCGTCCCAATAAAATAATAATATATATATATATATATATATATATATATATATATATATATATATATATATATATATATATATATATATATGTGTGTGTATAATCTTTTAAATAATTACGGGGGGTTGATCTACGTTTGGACCCTTCCGAATATATCGCCGCTGCCACGTATCGTGAGATGTCTTTGGGGATTCTTTGTAATTTTTCCTTTGTATTTTTTTTTTCTTTTGATTATTGGGTATAAGGGAAGGTCGTAGTAAGGGTAAAATGGAGTCATAGTGTGCAGTGAAATATAATTGGGAGTAGAAGAGAAAGAGAGAGAGAGAGGGAGAGAAAGAAAGCAGGGCGATGGAAAAACGTGCGCGACGCGGACAGCGACCAGCTCGAAGACGCGTCGTGTTCGAGGCTCGAGAGAAAGAAAAGGAGAGAACGAAGCAGCGGAGGACGTACGAGTGTAGCAGCGACTGGCGGGGCGGCTGGAAGGAGCAGATTCATCGTCGCCAAGGTGCACGCGTTTCAGCAGCGGTAGTAGAGAGCGAGAGAGAGAGCGAGAGAAAAAAATCAAAAGATTTCAAGAGGATTGCGAGTAAGTCTGTATAATTTCAAACGTAACAGTTCGTAGAGCGAGAGTGAGTATGCCGCGAAGTATAAAAAACAGTGATTATTTGCGGAACATTTTCGGGGTGCGCATTTGAGTGGAATCTCCTCGTCAGTTCTGGGAAATTCCGTATAGGTTTGAGCGAATATACGTGTCGGTAATGCGTGTAAATGGTGAGGTGTTCGTGTTCTAGGGTTCTCTCTGCGGATCGGTAGATTGCACGTGCGGCTGCCTTTATTCGTTCTGAAAGATAGAAGTGTGTGAGTGACTATATCATATGTGTAGGCAAAATTAGTCTGTTAGTAGAGACCGTGGGGAAAGAATTTGGTGGATGTGTACAAAATATTATAAGTAGGAGAGGGAAAGTCCGGTGAGATAACGTCGAAAAATCATGGGTGTAAAAATAAAAGAAAGCGTGCATAAGGTAGATAGATTCTGAGAAGTGAGTCGAGCGCGACGTGGAGAAGGGTGAGAGTGAGGGAAGGAGAGGGGAAGAAAGAGAGAGAGTGCGCGCGGGTATAGTAAATACGCCGGGCGCTGCGACTGGGGAGTTTCGTTGTGCGAGCGGGTGAGCGAAGGGGGTATAAAACGGTCTGTCCGTTTATATTATAATGAGACGTAAAGTAAATAGTTGATTGAGATATTAATTACATTGTTCAGTATAATTAGACTCATTGTATAGAAATTTGTTATAATATAAGCTCGTGTGAGCAAGTTGAAACTTAAGATTGGTGTTTAATTATTTTCTCCTAAAGTATTTATAATAATATTTATTTATTCAACTTATTATATAGAACAGATTTAATTGGAATTTGATATAAATAATAAATACTTTTATTTTCCCGATTGAAGTGTTTGACGGAATCCCGTCCAAGATTATATATAAATCTTAATAAATTAGTTTGCGTAGAAGGTCGGGAAGTGGGAGATAATGTTATTCATTCATCCTGTAAAATACCTTCTCGCACCCTCTATCACCCCTTCCAACGTAGACTCGAATATGCCGTGTCCAGGTGACTCTGATGCATCAGGATGAGCTTCAACCATATGCAGTACGATCTCATCTCCCTTCTGGACTGTACGTGACGGCTCGCCACTGACGTCACACGACGCCCCTGAAAGGACTTATCCTCTGAGACTAAGGTAAAAGTACCTATTATGAAACAGATTTTCGGGTGCATTTTATTCTTTTGTAAAATTGAGATTGAATAAGCGTATAACGTTAAAACTTTTGATAGTACTCGAAGGGCAAAACTTTCCTGGAATAGATAAACCCTTTAAAATACGAATTGAACGTTAATAATTAATTATATTAATAAAATACTGAAGTGATCCATTATACGTATTATGAAACAGTGCAATCGCACGATGTCCGGGTGTTTCATAATTTATGTCCATATTATGAAACATAATGAGTATGTAAATATTACTTTATTTGATTGATTTTACTTACAATTGCTGTATCTACCGTAAATAATGCGCCTAATATACACGAGGAATAACGTCAAATTAAGATTGATATCCTTTTTTTAAAAAGTTTTCAATAACATCAAAATGATCATATTTAGGGTTATGCCTCATAGAATCGACATCGTAATCTATAAGTTACAGGTTAGGCTGTTAAATTCAATAAACATGCTTATTTTACTTAATTTCCATATGTACGGGAGCTATATCATTAAAATGTAGTATTTATTGCTTGATAATACAGAAAATAATATGCAAATAGCTAAAATTATTATAAAAATGCCCTTGCAAAGGTGTTTCATAAATACGGATCAGCAATAACTCGTGCACCTATTATGAAACAGCTATTGCACGTGGCGTCAAGTCATTTATATTTATAAATATAGTTCAAAAACAAAGTCATATAAATTAACTGTTTCGGCTCCCTAAACCGCCGATCTACACGAGTTTGGAGACACGCAAAATTGAATGTTTTTTTATAATACTACTTATTGTATAACCATACTCATGTTCATATATTTACAAACGAAAATATTCGTATTTATCAATGAAAAAATTATATTCGCTTATGCATGTTATAATTATTTCTTATTTTATCATTTTTTATACTATTTCATAAAAGGGAAACAGTTAAGAGGGTGTTTCATAATAGGTACTATTAACTCAACCCCTTTCTCGATCTCCGCCAGCGTGGAAAAGTGGACCTCTCGATAGTAAGCATGGCTGCTGCTTTCCCCTCCTCTGCTCGCGTTTTTAATGCTTCCACCCCTCGCTTCGAGAACTCTTCGCAAATGGGTGATGGGACATTCTCCACTGCAAAAATAGCTCTCGATTCATCAGGTTCTTCACTCAAATTCCTTTCCATTACACTTGCCTCCTCAGGAACCGTTACTCGAAATGATTGCAATTGTGATTGCTTGTCACTCCACCCGGTGTATCCTGACTGCATTTTATCTTCTGTATCGCTCTGTGACAACGTGGCGTAGAGTGATCCCCTCTCACTCTCCATTGATCAATCTTAAATTAATCACTCCTTCTCCGAACGTCTTGACTAGAGGTGTCTGCGATTAGGATCGCGTTTGAGCTCCGTCACTCGTTCATCATTGTCTTCTGCACCATTCTCGGATACCATGGCCCGAAGTGATCGCTTGTCTATACCAACGAACTTCACCGACTTGCGTGATTGCAATTGGGATTGCTTTTTCACCAAGCATGGATTGTTCGATACACCCTTTCTCTGCTGATACCTCTCTCTCGAACGGACTGGCCTGAGATGATTGCAACTGAAATCGCTTCGCACCCCCTTCCTGCAGTTCTATGTCCACTGCTACATAGCTACCCTCCGATGACTCAACTTTACCCTCTCTTGACTGCTTTCTCTTCCATGAATTATTCTTCTTGACACCTCCGATGGTCTCGATCGAAGACTGCTTCTCGTTTTCCTCTATAACTCGCTTCGTTTCCTCTGCTCCTCCGTCTCGACCATAGGCACTCTCGATAATCGATAACGGAGTTCCTAGCGTTGTGCAGGGGGCAGGGAACTGGACTGCACCCCCGCTCTGCCATTTCCCAAACTGTTACGGTACGCCGTGCAAAGTAAATTGGTGCACTCCGTGAGCGTGACAGCTCCATCACATATTACATAAAAAGTTTGACTTTGTACAGTTGATTGGATTGGACACTCAGCCATCCTATGACCCAACTCATTACACCTGTAGCATCTTCTCTTTTGGCACTTTGACGCTCGGTGCCCCACTCCCCTACACTCGGAACATAGCCCATAGAATGGCTGGTTTCCCTGGTTTCTGTATGGGGAAATTTCCGCAGCTTTGTTCTTTCTTCCTTCATTAGCTGCCGTTGCCCCATAAGTTGGTCTCCTGGATTCAAAATGGCTTCTTTAGTTATTCTGCCAATTTCCATCTTGGTTGTTACTTGTGGCCTAACCCCTCTGCTGATTCCGATTCCAATTCGAATTGTTGTTGGACTCTGAGTTAGGATTTGCCTACCAATTTTTATCGATGGCCCGTGCGTTTCCTGGGTTTTTCCAATATTGCTGCTGAATATTCTCACTCCTGATACCTTCTTGCATCGATTGTGCGTAAGTATTCATTACTGAAGCTGCCATTTGTGCTTGACGTGCCATCTGCAGTGCTGCATGTACTGGAGTCTCCTTCACTGCTGCTACCCGTGCCTTCCTTCCTGCATCTCCCACTAATTTCCTCGGGAATCTGGACCCCTCTTTCTCTACTGGCGCCAATTTATTCGGTTTCTTCTTTCTTCCTGCTGATATATTGGCTGACCTTCCTATTTTCATATTTTCTTTTGGTGGTGGTCGTTTCCACACTCATTTAACTCCTTGTGCCTGTAACTTACAACTCCCGACCGAAGTGCTCGATATCTTGCAAACTCCTTATCCGTTTATCCTTCATGTGGTTTCTGTATTCTGACCTGATTTTCTCGTGTGCCGTAGTCACTTGTTCTGCCATTGGTGATGGACGTCTGAAATGGCTGATGATTAACTTAAAGCAGGATATGAAATTCGTTAATTTCTTGCCTGGTCTTTGAATTTGTTTACGCATATCACTTTCCACATCCTTTAGCTCGATGATTCCGATGAATTGATTTTTGAACGCCCTTTTAAACTCTTACCAAGTCTCGGTCTCCCGGCGGATAGTTTGAAACCAAGTACTGGATGACTTAGTTAGATTGCATGGTAGTGCTGTAATTAATTGTCTATCTGACATCATTGCGCTCGTCCGGCATTCGTTCACTTGTTCTAAAAATTCTGCAGCGTCCATTTTCTCTCACAAAAATTTCGAGCACTATGTCTGCAACAATTTGATTAATTGAGCGTTCGCTGGGCCTGGGTTTCCTGATGTCAACTTCTGTATTTCCTACGATCGAACCCTACGGCTCGATCATAACTTCTATCGGATTCTCTGCTGTTACTCCTATCCCGCCGACGGTTGTTATAATCCCACCGCCTGCCATAGACTTCTTCAGAGCTACTTATAACGTGTCTTATCTCAGTCCGTCAGTTATATCTGCTCCTGTGACTGTCTCTCGAACTGCTTCTATGGTTTCTGCTTCTGCGGCTGTCTCTCGAGCTACTTCTATGGTTTCTACTTCTGCAACTGTCTGTACAACCTCTGCTCTGATTTCTACTTCTGCGGCTATCTCTCGAGCCACTCCCCTGATTTCTGCGTTGTCTCTTTCTCTCGACACATCCCCATTATCGTGGTAGTCCTCCTTGTAAGTCCGCTTTACCTGAAATTTGACTCTGATGTACGCCAGGTTGATGGAGAAGACAGGTAGGGAGCGGCTGAACATTGTTCAGGATCGAAGGCGTAGACTGCTTGGCTTGGCTTCCCGTAGCAGAGCGACCAAGCGCTCTGCAGGTACCCGGGGTGTAGATTGGTTGGCTTGTCGTCCCTCCACGTGAAGAAAAGGAGAGCGACGAGCCGCTCTGCAGGAACTCGATGTATGCAGACCCCAGCTCGACTTGTCTCGAAGAGAAGAGCAGCTGAGCGCTCTGCAGATACACGAGGTGTAGACCGCTTGGTTCGTCGTCCCACGAGGCTGCTTCTGCGTTGGGAGAGGGAGGACACAGCACTAACCCCTCGTCCTAGCTTTCTGCGAGCCTAGAGCTGCTCCTAGGAGCAGCCCAGCGACAATTGTTGTCGATGAGATAAGCTCATAAGTTGGCAATCTCCCGCTTTAACTTATTTATTGCGTGGCCAACCCTCATAGAGAATCGGCCTGAAAGTAAGCTAACCGCGCTTGTAGCGCTTGAAACTCTTGGTTACCAGTAACTATGCTAGAGTGAGCGGACGGGCGTTGATGATTGTTATACCCTTCTCGGTCGTACCTCCAGATTTGAGCGGTCGATTCGGTTTGCGGCTGACGATGAGGGTCTCGTCGAATTTGCCATTATCGGTGCTCGGCTCGCCCGGGCGAGAATCGGCCTCCGACTGTGACGACTTCAGAGCGGAGCTGACAGGGCGGGAATGTCTGCTCTGGGTGGCTGTAGATGCGGCCTTCGGTGTTGCCTCCGGTGCTGCCTTGAGAGTTGCTTTCGGTACGGCATTCGGTGGTGGTTCCTCAGTGCTGATGAGGACTGGTGGAGAGCGCCGGCCACAAGAACACCGCAGGACGATCTCACGCAGGTCTTCGACTTGCTGCTCTTGAACTCTGCAGTAATCCGGGCAGCGTAGTCTTTGGCAAAGACAAGACGACACCAGTCTGCCTCTAACAGCTGGTATTCCTCTGGCTGGTCTGTCATCCAGATGGTGATTGAAGTGGATAGAATATATATATATATATATATATATATATATATATAGAGAGAGAGAGAGATAGAGAGAGAGAGAGAGATAGAGAGAGAGGAGGGGGAAAGCAAAATAATTAAACAAGTTTAATTAAAAGCCGTGATTTATTCTCAAATTTAGATATGAGCCCTATAGTCGTCTCTAGGCGTTACTAGGCAAGATACTCGAGTCAGATTCCACAGGTGCCGACTACCGCGACGGCCGGTCCTATATGGATTTGCCATTTCTACTCCTACCACGGTGTGGACGACGCCACCTAGTGGCACGCGAACTACGGCGGCGCGAAAATTTAAACTCATCTTTCCTAAGCTACGCGAAAGAGCATAGTATTGGGCGCATAACAACTCACAAGGGGAGTGAACGGATTCCAGGTTAAGGATTTTGATGAAACTTTGGGGATCGTTTGCTGGTACCTAAAAATGATGCTCAATGCTTGTAATGGTCCTTTGTACTACAGACACAGCGTATTTCATTAAAGTTGATAGTATATATATATATATTATTTTTAGCATTGCATACATGGGCAATACAAATGTATTAAGCTCTCTGTCTCATATTCAAGAGTCCATTTGATAAATCTACGGGCATCGGGCTTCATTTTTAGGTACCAAAAATCAATCCCCAAAGTTTCATCAAATTACGTGACCTCGTCTCCGTAAACTCCCCTTGTAAGTCCAAAACCCGAGCAGCGACTAAGTCTGAATTTCGCTCCAACGATTAAGTCCCGTGCACGCTCCGGTGGCTAAGTCCCTACTGGGGTGGTGTAGAAAAATGTTCTTTAGTCTCGAAGTTGGATCCACATTGGACACCATTTATGGTATTGTAATTTGTACTTAGAGTATGTCCTTACAACAACCACTATTATTTTATTAATGGAACAATGCTGTTAGATTCGATTTATGATTATGACACTCCGGACTTCTCAAATCTCCCACGGAGGTTCGCTCCACGTCACCTGGACAAGGGCGAAACCTACGCTGATCTGTAGTGGGTTCTTTACCTCAACTAATATAAATAATTGAAACAGGTAAAAATATTTATTTATCTAATATTTCTCATATTATATATATTAAATATTATTCACCTTTATATTATTAAATATATATAAAGGTGAATAAACTAATAATTATTTATCTATATATAAAAATATAAATAATATATGTATACTTTATGTTCTTGGGCGTATATTGCAAGTAGGATTTAGGTAGATATCGTGGAGATAAATAAATTGTAGTAAAAAATGTAAAGAAAGCAGTATTTTAGGTTTAATGAAAGAAAACTAGGGCTGTGTGCCTTTATTTCTTTATTTATTATACTTGGCTTCCAAAAAACAAAGACAATATAAGTCTATGTATATCTATGTTGAGAGATCTGTATAAGAAAAACAAAGAAAAACAAAATTAACTAACCAAGAATATGTATCCCTATAATATTCTTTCTAACATTTATATTAGATAAATTCTAATTACGTTAATACATTTTAATTAAATACAGCAACAACAAGAATCATACAAATAAATAAATGTTATGTATTTATGTTATAATAATTCAAAGATTTATTCTTTCTTGTGCTGCATGGCAGCTAGTAAAGTGAGGTTATTAATTTATACATATACATACATATATTATGAGATATCCAAATGAGAGTTACAGATTTTATAATATACTACTAGAGAGAATATTAATGCTATCTGCTAGTGTATGAATAAGGGTAAAATGACGATTAAATTTGTATTTACCTAGCTAATCGATGGGGCCCAGAGAAACCTATTAACCCTTGGGAGAAAACTATTAGCCACAGGTATCATAGTTTTCTCGGTGAAGAGGAAAGTACAGGACGTTATTTTTAGTTTTAGTGGGCCGGGTTAAGATAGGGCAAAGTTGGGCGAACTAACTCTGTAGTTTTGGCTTTCGCCTTAATCCCACAGGCCGAAAGTGAAAAAAAAGAGAAGATTTAAAGAGATACTTTAAAAGCAGTAACGTATCTGTATATTTACTAATTTTCTTCCGTGCAGCGGTACTTGTTGCTCCCTTGCAATTTACGGTACAGGCCTTCCTGATGACCTGTTGCGTCCATGTAGCGGTCGAACACCTGCGTTGTGTCTTGGCGCCAAAGAGTGTAGCGTCGCTCGTGATTCAATTAATTGGAAAAATGTCCTGTGGTTGTGTCTTGTCGAAAAATCAAGTGTCTTCCCAGCGGGGGGCCGGGTCACTCATAACCTCGCTTTCTAGGCGATTGACTTTCGACGGCTCGTGTGGCAGTTGCGCACCGCAACTTATTTGCATCTTTTATTAGTGAGCCGCTCTTCCGAGAAGCACCCCCCGTTGAAGGCCGATTGTTTTCTATCCTTTTCTACCTCGGTTATTTAGAACAAAATATTATTCTGTTGGATTACATTAAAAATTATTCTGCTCCCAACTATGGTTGTCCTTATATGGATATACTATCGATTATTTATTCATCTATATTAAATGCAAAATATTCAATCATCTCGCCGCAGCATCCTCCCACACGCTCGCAGTAATTATATTACGTAACCGTTGCTAAGGATGTTACATAGTCAAATCACGACTTAAATACAACGAATATCTCGAATATAATATACGAGATGTCTGTCCTTAATGGTGCAGATTTAGATTATTTTCGGGTTCTTTGATGACATTATATACTTTAATTACAATTTTTATCTAAAGAAAACCGTATGCACGCTTGGTGTAGTCACGTAACCCGGTCCTATAGCTGAAATACCGGACTACAATTGCGCGCGGCCGTGATAAGTAGCGCATACTCAAATCGCAGTATGTGCTACGTACATTTTAATTATTTCCTTTTTTATTTTATACTTATATCCATTTATATTTTGTTCTACTATTCTAGGCTTCAAACGCATTAAAGATTGATTATTCAATACGTGTAAATTCGTTCCTCACGAATATAGAAATGCCCTGCTGCAGTCATCTCGGTTGCGTCTACCGCGCAGGTGCATCGTTCTAGCTCAAGCCAAGAATGCGCGGGCTCTTTCTTCATATTCAAAATCTGTATTGTAACAATTGTTACTATTTATTATATTTTTATTTGTTTTAGAATAATATATGTTCGAATATCTATGTAAATTATGATCACGAATTTATATGGAAATTTGCTCAATATATTAATAAAATGGGAGACCCATTGCAGATCCAACCCCGATTTCAGACTTTCGTTATTTCGTAAATAATTATTAACCTGAAACGGCATGCAACTGGGACATCGGGTATAGCTAATGAATAATTGTTTTGCGTAATATTAACTGGTATTTATTCAAATAAACGACGTGTCTTTACATTCGATTCTTACAAACTCAGTTCTGAAAGCGGTGTTCTAATTAATAATTTAGATAACTTTCGACAATGAACGTAACGTGATATCTTGATTTGAATTAAACTAATTTGTCTCTACATATATTCTATTGATTTACTTTAAAGTTGACTCGCCCGATTTATTAACCTGATATCAAACGGAAAAAACGTAATTTAGTAATCTAAATAACTTAAATAAATTTCAAATGAACTAAATCTTGCACTAATAATTTCTGGGCGGCTAAATCGCCATTCGATATTCGCACGAGACCACTACGTTGCAAAATGGCGTCTCGTTGCCGCTCTGCATGCACCAGATCCGAACATTAGCTGAAAAATTAATGAAAGCAAAAACGGCCATTGGAACCCCTAACATGAAAAGACTAAAATCGCGAAAACACTAAATGGGAACATACACCACTTTACCACATCTCGATAATTTATATGCAGCAACACTTCAGCTGATAATAATTTAATATAGAAAGAACTCACCAAATTTTTCCTTTATAACAATAATTACGTGGATAATTAAGTAAATGCCGGGCGCTTCGTGGGCGAAGACTCGCCGGAGTAATTGAATCCACTCTTGCTGAATATAACTAAACAAATAATCTCCAAATAAGTTCAATAATCCGAACTCCAACAATGGCTTCCCTGCTAGAGAAAAACCTAAAATGGCGCTCGACTCTCCTGTGACGCTAACCTCAAACAACGTATACGAAAAATGCTGCTGATAAATCCGACTGACTGCGGTGATAGTTCGAAGCGGAATGAGTAGGACGGAAACTCTCTCCTCGTTTCCTCGTGGCATCACCTTCGCTCCGTCTCTCTCTTACCCATGACTCGATGCTACTATGTATTTCTCACCTACCTGTTGCTATAGACCCAAAACTCGAATTTCACCACAGTAGTAAGCGGAGGTTAGGAACTAAAGTAGGTTTCCCATCATGCATTGCTTCAGTCGGCGCGCCTAATTTATATAGTAAAAGAGCGCCCTCTAAGGTAAAGGTCCATATTAGTGAGCTGTCCTTATTAGTGTGCCCTTTTTTTAAATAAAATGTATTAGCAACCACTTGGAAATAAATAAAGGATTTATTTTTAAAATAAAGATGATCAGGTTGTCTTAATTTTTAAAAATCATCCCTTTTATTTATTTCAAGGTCGGTGTTTATACCCCCTGTTTTAAAAAAGGCACAAGAATAGAGACAAGCTCACTAATACGGACCGTTACCCTATACATTGTCGATTTTTCCGATAATTCACGCTGCGATCGCTCTCCCGGTAACCCGTGTACTCGACTGTGTTAGTGTGTATGTGCGTATATAGGCCGTCTGCTATTGCGGCGGCTGAGCGTGTATGCTCGGTCGCGTGTGTGATATCTCGCTCTGTCTCTCTCGTTTTTGTGCTAGTTGCTGCTGAAAATGGAAAACAGCACGTATTGATTACATCTCCTTCATCGTTGGTAACTCCTGGTGCTGCTCAGCTTTCCCTAGGCTCATCGTCGTTCTGCTGGACTGCTGTGAACTTGTGTGTGTGTATGTGTGTGTGTGTGCTGGTTGTGTATGTGTCACGCCGAAGGTCTCTCCTGTGAAATATATAAACCTATATGTACGCGATTAGAAATAGATAATTAATTATTAATAATAATTAACGTGCGTTCGGTGTTGCGGAATGTGCATGGTTCTGCTCCGGTTCTATCGCTCTATTTATTTATTTAACTTACAATTCCCTCCTGCACTAACCCAACCTCACCTAACCTAACCTGCTCTTACTATCTCTATATCTCTCTTTTCGGCATGTTTCTTTCAGCAATAATTAGCTATGCTTGTGGCATTTTACATATCGCAACATTTAAAGTGGAAGTCTTTACTTAGAAGGGAAATCCAAATATGATGTAGAAAATTTCTACCAAAAACATACTGTTCACTTGCAGATGTAAATTAAGCTATTATTTTCATGAGTATATAAAAAATGCGTATTTTGGGAATTCAGCTGGTAAATACGTTTGAACACAGCTTTATCTATAACTCACAAGGGGGGACCACAGAGTTCAGGTCACCGATTTTGATGAAACTTTAGGGATCGATTTATGCATCTATGCACGCATTTTCTCTAGTTGGTGCAGAGGATTATGCTCTGACAAAAATTCGTTTTTCATTTGTTATACTGTGTAATAATTTTTATTTTTATGGCATTTATAACTCAATAACTATATGATAAAAGAGAGTGACATTTTTAGTGAATATTACTTTCATATAGAGGTATATTCTAGTAAATTTTCAAGTCATAAAACTTTTTGTCCGTAGCTTAGTAAGGTTATTAGCCGAATATTTTTTAGCTAATTTGGTTATTAGTCTTCCGAGATATTAGAGATTATTCAATTTAAATAAAATTTTTATTCCCGACATAACCGTAAAGGGCACTTTATTGATCTGAAAAGCGGGACGTAAGTGGCGTACATACATACATACATTAGGGAGACTGGGGTATAACGGGCCACTAAAATAGAATTTAGTTACTATCCAATTAGGATATTGCATAAAAATAGAAAGTTGATTTTTCGCATGAAATAAGTAGAATAGCGAAAAATAATTAGGTCGTATATTTTCTTTTGCCATAAAAATGAAAATTTTGAAAGTTACAGACGTTTAAAGTTTCATAATTTTCTCTATATATATATATATATATATATATATATATATATATATATATATATATATATATATATAGAGAAAATTATGAAACTTTAAACGTCTGTAACTTTCAAAATTTTCATTTTTATGGCAAAAGAAAATATACGACCTAATTATTTTTCGCTATTCTACTTATTTCATGCGAAAAATCAACTTTCTATTTTTATGCAATATCCTAATTGGATAGTAACTAAATTCTATTTTAGTGGCCCGTTATACCCCAGTCTCCCTAATGTATGTATGTATGTACGCCACTTACGTCCCGCTTTTCAATACATATATATATATATATATATATATATATATATATATATATATATATACTCTAATACTACGTGACGTCATGAAAGTATTCAATCGTGACGTCACGCAAATTTCAAATGGCTGTAACTACTTCAATTTTCGTTAAATTGAAAAACTAAAAAATACGACCAAATTATTTTAGCATAAACTATTTGAATATGAAATAAAAAAAATCATGCAACAACCGAATTGAAGAATGTTATTCTATATTGAGATCGGTGTTTAATGTTTTTTTCCAATAGTAAAATGCACTTATAAATTACATCGAAAATAGCGATTTAAGAAATAATTGGGGTATAACCACCCCCCCCCCCCCCCCCCGCACTGGGGTATAGCGGGCCAGCATAATTTTACGCTGTTTAATCAGGACTTTGCATGATTTTCAAAAATGCATAAATTACTTAGAAATGGGTTCATTATTAACAGTAAAGTGTTTTTAAAAATTTTTCCAACTCGAATTTATTGAATAACATCATTATTTATGTATGCGATTTTGAATTTCGTGCGAATTATTTCGAAACGATTCCTATTGGCCAGTCAATTTGTGACGTCATGATGGTATAATTTTGGAAATTTAGTTCGGGAAAATGATTAAACGCTCCAATATCTCATGAAAAATATTTATAAACAAAATAATGTGGCACATATCCTTAATACTTTTCGACCCGGAATTCAATGGTGATATTAAAATTTGGGTCCGATATATTTTTAAAGCCTATTTAAGGCCAAACTTAATTTTTTCAAAAGAGAATATATCTTTTTTATTACATATTAGAATTCCTTGTCTCAAAATACATACGAATACGTATTTAGTTTATTTAAGTCCACTGCCTGATTTCAGATAAAGGAAAACCTAATTTTGATAGGGCCCAAACTAATCAGGTTAAATTTTAATAACCAATATAAATAATCAATAAAATAAATATATATCCGTTTGTATTGTGAGACGAGGAATTCAAATATGTAATATAAAAGATATGATCTGATTTGAAAAATTAAAGTTAGGCCATAATTGAGCCTTAAATATATATTCGTCCGAAAATCTAATGTGAGCCTCAGATTCCTGGTAGAAAATTATAAATGATATGTGTCACATTATTTTGTTTATAAATGTTTCCCTTGATATAATGGAGCGTCTAATCATTTTCCCGTAATAAATTTCCTAAATTATAGTATCGTGACATCATAAATCGACTGGCCAATAGGAATCATTTAGAAATAATTCGCGCGAAATTCAAAATCGCATACATAAACAATGATATTTTTCAATAAATTCGAGTTGGAAAAATCCTGACAAATATTTTACTGACAATAATGAACCATTCTCTGAGAAATTTATGCATTTTTGAAAATCATGCAAAGTTCTAATTATAGGTACTAAACTACCGTAAGAGGGAAGTACAATGTTTGTTTATACTTAATCAATCGCGATATTCGATTGAGATACGTTACAACAACTCATAAATAAAGAGAAACTTTACGTCCGCTACGCGCGAAAATGTTTGTCATTTTTACGGCTCTAAAACGACTTATTTCCTGTTTTATATCTGCTACCATTTCAAATATTCAAATTATGTTTTTTTATAAATAAAAATGTCAACCTTTTTCGTTTGGAGCTTTCAACGATATGTCTACTCATCTACAATCAAATAAAACGTTTTTAAACCAACAAAAGTGTCCCGTTATGCCCCATTTGTAATAATTAGCGTTTCGTATCATAAGTTTTTGTTATCTTTTAAATCAATCCAAAACATACACGGTTGGCGATTTCAAAAGTTACTGTCGTTTTTCATATAACCTGATTTTTCAATTTAAAACTTCCATACAAAGAAATTAATTCACACTATGATCACAAGTAGATTACGTCGCAAAACAAAAAATTTCATCCCTCTTCTACAGCAAATATAGCTAGTGGCCCGTTATACCCCAGTCTCTCCTACATACGTACATACATACATATATATCCACACACCCACACACACATACATACATACATACATACATACATACATACATACATACATACATACATACATACATACATACATACATACATACATACATGCACATGTGCACATATGCACACGTGCACACACGCATGCACACATGCATACGTGCACATCTATATACGTATACACGCATACACATACCCATGTACATACATACACACGTACACACATACAAACATACACACGTACACACGTACATACATACACACGCACATACACACATACATACGTACATACACACACGCATTTACATACATACATACATACACACACATACACATACACACATTTGCATACATACATACATACACACACATACACACACACGCACACACACGCGCGCGCGCACGCTCGCAAGCATGCATGCACACACACAAACTCACACACACATATATATATATATATATATATATATATATATATATATATATATATATATATATATATATACATACATAAGACAATATAAGATGATATTTATTCTGTGCGGGTAAAAAAATGTAGAATATATGTTTATATACATACATCAGTCGTCAGTAACACATTTGTTTATAATTTCCATAGATTGTCATATCACAAATCAATCACTTGATTTTTGTCTTGTTCATTACATTAAATTATTGCATATTTCATGCTCGAAGGTCTTATCATTATCATGTCATAATAATGAAACAATAAATACGGTAGATTAAGGCTAGTATTTATCACATGCGATTACCTCATAGCATTAGATTCGAAAATATGTCTACATATTGCAGCCTTGAATCTCTTAAGCGAAGGCAGGTATCTAATACTACGGGGAATCGAATACCAAAGACGCGCGCCTTGGGCACTGAAAGATTTCAGGCAACTTCGATACTAGATCCTGCAATTTCCAGTTCTTTATGATTGCTACCTGAGGTCTTCGACTGGTTTTTCCTAAAAATGGCCCCAAGATATGACAGGTACTTCATATCAATAACTTATATATATATACACTTTGAACTCTGAAGTCGGGTCTGAACTTCGAGTATATACTACTGGAGGTATCGCGCCGTTGATAAAAATGTAGACCAAGTCATAGAGAGAGAAAGGTTGTACCGGGGTACCTGCTGTTTCGCTCTAGTACGCATGGGATTGGTTAAAAGCAAAAGTTTACGCTCATTGGCTCCATCATGCCAGCGCCGTTTTTGAGCGAAAAGGAGTTCCGTCTCCCAAATATTCGATTATGAAACCGCTCATCATGGGTTCGAGTCCCGCCACTTAATTTTTTTTAAACAAATAATAGATTTTCTTTTAATGTTTTTAATAATTTATTACTATTTTTTAATAAATTAAAATTGATTAAATAGAAGTTTTCTAATTAAGGTGGATCTCTACCGATATTTTACAATCGTTTTTTTATCAACTTTACTTTTACTGTATAACAAAAGCAATATTTCAAGATTATGTACCTAAAGGTAACAAAGCAATTAGCGAGGTTTTGATAATTTAAATAAATTAGAAAACCCGTTTGATTTTTCGTTATTTAAAAAGTATATGTCTGAATATAATTACCAATGTAATGAAAAAGATTATTTTTATGGTCTTTTTACGGTTTGTGTTCGTTGTATTATGTTAAAAAAATTAGACCCCTAGACCATTTTCAAAAAAAAGTTATTTTTTTAAAAGAAGAGCAAAGTGTATTTCTTTGTGTATACATTACTGCACTATAAATTATTTTTTATATTTAAAAAGAATCAGTATAGATGATCCTTACCTCAATGAATGAAAACAAGCACAAAATTAAACTGAATTATGTATTATGGGTGATATATAATTCTTAATAACTTGAAACATATTTGTTTAATGATAACATTTATTTGTTTAAGATATTGCTTTAAGTACTCTTATTTAAAGAAAAAAAATGTAGAAAAATAAGGTTCACTTAATTTTTTAATTTTAAGAAATATATAATGTAAATACAGTGAATTTTTGTTAGAGATAAAATAGGTATTATCAATAGTAACCACTTAAGTGAAAAAAATATAAATTCATAAAAAAATACAAACGATAAAATTCGTTACCAAACATTTTTATTGAAAGAAAAACAACATTTTACAGGTGGTGTAAGATTGTCATCTAATTTACATTATTAAAATTGTTAATATTGGGTATAAAAAGAATATTGTTTGAAGGGCTATAGTTTATAAATTAATTTAGAACGTGCAAATAGCAATTTTTTTCTTAATTTGAATTATTATAAATAAAATACTAAAGCAATAGCATGTACGTATCATGGAACGCTGTTTTCACAGCTTGTCCCCGTGTTCCAAACTCCATGTCCCTACAATGGAATGAACAATTATTAGATAAATATGACTTTATTTTATAGGTTTTATTTGTCATTGTTACAGAAATTAATAAAAATCTACATAATATACACTAGGAATGAAGTAAAAATTAAATTGACACCGTTTTGTGAAAGTTCTTTAATAACATAAAATGACCATAGGTAGGGTTAACTATTTCTATATGTATTGCTGATTTGACTTGTTTTATAGGTTAGGTTTCCAAATACAATGAGCACATTTATTCTATCAAATTTTTGTAAGCATTATGAATAAATCAATAAAACGTAACATTTAATACGTTATGAAATAGAAAACAACATGCTATAAGCTACAGTTATTATAAAAAAGGTGTTTGCAAAGGTGTTCCATACATAGGGATTAACGTGATTTTATGTACCCATTGTGGAACAGCTAAATATTTAATAAAAATATCATTAACATACAAATAACGTGTAAATAATTCGAATCTATGGATGGAAAGCTACAATTTAAGCTATTATAAGTATTATTAAATCACTTAGATTTATATTTAAAATAACATAGTCGCATGATAAACTGTCTCGGCTAAAAAAGGACACTGATTTGTACGGTTCTGAAAACACATACGAATAAATATTTTTTTTAAAGTTACTTTTTGTATAATAATACTTATGTTTGTATACTTAAAAAGAATACAAGCATAAATATCAATATGATTTTAATGGTTCTTTATTAATATTATTATTATTTCTTATTTTAACATTTTGTTTACTGTTCCATGTAAGGGACACATTTTTGAAGGTGTTCCTTAATAGGTACTTTTACCTTAATATTTCGATATTGACACTGGTTTTACACTGTTTTCAGTACTATACTGTAAGCAATGGTTATTATGTTTTGTATTAAGAATAGTACAGTTTTTGAGACTAGAAATTATCCGAACATGTACCTTATTACATACAAAAATTTAAATAACTTATTTATATAAAATATGCACTTAATAAAATAATCAGTTTTATCAATTGTGAACATGTATATACTCAAGTATAAATAATCTTGTTCATTAATTCCGATCGATCTTTTTTTGGCGTAGTTGAATGATGAATTTGAAGTAGGTAATCTGGTATATTGGGTTATATTCCGTTCAGTAATCTTTTGAATATTCCTTTTCTAGAAACTTAAAATTGTCTAAAAGTCTTCTCAATGAGTTTGCAAACTTCAATTACATCCTTGCAAGCTGAAATCTGTCCTCCACCTGATTTTCTATCCAATAATTTTGAATATCTAGTATTGGATGTAATTAGTATAGGACAAATATAACATTTGTTTCTTCTCAGGATGATTCTTGTGACAGATTCAGCTAGATATCCCACTACATTGTCCATGTATGTTTTATTTGTTCCTTTACCATAAAGGTTGGCATCAATCGATGATGTTGATGATAACGGTAAATAATCATTTGAAGAAGTACTCTGAATGGAGTTGACTGTATCAGCTGGCGAAATTTTTAAGATTGTGGGGTCATTTAAACTTATGCAATTTACATTTGGAGACTCCTTTACATCTGCATGAAGTAGTAGTTTTTTGAATATGTGAGTGAACTGAAAGCAAGTTGGATTATTATTATGGCCACATTTCCTTCTGACAGCGCCAAAATAATTCTGTAAGTGGTCTTGCAATAACCTATACGTCAGTAGATATCCATAATTAATTTGAATATATGTATCATATATACCAAGAATACTTTGTAACAAAACAATCATACCGACGAAACCTGATTTTTTTCGCGTTTTAATAATCGGAGTGTTTTTTTCATCATCTTTTTTAATTGTTAAACCTTTAATGTAATGTATTCTATTATATTTTTTACTGTTTCTCGTATTTCTTTTACATTAGCGCTGCTGATTCCAACTTTCGACTTATTTTTACCATAGAGTTCGCGTGAATTTAAAATATCGAAAGCTTCATTTATTATTGAACAAATTCGCGCTGTTCCTTCCGCATTTTGAAACTCTGGTATATGTTCGTCATCTTAAAGATATTTCAATGCAGTACTAAGATTTTTTTACCTTTTTTTTACAAAATATATGTATTTTCATAGAAACGGATTCCACTTTTGGTTATGCCTGATGTACACATTCATTGCGAATAGTTTACTGACACATTTTATCTTTAATTTATACATATATATATATAGTTTATAAAAATATTTTTTTAAACAGAGGTCATTGGTACTTTTTACGTAAATTAACTACATTTACTTAATTTACTATAATTTATAAACTAAATACTGCTAGAATTTCCGATACTTTTTTATTTATGTATCTTCGTCCTTTCACATGCTTTATTAGAGAACCAAAATTTTGTACACCTTTCTTCCAACGGTACATTTTCATTTGTTGACTGCGGTTCTTTCGACGAAGGTTCTTCATGAGTTTGCTTTCTGCGGGTTATATTATTAAGACTGTCAGAAAAGAGAAAAAATTATGATTATACCTAATTTTCGTTATTAAATGTCATTTATACAATTAAAATTTCTTTACTTATATAACTTTTTATCATTCTGCTCATCTGTTGCATTTTCTTCATTTGAAGTTGAAAGATTACAATTGGTTCTAGTATATATCAGCTTTACCTCTGAATCGATTTCCTTAAAAAAAATGACAATAATGCAATTTTAAAAATAATATGTACGAAGACTTTAAATATATAAATCACAATTAATTAACTTACGCATCCAATATTTCTATTTGTGCCCTATTATTTTTTTATCATCGCTGGATGGCACATCGCATATACTTTCTACGTACTTTTTTGCTTGATCACATTCATATCTGTTATGAAGTCAAAAAGAGTGCAATATAATACTATGAAAGTATAATACTATAATACTATGGAAGTATACTACTATAATACTATAAAAGTATAATACTATAATACTATGAAAGTACAATACTATAATACTATGGAAGCGCGAGCATCGGAGTGGGGCATGCCAGACCCGGATAGCAGAAGAAGGTCCATCATGGATATGGTATTCAGACTCAGCTTAATAGTTGTTAACGTTGGGAACACGCCGACATTCATACGGCCAGGATTTATTGGGACGATTCCGGACGTGTCCTTTGTATCCGAAAATCTAGCGCTTAAAGCGTCGGGTTGGAGGGTACTGGAGGATTACAACGGTAGCGACCACCAGTACACCACCTTTCAGCTGAACGATAGAACCCAATCGCCGAAAGGAGTCGCGTGAAAGCCACCCCGATGGAATCTGGCCAAGCTGAACACCGACAAACTAGTCGAGGTGCTGCTAGAAGGCCAACAAAATTTATCGATGACGAACGCCACAGTGAACAAGGACGGAGTAGAGGTTCTAGTAAAGGAGACCATGGGTCTCATTCACCGAGACTGTGACTCATCTTTGCCGCGCAAGAGTTCGCGACGTGGAAAATGCCAAGCTCACCGGCGGATCGATGAACTCGCACAACTGAGAGCGGAAGCGAACCGCCTCAGAAGAAGAGCGCAAAGAACGCGAAACGAAAAGGAGGCAGAGCTACTATCGGCGCAGCAAAAAGCAGCGCACAAACGGTTCCGACGCGAGATCAACCGGAGCAAGGCACAGTGCTGGAAGAATCTGACAGAGGAAGTCAATCGGGACGTATGGGGCTTGGGCTGTAAGATCGTGACCAAGAAACTCTGCGCGCTCCCGAGTCTCCCTCTCGACGAAAACACCATGACTTATATCGTGGGCATAGTATTTCCTACGCACCCGTTAAGGCAGGACCAGGAGGAAACCACAGTCGTAGGTGAGATACCCTATTTTCCACCGGGAGCTGCAGATCGCCGGCAAAATGATGCGGAATGGAAAGGCGCCTGGGCCCGACGGGATACCAGTCGAGATATTGAAGATCATCGCAGTGAGAGCACCCTCTCTCTTGCTGAACATGCACAACACGTGCCTCAAGGCAGGTGTCTCTGGCACCCCCTGAAAGGTTGCGTGTCTCGTGCTGCAAAGGTAAGGGAGTTGATCCCCGGCTTCTGTCGTTTAACAGACGTCTCTGCATATTGGATGACGCAGGGAAGCTTTACAAGAGGTTGCTTAAGCGACGGCTACAGGGAGCTGTACGGGCTACTGGCGATTTAACTGACAACCAGTACGGCTTTAGAAAATAGCGATCCACAGTGGACGTTATGCGAGAGATGGTACGGCCGGGGAAGAAGGCGTGGTCTGGAAATCATTCTTCCAGAAAAGTCGCCCTCCTTGCAACGCTAGACGTGACGAACGTGTTCAACTCGGCCAGGTGGCCGGACAGAAGGATCGTATCCTGCATTACGAAACCGAAGAAGGCCAACGCGAGAAATATCTCAGCGCCGGCGTGGCGCAGGGGTCGATCATTGACCCAGATTTTTGGTACATCCTTTACGATAGATAGACCTAGACTCGAGCTGCCGGAAGGGGTGTACATGATAGATTACGCCGATGATGTCGCTTTAGTCATCATCGCGCGTGATTACGAGAAAGCAGAATATTTGCTTAACCAGGAGATGCGCAGGATCTTGCGCTGGATGACGGAACACGGTCTCGACTTGGCAGCCGCTAAGACAGAGATTGTGCCCTTCACCGGCAAACGGATACAGACCATCTTCACCATGAAACTGGAGGAGACAGAGGTTTTGACGAGGAGGTAGGCTATGTATCTGGAACACAAATTAATATACTAAGCTTACTTTCTTCCGTTACCTGGCGTATGCAGTGGACAAAGCGGCGAAAAAGACGGCATAAATGAGCCGTCTCATGGCGAACACGAGAGGACCGAAAGCGAGTAAGCGACGGCTCCTCATGTCAGTTGTACATTCAGCGTAGACGAACTCTCAGAGTCACCGGGAATCATCCCGATCGAACGGAAGAAAACAGAAGAGGACAGAACAACCATCCGTAGAGAGGATCGGGAACGTACCATGGAAACGTGGCAACGATGGACCGTTACAACCAACGGCTAGTGGACAGCCAGGCTGATAGCCCAGCTGGATTTTTGGATCAACAGAGACCATGAGGAGGTAAATTACTACCTAACCAAATTCTTGAGTGGACACGGGTACTTCTACACTTTCTTCAACCACATGGAGAAGGTTCGTAGCCCGACGTGCATCTTCTGTTCCGCTGATTGCGACGACGCTTTTCGCACGTTTTTCGTCTGCGAAAAGCGGAACGAGGAAAAGACAACTTATGTAGACCCGGTCGGACAATTCACGCCTGAGACTATCGTGGGCGAAATGTTGATCGCCGAGGATAAGTGGACCGCCACGGCGAAATTTTCCGAGTCGGCCGTGCGACGGAAGAAGCCGTAGCTCGACAAGGTGACTGCCGAAGGTATAAACGATGAGCTGGGAGAAGATCCGACACCCCATCATAATCCAGGGATGGCGGACGACCCCATAGAAATGGATGTGATTTGAGATGATGGGGCATCTTCTTAACTGGGGACGCACCATTTTCTCTCGCTGTATAAATGTCGCGGAGAGGGATAAGGAAACTTCTTTCGTACGGAGAGCGAATGCGTCGATTCAAACATACGTATGAATGAGACGGATTAGATCTAAGCGCCCCACGCGGGACTTTAACGATGCCTTTTTTGCCTTGTTTCAAATCTAGGCAGAAGCGGTCGTCCAGATGACGCAAGAATGGCACCACCCTGGGGTAATGTGATAAACGGTACCAGGGTGAGTTCCGCCAGAAGAGGAAAGGGTGGTAGTTTTAGTGAGTCGGTTTGCGATGCAACGGCTGTGTAGTTTTTTCGCAAGACTCAGTCGGGTGTGCCTTAGGTGGCATTTTCTACATACCCTCGAAAAAAAAAAAAATACTATGAAAGTATAATACTATAATACTATAAAAAGTTTTACAATATTACCTTTCATCGATATTTTCTGTTGAATGTTGACCAAGAGTGGTACAAGAGAAAATAATATTTTCTGAATTCATTGTCAGTACAGGCGATGCATTACAGCTTTGGTTAACTTTGACATTTTCCTTAATATCTCTTGATATTTGTGTTGTTTCTCCTGATTCAGTTAATTGGCTGTAAACATAACACAATTAGATCAATTATTATTACATGAGGATCGCAGACGCTCCGAAAGGTCCAACAGGGATGTGCCTCCGAACAGGTATATGGCTACTTTGAATTTAATGAGAGACGAGGCCGAACCAAGGAATGCAAAGGAATGCACGGAGGCCATGGGCTTCAGTCCGAGACAGATCACCGAGAAGAACATACCACCCACGACATACATCTATTGTTTTTATGAGACACTGTGTTATATTTAAAATAAAGATTAACTTAAAATATTATACATTCGATTTCACAACTTCCCAACACATACATATGTATATTTTTTTAACTCAAAACCAAGACCAGCTAATGCTTGTTGCGGCCGAGGTTTAAATCCTCGCACCAAGTGGCTGTTGGAGCGCGTCGCGGGTCACTTGTCCTTCGCGTGACCGGCCGTGACATATCTGCAGGAGGCCTATTCGCAGGGTGTATACCGGCGAGCCCTTCCGCGTAATTTTTTCCTCCACTTTTGAGGAGGCGCAAGGAGAGCAAAACTCCTTACTCGCCCGGTTTTCGGCCGCTTCCGCTCTACTCGCGGCTCTATTCAGAGCACCTTCACGACCGCCCGCGCAACACTAAAAATTGTCACCATGTGTCGACCTTTTTGAAATTTAATTAATCTGTTCTTTTTATACACACATACACACATAGTCAAGCATTATTATAATTACTTAGTTTAAAGTTGAATTAACAACGTGCAATAAATGCTATTATTGTTATTGTTATAAATAGAAGTGTATTTCAACATTCACTCGCCTCACACACTGCTAACTCCTTACGGGCGCAAATTTACCACGGCAATCGGTAGCTCACTGCACCCGCTCGACGTTAATACCGTGCTCGACTAACAAAATAAAAGTTTAGCCAGTTAACGCGCGAATCATTGGTCCTTCGAGCCAAATTTGCGTACAGGAGGCAGAGTACGCGAGTGAATTTAAGTGTAGTGATTATCTATAATGGTGGTACCCGAAAGTGACTCTCGGGAGTGCAGTGCTTTCACTAAAAAAAAAGACAATTAATGGACCATATTGAAAATCTGGTTGTACAATCATTTTGACCTGTGGAATATCATTTGAAAATTCGCGCAGAAATTGCGAAACGAAAAACCAAGGTCAAGTGATTTATATCACGCCATAAGCTCGCGGACGGCAGCGCCGCGAGAGCGAGAAATACAGAGTCTACCACTACCTCTGTTCCTCTCTCTCTCGCCCGCCTTGTCTCCCACCACACGAGCTGTAGTGCAAGCGCGCTCGCTCGCGCACTCAGCAATAGCCTCTGAGCAGCGCCCTGCATTACCAATGCAGCGGTCGTACTTGACCACGCTGACGTAGTACGATCTCGACCCGCGAGAGGCGCGCTAGCTGGACAAATCGAGGCCGCTCATCCCGCTGAAGCCGTCGAGCCCCCAGTGTCGTCTACCGAAGCGAGCTGCAGCTATAACCTCAAAGCTGTCGGCTCTCTGGGAGGATTACATGCGAAACAACTGGTTACGTTGTACTGGAACTAAGGGACTGCAGCAATAAATCGGATAAATATCACAGCTTATTTTCACCTCTAGTACTGCTAAATTGCTAAGGCCTGCTACAATACTGCATCCACTTACTGCTATCGTTTTACTGTTGCTGCATTTTCTTGCTTCCTAGTTTGCTAGTTATTTTGCTACATTAGTTGCTGGCTCTTTGCCATATTGGGTGGTTTATTATTCTAGTGTGTACTTCGAGTCATTTAGAAAAACGAGCTTCCGAAATATGACCTAGATTAATAAGTTTTAATATTTGAAGCGTTGAAGACAATATTTCGTTGCCATTTTATGGGATTTACTATATTACATTTCTTTGCTCTTGGATTGACGTAATATTTCTTTTTTGCCAATTGAATGATCGAAATTAGAAATAAAAAATTCGATATATATTGAATATATCGCGATGCAAATTGATATACGGGAAATATTTATATTAAATCTTATAAAAATTTATACGTATAAATAGAATAAACATTGTATATATTAGCCAGTTTGATTACCTTTCTTTATTGATATAGTGATATTTTTCTACTTGCTTTTTGAATACTTCGGAAAGGATCGAAAAGGATTAGACGATTTCAACATAGCATAAATAATGTGTGAATCACTATATATATATACACACATTATAATATAACTTACATTTAAGTAGTTGTGACCTCACTTACGGCCGTCAAAACATGACCTCTTTTGACCCCGTCGGGTCGGTCATGTTTTGACGGTCGTAAGTGAGGTCAAAAATAGGAATTGTATGTGTACACTTATTATACGTTAGGAGATCCAGAGATCAGAGAGAAAGAGATAGATAGATAGATAGATAGATAGATATACGATTTATTTTGTCATTTGGCGAAAATACATTACATGAACTGTTATTTCGTCTTTACATTAAAAATCTTTGATCACTATCACAGGTCGTCAGTATATAAGTATAAGTATAATTGTTTCACAATTTGTCATTATCTAATATATCACAGTATGTCAATAATATCACAGTATGTCAATAATATCACAGTATGTCAATAATATCACAGTATGTCAATAATATCACAGTATGTCAATAATATCACAGTATGTCAATAATATCACAGTTTGATAACAATTTCTGGAGATTCACTCATTCTTGCATACCAGTACATCCATCACGTCACAATTTAAAAACAATTACAATTAAGCAGATACGTACACTAATCACACACGCAGATAAATACGCTCACACTTACTTTATTAATATATATATATAAATAAAGTAAGTGAATATGTCGTAAATATATATATATATATATATATATATATATATATATATATATATATATATATATATATATATATATATATATATATATATTTACGACATATTTCACGTCTGAGACATAAAACATGGGAAAACAGATAAACTAAAATAAAATAATAAATAAATAAATAAATAAATAAATAAATAAATAAATAAAAATAAATACCCATGTATTCCTCTGACGTAAAAAATGTCAAATTAATTAATCACCGTGCGGTCGCCTGAGGTGCCTGCCTAACGCCGTTTTAAACTTACATAAGGACGGCAGATACCTCACACTGCAGGGGAGGGAGTTCTAGAATCGCGAGCCTTGGGCTCTAAACGAGTAGAGACCCTTATCAGTCCGCGATCCCGGAACCGAGAGCTCTTTCACACTACTCCTACTGGAAGTCCTAGCTGTGTTTTTACCAAAAATAGCCGCTAGATACGGAGGTTGCTCATATTTATTGCTTTATACAATAATAACCCCGTAAAGTACGCTCTTCTTTCCTTTATGGTAAGCCAGGCAAGATATTCCCATGAATTCTGAAGTCGTTGTAACTTCGTCTCAAGCTCATCAGACACATCAAGGTGAACCACGGAACAATAATCTAAATGTGACACTACCAGCACGCATGCAAGATGTTTTCTCAACGCCTGGGTGGTGCATGAACTAAAATTCGTAGGCTGTAAACAGCACAATTTACCTTTTTTCCAACTGCATCAACCTGCAGTTTCCACGCAAGTTTAGAGTCCACACAACACCAAGGTTTGTGACAGTCAGAGAAAGGCACATGTACGCCCCTTCCTGAAACTCAATGCCGGGCAAACCAAGATCCTGCAGCCGATTGATGTTGTGCTCGGAGCCAAAAATGATCGCTTTTGTTTTGCCGACATTGAGTCGAAGTCCGGATGCTTCGACCACTCCGACACTGTGTGCGCAACAGCCGACATGCGACTGATACCCACATGAAGATCTCGCCATGTCACTTGAGTGTAGGTTTGCAAGTCGTCCACGTATAGCTAGTGTTCAACATTACCACCAGTAAGAACGTCTCGTAAGTCATTGATGTAAAGACTGAATAGCAAGGGCCCCAGGACTGAACCCTGTGGCACACCCAGATTGGTGGTTAGCCAATCAGATTCCCCATTGTTGTCAGTTGTGACTTTTTGCCTACGACCGAAAATGTATGATTTGATCTACAGAAGAACACTCCTGGAAAAACCCATGCGTATCAGCTTACGAAGTAATTTAGATGGTGATATAGTGTCAAACGCCTTGCGAAAGTCGAACAGTAGCAGTATGGTCATCAGTTTCTTATTGTCATTAATCCCAGTTCATATATCCTCAGTCAGTTTTAGTAGTGCGGTCTGGATGCTGTGATGCTGTCTAAAACCGGTTTGCAGAGGATCCAGGATCTTTTTGGATCTTAGGAAATCGGTAATCTGGTCGTGTACTATATTCTCCAGCACCTTGAAGAGAAAACTCAATAGTGCTATTGGACAAAAATCTGATAGAGAAGATGTCACTGAAATCTTTTTGAGAAGCACCAAATGAGCCTCTCTCCAAGCCTCTGGGAAGACTCCTCCAGACAGAGAGGAATTGAAGACCCTCGCTATCTGATGACTTACATACGGGAGAGCCTTGGGTACGACGCTTTGGGGAATACCGTCCTCACCGCTAGCCTGCAACGAGAAGTGAGCAACAGCCAGGACTACGTTCGTCATTGTAACGTCTTTGAAAACAAAGCCGTCATCGCTGGCCGAGTCCAGGATGCTACTCAAATCAACGTCACCTTCGCTCTGGGAGATGGATACCCCCGCAAAGTGCGAGTTCAGCTCCGGTTTGAAGCCATGCAACCCCCCTCCCCGTGCCCTTGGCAGGAGCACCAAACCCTTTAGTTCTTTCCAAATATCTTTCTTATTTTCTAGGGCTTCAAACATTTTATTCTGGATGTAAGTCTCCCGCGCGGTTTTCATGCGTTGTTCTGCTTCGGCTGCGAGAGATTGGTACTCCTGCCAATTACCGTTTCTGCAGATTACCGTTTTTTGTGCGTCTAAGTCGTCTGCGTACAGCGTCACGTTTTTTTATTATGTGAGCCAGATCAGCGTCAACCCATGGAGGATTTGCTTTATTTTTTGGAGTAAATTGCTTCAGTGGGGCAAGCTCATCTATTGCCCCCATGAGATTAGCGCTGAGCTGTCCCAATAGATTGTCGATGTCGTTGTTGTCCAAGCAATCAAACGCCGCCCCGGTACAGTTACTCAAGTAAGATCAAAGATCTTCCTGTTTTATTGTTTTAAAATCACTATAACTAAATGAGTCGGTGATAGGGCTATTGTTTAATTTAAAATCTATCTCAATATCTATAAGTGTATGAAAACTAGCAAAGGGCGCCGCCTGATTGCTGGCATTCAGCACCACGTCGTTGCCATCTGTCATAATGCATCAATCCATGTGTGAGACCCGTCGAGGTGATGAGACGCACCATGATCTATTATTTTTAGATTCAAATCATCGGTTAATCGCCTAACGAATTTTGCATCAGTCGACGTCTTCAGCAGGTTCGCATTCAGATCACCCATCGAAATTTTGACTATAGTCCTGCGTGTATGTTGCTAGTTTGTCAATTACATCAGAGTTTTGGAGGAATGGTACATGCGGTGGCCTATAAATTAAAGCAACGAATACAGGAGTAAGGTCGCCCTGTTGCACACTACACTACACATATGCAGGAATATTGGGTGTACCATCCTGCGTGGTATGTGAGCGGCTTAATATGGTAGCCTTAAAAGAATTGTGTACATACAGAACTAACCCACCCCTAAATTTATTCCTATCTAATCTTAAAATTGAATAACCCTTGATCCGAGTGCGATTGTCGTCGACGTTGGGAGCAAGGTGCGTCTCAGCAATTCCAAAAAGGTGGTAGGAGGGACCAGATATAATGTGTTGACGGAGTGTATCAATGGGACAATCTAAAGAGGTCACATTGATAAATCCTGCTCTCAGTCCCCTACACTGCACTCCCCAGCACTGTCCGTTGATAGTCATTCATTTGCAACAGCCTCCTTTTGATTGCTTGTTTGAATGACAGACGTCTCTTTTCCAATTATATTTGCATTTCCTGTTATTTGTTTAGTATTTAGTGCAATTCGTGAAGTTTCGTAGGATGCTAAAATTCGCTGTCAAAAATTCGTGGGAGACATCGCCATCACGCATCTTGACCAGGAAACGGCCCCCTCTATGCCAAACATATTTAAATTTAAGCCTTATCGCAAGGGCCTTAAGGTTTCTAAATTTTTTAAATAATTCCCTTGATAAATTTTCGTTTATAAAAATGTTGCTATTTATAATTGCATCACTAATCTCCTGGTAAAGTGCCGAGATGTCACCGTCTTTAGTGCGAAAGCCTGTAATAACTTTTTTTCTCGCATAATTTTATCTTCTAACACACTGCTGGAGAGGGTAACAACCCACGGTGACCGTTTGCGCTCGCTGCTTACCTCGGCTGATGTCACAGAAAACGGCTCATCTGACCGTAGCAAGCGGGTATTTACTATGTCTGTTTTCTGTATTGATGGGAGGACACGGCATAGTATAGCGTGTATCACATCCACACGCTTGGTGCTATTACCTTCAAAAATATTAGAAATTATTAATTCTTTATTGCCACTTGTATTGTTATAAATATGTGTTGTCCTCCCACCGACCATTTTCACCCGCGTGCTTCGTGCAGATAACGTCGAAGCCGTATCTTGCAGTGTATCATTGCTTTCGTCATTAATATTAACAATGTTATATATATTATTGTTATTATTTACATTATTATTCATTACGCTTTTTTTCTTATCATTACAATTTCTAATACTGTGCGGTGAAAGAGTTGTGTTTTCCTTACTGGTAGGCAGGCCAATTCGGTAATTTTCAATTTTACTTATAAATTCTTGATTTTTTTGTTGAATAATTTTCATAGTTTTCTTTATTTTATTTATTGCAGTTTCATGGTTGTTGTTTATAATCTCGTGTGCAATAAGTTTTCCTATATCCTTTAATATTTCGGAGTTGTCGCTTTCAATTTTATTAATTTTTTCAATTATTATTTTAAAGTCATGATCGTATTTCTTTGTTTCACTATTGTTTTCGACTAAATTTTTCATTTCAAAATTAAACTTGTTCGCGCGCTAGCCGGCAAATCACAAGAATTTAAAATAAGAATAAAATTGCTTATAAGCGCCGTAATAGCGTCGTGCGAAAGTGCAGCTTTAGGACACTTAAAATAGATAGCCCGGAACGCGTGTAGCGGGTGAAGGGATGCGGAGTTTGTAGGAGAGTAAATAGGGTTTACACTGATATTAATATTAAGAAATCAATATAATAAAGCGAGCACTTATAGTTGCTCTTAAAATCAACTATTTACATGTTGCCTTAATATGTACTAGTTAGTGTATAATTAAAAGTAAGTAGACTTTACACGCGGTCGCGAAAACAGGCGCCGCGATGCGCGTAAAGGCTCCGATCTTGCCATAGTCGCGGTCAAGCCGGAAGAGCGCTAGCTCAGCGAGAAGAATTAGTTTTTGCTCTCGCGTCGCCGAAGTCAGGAAGGAAGAAGAGTGGGAGAAAGCACGCACCTGTGTCCTTTCTCGCAAGAAATTGTGCGAGCGAGTGTTTCAGATTTTGCGAGAGAGGGAAACACCGTGCGCGCGAAAATATGAAATATAATAGGGCCGCTGCAAGTGCAAACGGCCCGAACTGAACTGCTCTATATTATCTACTCTGTCTATTATTGCATTATAATTAACTTCAATCTTATTCAACAATTACTTTGTTATATTATGATTCGTTTCGTGTGGCTGTTTGTTTTCAATTTTTAAATCATCAATTTCTTGACATAGCAATTGCTTTTCATTTATCATCTCCTCCAGCTGGGAATGTTGTTTTTCTGCATTTTGGACCCAATTGATAGTGCTAAAATGTGTATTGCTGGTAACGAATCTAGCCTTTTAACAATTGCATCCAATCTGCTTTCAAGAGAGGTCGAATGTCTAGTAAGTGCATTGTCAATGTTTCTAGATGTAGAATTGGCATACTCCACCAGGCAGGAGACTGTCGTCCCTTTTTTAAAGGTAGTAGAATCTAATATACGTATAACCGACGCATTAAATTATTTACGCTGATGTAGTTACGTGATTGAAATAAATGCGATGCGTCGTCACCGTGAGTGGTCTCGACGCTCCTGGCCATGACGTCGCTCGGGGATTTCCCGCTGTGCTCAGCTCTCATGTTGGATGTAGGGGGGGCTCATGGTGACGGTGGCGACGTAGATATTCGTTCTGCGAGGGAAGTGTCGATATTTGGTCCAGGTTACAGTAGATGTCACCTCGGTAGCCTCGTTATAGCTCGAGTCGGTAGGTGGCGCCTAGGTAATAGGTAGCGCTGCATCGAAGTGTCCTAATAAGAGTGTCACTTCTGTGTTAAATTTGCTCCATGCTCAGCTCCCGACGTCCTGCCATTCGCACTGCACGTAACCTCAAAACTGGCCAGGTGTTGTTGCCACTTTGATGATGAAAAGCCGTGCAGGTTGGCCAGTAACAGCTGTAATTATTTGTTGTAGCGGTAATTTGCATATAGCAGTATACAAGTGCTGCAACAAACCGGCCCACAGACACAGGAGACGGCAGGGCGAGGTCTAAAAGGGAGGAGCCAAAACCACGAGCAGTCAAGCAGCAAGTCCCCACACACAAAGAGAGAGAGAGAGAGAAAATATGCTAGGAGATCGAGAGTCGACACAGTGATGGAGAGAGACTTTATACCCTTTATACATTTATTCATTAATTTACATTTGCTAGATTTATAAAAAATGTACTATCTGTTTAATAACATGATTTCACTTGTACAAACACACACAGAGATGGGCAAGTGCTCGACCTCAACATTTCATCGAATACTTCTCTAATTTTTCAATTAAAACGTCAAAACGATAAAAAATTCAAGTTTCTAGAGACCTTTCACAACAAATAAGTGCAATATAGACCACTTAAAATAGTATTGGATGACAGAATTCGTCGACGAAAGTAACGGCAAAATACGAATTGTATAGCTATACATAATATATGTTAGGAGATCGAGAGCTGACAGAGTCGACGCAAAGCGAGAGAGAGAGAGAGTGAGAGAGAGAGATAGAGTACCGTCACGAATACTGTTACCGTCGCTCTCGCCAGCTGCGGTCACATGTGTTCACTATACTGGCGCCGACGGATGACTCCCGATATCTAGACCAAGGATGACCCCTCTAGCCTCGATCATGTTGGTTCGCGACAGTGACACCAACGTACACACAGACATACACACGCACGCACTCACGCACGCACGCACGCACACACTAACACACACAGCGACCCTCAACCTGCCCGCATTTTCTAGCATTTAATGTAATTGCTTATTATTGTTATCGTCGTTGTAAATATTGTTAAGTTCTAAAGAATATATTTTGTTACTTTGTTAATTAGTTAAACTCAATTGTCGTTAATTAACCTGAACCCGCCTTCTCCCCGTACCGAGCTAGGCCAATCGAGGCTAAGCACATTTGCGCTGCGAGAGAATTAGCCTGTGTTTTCGCGCCCTAACAGGTCGCGAAAACTCGTGCGGGAGGAAAGTCCGCACAAAACCGAGTACTCGTGGACTTGGTGTGTTCCGGTGAGATCCTGTAACAGGTCCGAGCTCAGCGGCAAGTCACTACGAGCCGGCCTGAAGGGAAGCAAACTGTAAGCCATAGGCCACAGGCAATCCGATTAATTAAGTTAATTGTTATTAACTAATTAATCACCCCGTTACAATATATATGTGTGTATATATTTACAATGCGAGGAGTAAATATATAACTTCGCGAGACGTTATTCTTTCTTTTAGATACACGATATTATAGAATTTCATTTAAAACAAATCATTACTAAAAATGAAATTTTCTAACCTATTAATTAATTCGATTTTTGGCACTTAATACTGTTTCAATAATTTTGAAAACTAGAACACTGGTTTTAAAATTTATATACACTGTTTTTATAATTTTTATACAATGTTTAAACACAGCTTTTAAACCATTTATGATATTTTTCTTAATTTCAAACGCCTCACACATTACTCCTCTTCTTCCTCTTATTCTGCAGCTCCAGCCTAGAAACGTAGAGGTATGAGAAAACCGTCAACGATATTGAAGTGGACTGGGTTCTCCACGTCATCCAAGTCCTACTCTTCTTCCTCTTCCTTTTCCTCCTCTCCTCCTCTCCTCCTCCTCCTCCTCCTCCTCCGTCTCCTCCTCCTCCTCCTCCTCAAACAGCGACGAATAGCCTGAATCTTTATTCGATACAAGCTAGGGATCCCAATTCCACCAATTTATCTCCTTTTGCAAAAGCTGTGTTTAAACATTGTACAAAAAATTATAAAAACAGTATTAAGTGCCAAAAATCGAATTAATTAATAGGTTAGAAAATTTCATTTTTTAGTAATGATTTGTTTTAAATGAAATTCTATAATATCGTGTATCTAAAGAAAGAATAACGTCTCGCGAAGTTATATATTTACTCCTCGCATTGTAAATATATACACACATATATATTGTAACGGGGTGATTAATTAGTTAATAACAATTAACTTAATTAATCGGATTGCCTGTGGCCTATGGCTTACAGTTTGCTTCCCTTCAGGCCGGCTCGTAGTGACTTGCCGCTGAGCTCGGACCTGTTACAGGATCTCACCGGAACACACCAAGTCCACGAGTACTCGGTTTTGTGCGGACTTTCCTCACGCACGAGTTTAAAAACTAGTTTAAACTAGTTAAAACTATGATTTTAATCATTTTTAGCACGAATTGATGATTATCTTAATTTTTAAAACTAGTTAAAACTAGTTAAAACTATGATTTTAATCATTTTTAGCATGAATTGATGATTATCTTAATTTTTAGACTAAGATACAGGCTCCCATTCTGAGACCTATACTGGGACTTTTGCACTATAAAAAGGTATCTCCATGAATTTTTTGGTGGTCGAGGCTTTGATCGAACTCTCAGAATCAGCATTTTAAGGTTTAATTGGTATATAAGATAGTTATAACATATATATATGACTTTGCAAGTATTTTTAATGCAAACTACAGAAAATTTTACAAAAAAAAGTATGTATACGTTTTTTGTGAAAAATGCTTCCCTGAGGAGTTATAAATTAATTTGTATGGCCAAAAAATGCAAAAAATGCTTAGATGGCCAAGTTTGACCCTTTTTTTTTTGGAAAATCCATTTTTTTTCGCGCACGATTTTTCAGAGAACCACCCATATATATATATATATATATATATATATATATATATATATATATATATATTCATTTTATTATACCTTTTATCTTCATTTTTTATATTTATCTATGTATTATATTTACATTTATGTATATATTTATATATATGATATTCTATTCTATACATTTTTCCATGACAAATCTGATAGCGCACCCAGAATTACGAAAAATAATATTGCAAAGATTCTAAAAATTTAAATTTTTAAATACATATGTGAGTGTGTTTGTAATCATGTAAAGATGTCACAGAAAAAATTTTAGCCCAAAATATAAAAAATTTAAGTAGTGCATATTTTAATATTATTAAAAAGGTAGTTGTCATTTTATTTCGAAATTTTCGATACCCTATCTGATTTGTCATGGAAATATATAGTATAAACAAAATTTTTAGCCCTCTACGATTTTTTAATATGCTAAAATTCAGCTAGACCCTCGAATTGCTCAGCTTGAGATCATTACAATTAGTTTATTACAACTAATTTAAAATAATATATTCAAGGCTTATCAATATGAGATTTTAGGTTATGGTTATATTATTTTATAGATTTTAGGTAATAAGGTTATAGTTAATAGTTTATAGTTTAGGTCCATCTGCAAATAAGAGTACGGATTGTATAAGTTATTTGTGTATGAGATTGATCTGTCTGTATGAAAATTGGGCCTGTCGGTGTATAAGACTTTTTTGATGATTAAGTCTGAAGTTTGGCCTGTCTGCGTATAAGAACTTACAGGTTATGAGGTTTTTAGGTTTAAGCTTGACCTGTGTCTGTATGAAAGTTTGAAAAATGTTAATTCATCATTATTGAGAGAGAGAGAGAGAGAGAGAGAGAGAGAGAGAGAGAGAGAGAGAGAGAGAGAGAGAGACTGTTTATTCATCCACGACGAAAATTGTTACAATTGTATGTACATATGGTTAAATAGTTAAAATATCATTTAATTAATACATTCATTATAGTGTTTCCTGTAAATAACCTAAATAAATACTCAAAATAGATCAGATTAGATTGGGAATACACAGGAATGAACGGAAACAATTTATTTATCAGTATCCGAAGAGTTCACCCCTGTGCATTCCCGTCACCGTGTAATTGTTTAAGTTGCCTGCCTAACGCCGTTTTAAATTTGCATAAAGATGGCAGACACCTCACACTGCTTGGGAGCGAGTTCCAGAGGTGCGCACCTTGAACTCTAAACGAGAAAAGGCCCTTATCGGTGCAACACCACATATGTATCTCACACATGAATTCTGTAAACGTTGTAGTCGTGGTTAGCCAACCTTAATCCTCTTTTGTATTAGTGACCACTTTCTGTCGTCTCCCCATTATATATGACTTAAGTCACAGGAGAACACTCCTGTAGAAACCCATGCGCATCAGCTTTCGAAGCAGTTTTGTGTGTGAGATGGTGTTGAATGCTTTACTAAAATCAAACAAAATGGTCAAAAATTTTTTGTTGTTGTTAATGCCTATTCTTATGTCTTCCGTTAGTTTTAGTAGTGCTGTCTGCGTACTGTGATGATGTGGAAAACCAGTCTGCATCGGGTCTAAAGTGTTGTTTTCCCGTAAAAAGTCAGTTAATTGGTCGTGTACTATTTTTTCCAGGACTTTGGAAAGGAAACTCAGCAGAGCAATTGGCCGAAAGTCTGACACCGTGGATGGGACAGGCTTCTTCTTCAAAGGCACTAATTGAGCTCCCTTCCAAGTTCCCGGAAAAATGCCACTGGACAAGGAGGAGTTAAAGATTTTAACAATGTGATCTCCCACAAACGGAAGAGCCTTAGCCACTATACTTTGGAGGATGCCGTCTTCTCCTCTAGCCTGTGACGAGAAATGGGCAACAACCAGGACCACGTCTGAGAAGCCAACTTCTCGAAAAACAAAGCCGCCATCACTGGCAGTGGTCAAGACGTTGTCAAGTTCTTCATCACTTTCACTTTGTGAAATCGACACCCCTGCAAAGTGGGCATTGAGCACTTCCGGCGAGAAACCATGAAGCTCCTCTCTTGTTTTTGGCAATTTGTCGTCTTTGGTACGAGCATAACGTCTTCGTACAGAGTCACGTTTTTTGTATAAATGTGTCAGTTCAGCATCAATCCATGGGGGATTCATTTTCTTTTTCGGTGTAAATGCTTTTAAGGGCGCAATTTTACCTATCACAGTCATGAGGTTGACACTGAGGCACTCTAATTGACTGCCAACACCTGCTGCAGGACCATCAAGCGGTAACCAATCACAGTCAGCTCGGTGAGACACAAGGTCGTCTTGCTGGATCGATTTAAAATCCCTGTAGCTGAAAGATTCAGCCACAGGGGATGCAGCAGTTTCGACCCCAATCTCGATCTTTATGATGTTATGATGACTGGGAAAGGGCGCCGGCTGATTGCCGTTACTCAGTACAAAAGAGAGAGAGACAGAGAGAGAGAGTGAGAGGGGGGAGAAAGAGAGAGAGAGAGAGAGAGAGAGAGAAAGAGAGAGAGCGGCACGGCTTCAATGGAAAGAGTAGCGCGCGATTGGAGTGAACGCGGACGGCCAGAAATACGAGACTAGCGTATTGTGGACGTTCACACAACCTTCGCGTAGCCATCATTATGATATCCCGAGCCGTACACACGTACGCATAGCCTTGTCGGAAAATTCGCCGCAGTATAGGAGGCGCTGTTCTGTATTTAAATTACTCGCGTCAGATGATCCAATGCATGATGGGAAAAACTGCAGTAGTACATAACCTACGGTTACTACGCAGGTAAAAGTCGAGTTGTGGGCCTATAGCAACATGTGAGCGAGAGAGAGATAGCTGTATCGAGACATGGGGTAGATAGAGAATTACTTGCGGTTAGCGTCACTGAGAGTCGAGCGGCATCTTACTTCTTATGCAGCAAAGAAGCCATTAAGCGTTGGATTTTTGATTTTTGATTGGGAAGCTGCTTATTTGGATTTTTATTCAACGTGAGTGTATCACATTAAACCGGCAAGTCTTCGCCCACGAAGCGCCCGGCCTTTTATATGTTCTTTATCTAACCATAGATTATTGTAAATTAAATTATTGGGTGAGTTTTTCAGTTACTACTTTATTTTCAGCTGGAATGTTGCTGCCATTTATATTTAGGTATCGAGACTGTAGTGAAGAAGTGATGTGTGTGTTGTTCGCGGTTAGGGCTTTACGTGAGTTTATTATTTACAGGATTTGGGGTTCCAGAAGCAGTTGTTCTTCTGTTTTAAATTTCAGCCAGTGTTCGGCCGGTGGTGTGCGTAGAGCGACAACGGGGACGCTATTTTAGCGGCGAATCCTGGAGTGCGGCGACTGTAATTGCGGATGTCATAAGTGTTTGTGATTTTAATAACGAATCGGGAGAGTTAAATTTAAAGATAATATTGTAAAACGTGCAAATAGGAAATAGGGGATTTCATTAAATTAATACAATAGCTTAAAATCACTGTCGAATTTGACTCGAGTTATTAACTAAGAAAATACGAACAATGTATATTTGTTAACCAAAGACTGTAAATACTTTTCGAATTCTCTTCGAATAAATATCGAGTTATCAGAAATTAAATCAATCATTTCATAGTTGGCGCCCGAGTTCCCCGTTGCATGTAATTGCCAGGTCATAATTATTTAAATAAATAATTTGAGATCGTCGAAGTTGGAGCATCGTTGGTTTCGCCCTTAGTCCGGGCGATGGTTCAGCAAACTTCTCGTGAGATTCGAGGAGTCCGGGACTGCGGTAAAAACATATCAGTCGAGTAGCATTGCTTCCATAATTTAAATAATAGTGATTATTGTAGGACTAAATTCTAATATAAATTACAAGGTTACAAGTGAGCTTAAAGAAAGGACAAATTTGTATACAAAGATAAATATATGATATACAAAATAAGGGAGTTTACGGGAAGATGCTTATTTTGCTTATAAAATATAGTAATTCTGTTTCTATGTGACACTTATTTTGATTTGACATTTACTTCGTTAATTTAATTATATGTATAAAGATAATTGGTACAGGCAGATAGGATATAATGACAGAAGATTCTTTTTAAGTTTACTAGAGAGGTCAGAGAAGGGAATGAAGTTACATTAGGTAGTAGGAAAATATAAAGTAAATAATTCCAGCACGAAGGCCAAGTGAAGTGAGATTATGAATAAAAATGAAAATTATTGTATACCACGTATAAATACTTTAAAAGTTAATAATCATGATGATATATATAATTTTCAGAATGATTGCTTATAAAAAAAATTTATCGGCATATAAAAAAATTCCCTTTTTAGAGTTTAACTCAGTCTGGTAAATGGAAAGAGTAACTGACAAATCTGACATGATATATTTGAAGTTTGTTACTTCTACAAACAAATTGTATGTTAAAAGTAGAAAACAAACTTTAACAAATAAAAAAAAAATATTACAAATTCATAAATTAATGTTTAACCATGTATGAACTATTAACTGTAATTTTTTTCGATTTTTTTCAATTTTAATACAATAAGTTGCCATGAAATCTTTCAAGGAAGAAAATGAGATGTTCCAAATATGTGACAAGATTAATATTGAAAGTGTTGGAATTAATAAACAAGATCAGAGTGAAGAAGGCTACCTAAATTGTATACAACAGGAAGAAATCTTATCTAACTTAGAGACACTTAGTGCAAATGTAAATAATAGTAATATGATAATTTTGTACGTTAATATAAGAAGTTTAAGTGTAAATATAGATAAGGTAAAGATATTATTCGATAGAATAAAATACAAACCATATGTTATAATATGCGCGAAAACTTGAAATTTAGAAAAATATAATACCTATTTAAGCTAGATGGTTATAATATTTTTTACAATGAAAGTCGTATATATAAATCAGATGGTGCGGCTATATATCTTAAGAAAGGAATAACTCAAACAACTAAAGTTGTAAATATAGGTAGATTAAAAATAATAAAGTCAAAAATAATAGCGAAAAATAACAAAAATATTGAAACCTCTGCTATGTATAGATCACATGATATTCCTAAAACACAATTTATAATAAATCTAAATACATTTTAATACCATGTTTTCAAAAAATTACACGACCCATAGACAATACAGTAGATAGTAAAGAAACTTGCATTGACAGTATATTCATAAAAACAGATTCCTTAAACTACAAATCACACACATTAACAAACAAATGTATATACCACTACCCATTAATTATTAACATAGACGAACTAAAATGAAATAAGAAAAAAATAACCATTTTAAGAGAAGGCCATATTCGCTGTCCTTGTCTAATCACAGTTTTGCTATTTACTCAAATAGTAGTTTGTTAATTGAAAAACTAAGAGTTGACTCTAATTCGTCTTAAAATAAGCAATATTTTGAGACCTAAAAGAGTACCTGACATTATTTCCGTTTCGAGAAAACTTCGGAACGCGAAAATTGAGGTTAGGTTTTCCGTTCCGAACTTTTCTGGAAAAGGAAATAATGTTAGATACTCTTTCAGGTTTCAAATGTAGCTCATTTTAAGACGAATTGGAGTCAACTCTTAGTTTTTCAATTAACGAACTACTTTTTGAGTAAATAGCAAAACTTATTAGACAAAGACAGCGAATACGGCTTCCTCTTAACCCATTTCTTCCCAAGCGGCCATTTTATAGCCGATTGGTTTTTTGCCTAAAAAATTGTCGAAAAAAAAATAATAATAACCAATAGCACTTTTCTGAAGTAAAATTGTCCGCTCTTTCCAATTCTGAAGTCAGAATTTTGAAATTTCCGTTGGAAAATTTTTTCGACAATTTTTTAGGCAAAAAACCAATCGACTATAAAATAGCCGCTTGGGAAGAAATGGGTTAAGGGTATCAACTACAATAAATTAAAAAAAGTTGCCAGTAAAGTGAATTGGAATGCTTTGTTAATGCAAGACCTAATATTACTATTGATTCAATAGTAAATTAAATTAAAGAATGCATAAATAGGGCCAGATTTAATAATAAAAAGAATAAAAACATCAATATCAATAAACCGAGAAAAGACTGGGTAACACAAGCAATTATAATTTCATGTCAAAAAAGAACACTTGTACAAATACGGAAACTGAATCCAAGAATCGAACAACTAAGAAAAGAATATAAAAATTATGAAATCTTAAATTGGGTGATAAAAGATGCTAAAATATATTTGGAAAAAAACGTAGTTGAAACAAATTGTTCAAACACCAAGCATTTATGGAAATTTATTAATAATAAATTAGGAAATAAGGAGAAACAAGATGAAGGAATTGCTTATATAAGTGATGAAAGAAAGGTAAAATTATAGACCCGGCAGAAATAACAAATACAATGAACAACTATTCTTGTGAAATAGGTACTGTGCATCCCATGTCAGTCATACCCTTTTAACATATTTTTATAATAGTTATTTATATACTCATAGGTGTATATACATGCATAAAATCATGGTCATGTGTGTCGATAGGATCATTAGATTAATAAGATATATATCTTATAAATTTGGGCATAACAGATTCTAGACTTTTTATATTCACTTCAGTGTATGGAGACCAGATAATTGAACCATATGACAATGTGGGAATGACGAAAGATTTGGGCTAGTTATTTTCTTATACAACTTTATATCGTCGGCGTAGATGAGAAATTTAATTGCATGAATACAGTTGGCTATATCATTAATAAAGAATATGAACAATGTGGGACCTAAATGCGAGCCCCGAGGCACTGCTGAACTAACAGTAATAAATCTAGAATGAGTATTATCATTTCTGACCGATTGTTTTCTATCATGAAAATAGGAAGAAAGCCAACTATACAATTTGTCTCTGATTCCAGGAGTCCACACTTTTTGTAGGAGCTTGACAGTGTCAAAGACTTTTCTAAAATCTATGTATACAGGGTCCACTTCATAAAATTCTTTAAACGCTGAATGAATAAAATCACTGTACATGAGTAGGTTTGTGATCGTAGAGCGATCCTTGTAGAACCCATGCTGCTCCTGGATAATCTTACTCGACAAAAAGTCTGCAACATTTTTGGAAACTATAGCATCGAATAGATAGTACGATAGTTAGTGATGCCATGTCTATCACCACTTTTAAAGATAGATTGAACGAAGGATTGTTTCCAAGTACTTGGTAATTGACCTGTTGCCAGGGACGAAGTAAACAGGAGGAACAGGGGCTCCGCAATGGTCGCTGCACATTTCTTCAACAGAAAGGGGGGAATGCACTCAGAACCACTTTTAACTTTATCATCAAAAGAACAAATGACCTCCAATACTTCACTTTTAGAAATTGATAGGTTATCGAAAACAAACTCACAATCTACGGGATCTATATCATTTGTATGTGCATTATTATATCCTGTCGCAAAATATGTTGAAAACAAGTTGGCAACTTCACTTTGATTATTCGCTTTATGATTATTTAAGTGCATATTTGTTGGAATACTGTTTTCTCTTTTTAAGCTTTATTCTTTTAACGTCGCCATATTTGTGCTCCCATATGGTGCTAATCGATTACGGGGGTCTGCGGTGCGTTTGTAAACAAAGCACATGCAATTTTACAGAGGTGCTTGTTATTGAGGTGCTTGCTTGTATTAATCGGCAGAGACTAGGAATCGAACTCGGGTTACCGGCGTGGGAATCCGACACTCTACCGACTGCGCCACCATAGGTCCCCTTCAAGTTTATTTATGTATGACCAAAAATAAGGAATATTCTTACGCAAGTTACTTCGAACCGATTGAAGGTATTTTTATAGGCTTTACGAGACTTCCGAATTCAGAATGCACGTAATTTTTTAAACTCGGGTATACTTGATAAGGAACCACTAGATTTCCAAGTACAATGTGCCTTTTTCTCCTCATTAATTAATTTAATTAGTTCAAAATCATACCATCTCGGATATTGAGTGAGGGTCGATTTCTTCGGTGGAATGTATTTATTGATGATTTTATATAGAATTTCATAGAAGCCATTTACCTGAGAATTTATATATAATCCATCGAAGAGGTCACCCCAGTCAATATCCGAGAGAGATTAGTTTATTCTATCAGAATTCGCGTTAAAGAACTCAGGATACGACATATCTTGATCCGTATGGAGATTTGTCGTTTCTTCCGCATGCGGTGCAAAGAATACAGGTATATGATGAATATCGGTGAATAACAGCTGTTCTAGTGAGATGTAGTTGGTCAGTAAATTTGGAGAGGTAAACAGACAATCCAAAGACTATTGCTTATGTGGGTGAATTTCAAAATTTGATGTAGATCTAGAAATAATACATTACATAAAATTGATGCGCACTGACTACGGTCTGGAGATATATAGCTTGATTCTTGGAAGCGTAGTGGATTGTTTTCTCACAACAAGTTGGGGAGATTGAAATCTCCAAACAGAGCAATATCATGATTCTTGTGAGTGTTCGATATTGATTCAAGAAGGTCAGCTACGTCCTTGTAGATTTCAAAGTTTGATGCTGGGGGGATGTACAACATACCCAGGATCACCCTTCTTATAATCAGATCCATCCTTAAAAAGAGTGATTCAGAGTTAAATGATATTTGTGAAGAAAGCACAGTAATCGTCTTTTAAACAGCTATCAATACACCTCCCGCTCTTTGCGTTACAGAGTTGTCTTTTCATCTATTTCTACGGTAGATACTATAATTTTCTAATCCCAAGTCTGGCGATTGAGTGTAAGGCTTCAACCACGTTTCCGTAAAAACTAAGATAGCTGGAGGGCTTATCATCTGTTCAATAGATGATTTTAAATATGTAATTTTCTTGCAGATAGAATGAAATTTTATGTAGTATACTATTAGGCTTTTACAATTAGATTGACGATTTATTCTGTATCAATTGGGATTTCTACCAAGTCTTCTAACTGATAGTAGCATCAAGTCAATTTTTTGAATTGCACTTAACATCTGATTAATAGTAACAGTATCCTCTATATTCGGACCCGCTTAAGCAAGGTTGTTAATGATTAAGTTAGCACAGCGAGCCATCCTCTTTTGCATTTCAGCAACTTACATCTTGGGTTCGCAGCTTGATTATTGGCAGCTGCGCCAGCTTCACCTTCAGTGTTTCTCTCCAGAGCATTAATTCTATTCACGCAATCTTCAATATTGCTCTCAACCCGTTTATATGAGTACTATTTTGGTCGATACGATGGTTTATTACAGTTTGTTGCTCGTGGATGAAGACCAAGCTGTTATTGGTGCGCTGGAGCGGAGACTCGAATACTCTGGACAGGTTCTGCAGCTCAGTGAGAAGAGTTGAATTATCAATTAAAGTATTTGCATCTTGAGGAAGAGATGGTCTGCTCATAGCCTGACAACTGGATTCATCCGATAAGCCAGTTGGAGAGGATGAGAAAAAACTGCTGTTTGAGGGAGTATTGCGTGGGGAAGTACGTGGGATTATAAACTTGAAGGTCAAGGTCGATCGGAACATGATGCGAGGTGGCGCGAATATTTAAAAGTCTCGTTTTTGTTCGATGTAAAACGTTCCGAACAAGATTTGTGTAGCAATGTCGCACACTTTGAGCAGGCAATGCCTGTAGTTACAGCTCTTTTGCAGTATGGACATTTTGTCGGTTAGGAAACACCTGTTGCTCGTGTATTTTCTAATCGAGATAGTAAAGCTCCGGTGCGTAAAAAGATAAAATATCGGGTAACGGTTTTCCTGCTTTGCTTTAAATATCTAGAAACACCCAAACAATGCGTAACTTGCTCCGAAAAAACAACTTACGCTGTGCTGATTGCCATTGTACGAGGAGCAAGTCAAGGCGGTTACCACGCAATCGAATGTTAAGGTAGGATTCTGGTATTTTTCTACCAAAAAAATCGAAAATTTTCTTTTGCTGAAACGTAATCTTAAGTGTATGTAGAACCTATACCAAGTTCATTTTCTAAGGTACCCTTTATTTTCGAAGTCCTACGATACTTTATACGAGTAGATCATAAAACGCATCATAGAAACTCAATAACTTTGTTAGTTTTCATTTTTCTTATTTCGCATTATTCTTTTTAATTATTATGAATATATGCATTTAAGTATATGCTAATACTCCAACTATTACTCTGCAAAGATACCAATCTGCAGTCATTGACTTACCGACCGCGACGGAAACGTCCCAACAACAGACGACTACACAATGTGCTGGTGTAGTACCTTACAGCTGTCATTGTTTCAGTAACATTGTAAACATGTGCTTAAAAATGTCTACTTGTATCATACTTGTATTATAATAATCAGATAAGATCTTTCATTCTTTAGATAGACTGTATAATTTTGAGTATTTTTCTTTGACGTTAGTCTAATAAAATGCCATAAAAAGGTTTAAACATTTAAACAGAGCTCGTAAATTATTATGAAATAATACTGGTCACAGTACGTATAATTTTGTGTTTTACGCATAATACTCTATTATATTTCTAACATAATTACTAATATAATTTATTTTCAGATTCAAATATAAAAGCTTTGTGTAACAAATTATTATGGAAAACAAGAATTACATTATATTTATTGATTTATAAGAGTATTTTCGACATAACTGGATTTTAATAGACCCATGTTTTAAATTAACTTCAATCATAAACGTGATTTAAAAAAAATCTGTGAAAAATTCAATTATTCTATAACAATGAAGTTGATTCACAATTGTACCTTCGGTGCTCGCAGTTGACAATTTTCTCGCACTACTGCTTATATCCAACTCTTCATCGTCTGATCGAGTTGTGAGTCGATTACCGTGAAATTTACGTTTACGTGGTTATACCTTCGGTGCTCGCAGTTGACAATTTTCTCGCACAACTGCTTGTATCCAACTCTTCATTGTCTGATCGAGTTGTGAATCGATTACCATGATATTTACATTTACGTGGTTTCGAAAAATGTTCGGAGGTCGATTTTTCACCTTTTGGATAACTTGCCATGATATTCTTACAACGTGTACTCGCCAAGAATCAGAACAAAACTAACCATTGATGTTAGAAGCAGCAAAGTAGAAACACGTATACAGATAAGTATTATATAGACCGATATACTTCAATAAACCGTATTATGGCTCAACACGACACTACTACAAACACTAAATATTGTTTTGAAAGACCGTTGTACCTTTTCAGGTATGAAATTCGGAGTAGAAGATCGAGGGGCGGAGCGCGCGCTCGACGACCCTCTGCTTTCGGCTGGGTATCTTCGGCAATATTTAGAATTGGACGCTGTAACTTTGTGTACATATTCTTGAATATCGTAGGTATCGATTTAAACAAAAAAATCGATTTTTTGAACCTCCTAAAGCGGGATCTCCCCTTAAAGTTTAAGTACACTATATTGATACTACATAAGGTCAAAATCCAAATTAAATTGTCTGGAGAAATACTAAGGCTGGAAATCTGATTAGTTTTAACTTACTGTTTACTAAAATCCTATTTTCTCAGATTTATGTTTGACATTATTTAAAGTGGATTCTGCGCAACCCACTTGATGTTACGCATTCAAAAAATTTAAGCATATACCTTGTGATTATACCCATAAATGATAGTAATCACAATTTTATATTAGTGCCTACAATTTTAATGTAAAAATCAGTTATGTAAAAATTGATTGTTATTTAACAAATTGTATTATAAATTATTTCTGTTTAGATGACATATTTATGTTTATATAACTTTAAGCAAATTTAAGAATCTAATAACTATAATTTTTTGCCATTGTGTCAAGGAATATTTTGGAACCATGATATGAAGATGGGATTCAGAGGATCCTATAGCAATATATCTAATTTTTCATAAATAATTCTGCTTTATCTGGATTATCTAAGTGAATGATGGATGAATTTGACTGAAAATTTGTATAAAATGTTATTAATCCATATAGATAATGAGGCTCCAAGCTCAGTTGAATAGGTGCAAAGGAAAAAAAACTCAATTTCATCAGAACCCCACGTTAAGTTAGAGTTATAAAAACAATTCACTTTGCCTTTAAAAATACACTTAGATTTACTAATTTTCTTACTAAATTATTTATTAATTATGAACAATTTATCGATAAATTACTAAGCGACAGAAACTTACTGCTAACAGATCCGAACAAAGCGGAGACACCGATAAGAATATTGTGTGCGCATATTGATGACGAACATAAGATGTAAGTGTTAATGAGTTAGTAGCGAGGAGTGAGGGTATGCCCCACTGATGATTAGATATTCGATGTGCTTAGATGTGTTCCTCCTACACTCTACACTGCACAAAAAGCCCGTGTAAAAATCACGTTACAATGTAAAATGACATAAATCATATAAAAAATATACAGTACTGGATATGTGAAAAGTTATTAATTCAGTAATGTCATTTTCAATGCATAGTGTAATTACAGCTTTACACAACCCATAACTGCATATTTTTTAAGAAATGGCATTCAATTGCTAATTCAACAGAATAATATAAATTTCAACTGCTCAGTTAATTTACTACATTACAAAATTCACCAGTTTCCACAGCAAGGGATTGTAGGACGATTAAATGCTACAAATGATGGTATATAGATAAACTGACTTTTCCAACGGACAATCTATTCTATAGGAATCGTTCATATACTAATATTTAGAAATAGGAAAACGGGATTAACAAGATTGGATGTGATGTCGAAATTCAACGAAATACAGTACGCCAATCCCAGATGAAGTCGAGCAGCATTACAATTTGAACCTCGGTTTTTAATATACATATCTAGCTTATGATATTGTACTTTGTTCTAGCAACAATCACTAATCGACTAATAAATCCTCTCATACTAAAGACTCCTCAACGGTACAGTGGCGTCTCTCCCTTAACTACTCGCGCTCTAACCTCCAATTCAGACTCTTAAAAGAAATGCTGCTGAAATAACGTCTGAGAACGATCGGGAGAACGATCGGATGAGAATGGGCAGGGCGGAAGGACGGCCATCTTCTCCTCGTAGCGTCCCTGCGCCCTAGCTCCCTCTATTTTCCATAACTCGATTTTCTATCTTTTTCTCGCCCGCCTGTTGATATAGGCCCAAACTCAATTTCCACTCGAGTAGCAGCCGGAGGTTAAGTATTACTCGAGTTTTTCCTAATCAGTATGGCCCCCACTCGAACAGCCAACAATACGGTCCTCACGTATATACAGGATGGACCATTTTAATGTATTATGAGAAATATCTCAGAATTATGGTTGGATACCGAACAAAAGCAAGACAACTCGAGCACAATGACGTCTCCGACTGCTTGGCCTCCTGGAGCTGTCCAGCTATGGCTGGGCTCTTTTCTCTACCTACTACGTCGGCTGGTGGGCTGCTATCCAGTGTGTGTAGTGTGTACTGCTGTTGTGTCATAGCCAACTATAATTGTTAGCTATGTAGCTGACGCTACGATGTCCCCACTACTATACTGCCCTCCCTTGGCAAGATTTAGGAAGACTAGGTGTGAAAATGATAGAGTTGATAGAATGAGACCGTATATATGACCGTAATAATCGGTCATTTACGGTAGAAGGTTATATTTGGAGACAATGAAATTTAATGAAATATTACAGTTGAAATGTATGGAGTTTATCCCTTCATTGAGATATAGATAGCGAGGTGTTTTTTGACTCTCAAGAAGTAACAAAATGGCTTCTCGATGAGTCAAAAATTCACCATTTTCCACAGCAAGGGATTGTATGATGATTAAATGCTACAAATGATGGTATATAGATAAACTGACTTTATCCAACGGACAATCTATTCTATAGGAATCGTTCATATACTAATATTTAGAAATAAGAAAACGGGATTAACAAGATTGGATGTGATGTCGAAATTCAACAAAATACAGTACGCCAATCTCAGATGAATTCGAGCAGCATTACAATTTGAACATCGGTTTTTAATATATATATATATATATATATATATATATATATATATATATATATATATATATATATATATATATATATATATATATATAGATGTTCAGATAATTGACTATATGAACGATAAATATATGAGATTATCGAGAATAAGTATGACTAGGAAAACAGCCTTGTGTAGAATTCTACATATAACGTAGTGAAAATCAAATTGTAGCAAGAATTATCAACAAGATGATAAATATGAGATGATTATACGTACAAGAATGTGCGCGGCAACAGGCAAATTCATCGTTACCGAAGACACAAAACCAAACAAAGACTATAGGCTAGTATGTAGCCGTGTAGGACCAAATCTAATAAACACCACAAATAACATCCAGCACTACTAAGAATTAAACTCAAGGCATACTGAGCCAAGGTCCAATTTTGAAATATGCCGATTACTAAGAAAATGAAAGATTACTAGAAGAAATGATGCAAAGATTTTTAAAATTGATTTTAATATTATTATAATAGAAGGGTATTTTAAATTGAATTTTTATGGAGTTTCAAAGGAGTATTTCGCATTAGATGTATGATAGATTATTTATGACAATTTGGACCTCATATAGTGTAAAATAATATGCAGACAGTTTACATTTTACGACTTGTAACAACAAAATACTCCGTTCGCAATTTTCTTGAAGCAATGAACTAACTGAAAGCAAATATGAATAAAAGATAGAAACGTGGAGAATTATGAGTTGAGTATTTAAGACATGAACCAATATTGTACAGAAAAAGTTAATAAATTTACTTTCCTGAAAGTTCGACTTGACTGAGCGTCGCTTAGATTCCAAAACCAGAAAGATCCCTCGGTGGTGACGTCCACCGAGTCAAAAGGACGGGAGGCAAGAATCTTCTGACACGTCGAATTCACCTGGATCAATCCAATGGAACCAGAATTTCAATCAAAACTATCACTGTCCCAATACAGCGGATTTGTAATTGACTGTAAATTAAATTTTCTGACATCGGTATACACACTAAAAACTCGAAACTCGATGCTTGTGAATTTTAGATTGGAATTTAATTTCCCTATTTCTTTCATTTAGGTACCTCGGTGGAATAATAATAAATTGAATAAAAATATAATTATTTTTTATTTAAATAATAAATAATATAGAAAAACAAGAACTCTTACAAGCTTGTAATAGTACATTATGCAACAAGGGAGTAAAGTCGTAGATGATTGTGGCGGGTGGGTTTACTGCCCGAGCGAAGCGAGGGCAGTATTAACCCGAGGTATTAATATACGACCATACTCTCGTGTTGCATATAAAACTTTATTCACAACTTAACTGTAGTCACTTTGTTGACTTGAAAAGTGGGACCCACTCACCTATCGTACATACGAAAAGAATTTTATGCCCATCTGAACGAAAATGGCCACTTTTTTCCCTGAAAAGCGAGACCAAAATTACACTTTTTGCCCGCAAAAATGATTATCGGGAAAAAAGTAAACTTTGTTTCTGCAAATGCGGGAGAAAAGTAATTTTTTTCCCGCAAACGCGGGAAAAAAGTGAGTTTACTAGAAACTACTCCAAATTCCTTATTTTATCAAGTTGTACCAATAACCCTGATTTTTTAATGTCTTTTAACAGTCCAATAGTCCCGCTTTTCAAGTCAAAATGTGGTCATAGTTGAGATGGGCATAAAGTACTATATGTAACTCGAGAAAAAAGTCGATTTTTTATTCGCTTTTAACTTTAAACAATTAATAACGGGATCCATTTTCATGAATCTCCGGAAATAAATTTATATTTTACAAGAAAATTAAAATTTATTTCCGAACTCCCTATATCTGATAGTACCGCGCACTGTCGCTGTCAACGTACGAATTTTAAAGTTTTCGCGAACGCGCACTTTCTTTTTCACGGTCAACTCACCAACGACGATGCTTCAACTTCTCCTCCTCCTGCTGCCACCGTGTGTGAGTCTTTATTTGCTCGTATCTGTCCACCGGCTTCCGGATTATCAGTGGTGGAGTAATAGTATCGAATCCTGGAGTAGCCGACCACTGAGCCATTTTGTGCAGCTCCCACGATCGATTAAATTCCTTTATTTGTTTTTTTAAGTATCCTTCTGCGTAACTCTTGTATGTATGTTCATAATATATATCGTTCTCTACGATTACTCTCCTCCTTTTTGCTTCCTTTTCAGCTCTCTCTTTGATCGCCTTCCTCTTTAACAGATACTTTTTCTTAAAATCCGAAAATGTATTATTATTCTCATCCGTCGGTTCATGCACGTCCGTCTGCGTGGACGATGAACTCGTGTTTTTTTCTTCTTTTGGACGTAAGAAAACGACCTCCTCTTCGGCTCTCCTCAAATTGGTAGCGCGTCCTCTCAACGCACAATTTTCCCTCTTCTTTCTCTTGAAGGTATTATTCGACCGGATAAACTTTTCACCTCCTCCTGATACTTCCTCCCACCCGCCTGTCGCCTGTACAGCAACATGCACCAGGTCTCCTGCTTGGCATGCTACACCAGGCACCCTCTCCTTTTCCACTCCACTAAACTGCTCCGGCTGACGGCTCGCAGCACGAGATATCCCTTATGGAATTCTTTTTTTCCAACGTCCGCCCCCACTAAGTTCTCCACCTCTTTCACCAACATTGAGAACTCATCTTCCTGCTCTCCTTGTAATTCTTTAATAATGTTGAAATCCTTCACAAACAGGTTAATACAATATCGATGCAGTCCAGTATAAAAATGGCCTAGCTTTCTCGTATGATATTTTCAGACTGGCGCCCTGCTCGTAAAATTTTCTTTTCTTAGTATAGCATTATCCTGCTCAATTTTAATTGGTACTCCGTTTTTCCAATCAAACACAGGCCTACAAGTCAGGTCAATGCCCTCGGTCCTCCGAGTATCAATTTTCGCGCTAGGGTCCAGTTTGTTTTTCTCGCTCCTCTGCGGTCCTCGCACCTTCGGTTGAGAGCTGTGTTCTTGCTCTGTCTCTTTCTACCTGTATATACATATATGTACGTATGTATACTCTACACATATGGTTTTGTTTACCAAAAATATTAGCCTTATAAATTTCAGCTTTATTTTCTTCTCACAGGTCTTTAATTTCCAGTGCTCGCTAATAGTTTTTTTTCACATGTTAAAAACAACTTGCACTTAACTCAGATATTTCCAATAGTAATAAGTAAACTGGAAACATCTAAATTAAACTGTCCAAATCGTTGCTTCCCCTTAAACTGTCCAAATCGGTGCTTCCCCTATTATCCGCTGTACGTGATACGGGCCTTCATATATTACAAAAAACTTAGCAATTTCTTTTTTCTCTGTATCAGACACATTATTGGCTTTTACGAGCACTTCATTTCCAATTTTGAATTCAAATTTGAAGTTTTTATTTCGTTGTTTGCCTTTCTTGAATTTTTTCTCTGGCTAGAAATATTTTCTTCTCGTGCGTTGCATCTGCATAGAAAAAGAGGCAAAAATGTAGTCGGAGCAGCACAAAGTAGCGCGCAAACGGTTCCGACGCGAAGTCAATCGGAGCAAGGCACAGTGCTGGAAGAACCTGACAGAGGAAGTAAATCGGGACGTGTGGGGCTTGGGCTACAAGATCGTGACCAAGAAACTCTGCGCGATCCCGAATCACCCTTTTGACGAGAACACCATGTCACGAATCGTGGACACTCTGTTCCCATCACATCCGGCAAGACTAGACCAGGAGGAAACCGCTGAAGTGGGGAAGATTCCACTATTCTCCAGCGGGGAGCTGCAGATTGTCGCCAAAAAGACGCGGAGCGGAAAGGCACCTGGGCCCGATGGGATACCAGCTGAAATATTGAAGATCATCGCGGCGAGAGTACCCTCTCGCTTGCTGAACATGTACAACGCTTGCCTGAAAACGGATGTCTTTAGCACCCCCTGGAAGGTTGCGCGTCTCGTGCTGATCGGCAAAGGTACGGTAGGTGATCCCCGACTTCCGTCGTCCTACAGGCCCCTGTGCATGTTGGACCACGCAGGAAAGCTCCACGAGAGGTTGCTTAAGGGGGTAACACCGTGTATAGACTTAAAAAAATCGATGTTGGGTTTTTGACATATTTCGCAAGTAAAATATGTTGAAAATATTGTGTGAAAATTTCAGATTGAAATTCAAAATACTTTTAAAGATATAGCCAAAAGAAGCGAGCGCGCCGCAGGTATATTGTAACGCTCCAAACAGCAGTGCTCGTCGGCAGCAGTTGCTCCGGCCGTCCCCACTCTCTTGTCCCTTCTGTCTTTGTTTTTATATATCTACGCAGGTGTACATATTATAAGTAACGTATTATAGTATACGACATAGATATATACAGGTATAAAATTTTGAACCTACAAAATTTCGGACATTTCAGCAGTAACCGTTATTCACTCGACGTGTAAACATCAAGTTTGAAAATGGACCGACGTGGCAATAGAGACAGTCGGCATCTAAATAAAGGAGGCAAAAACAGATCTTTTCACGGTAATCAATTTACCGCGGAAGAAGATACTACATTTGTCAGTACATCTGCTAAAAAAATCGAACATAACGATGCTTTTGAAGTGTCTCATGATCCGTCTTTCAAGTATGTTTTTATTTGTTTCAATTTAGTGTTTGGTGTATTAGAAAATATTGTGAAATGTAAAGAATGTGACAGTGCCATAAAATTTCTTATGAATTCACCAAGAGGACTAGGATTCAAATTGAGTGTAAAATGCTCTTGTCGAGATTATCTTATTGATTCTTGCCCGATGATCAAAAACGCGTACGAAATAAATCGACGGTTTACTTTCGTCATGCGATTACTCGGCGTTGGCCAGGCGGGCGTCAATCTTTTTTGCTCAATAATGGATCAAAAAAGTTTTGGAAATCGCTACACTGACAGCTGCCTGTATCTTCAATGAAGGTTTTCTACCTGTGCTGAAAATAATGGAGACAATGGGAGTAACAGTTGGCCAAATAGCAAGGGATTACTCCGACGTTGTCGACAATGCACGCATTTTAAAAGCGAACAAAAACGCTTAAATCAACTCAAAAGAGGCTAAAACTCTACGGAGGGCTCTCAGGGCTGCTGCAGATGAAAACTTTGATGAAACCGAAGGACTACTCTATGGACCAGGCATAGCCGATTAGCGTAAGTTTGATTTTTTTACGAGAAATCTGTTATCGAAACTTTAAACGCGTATTTCTCGAAACCACTTTTTTTGGTCGCGGGGGAAGCACTCACAAAAAACTATTCAACCGATCGTGCTGAAATTTTTACCAGTTATTCTTAACATACAAGACTATTACGCTAACCACTATAACATTTAAATTTTTAACAATAAATTAATTTTTTTAAACAATTTTAGCCAAAAAATACCCAAAAAAAAATGTTTTGCTTAAAAGTCCGCCATTTTTTTTTTATGAAAAATATATGCATATTAAAGGTTAGCGTAATAGCGAGACATCTAACAAACAATAATCTATGTGTTTTTTTGATTTCAGATGATCACAGAAGCTTGAGTGCTTCCCCCCCCCCCCCCCCCCACCATCGCCTCCAAAACGAGGAGTCTACTTCAGGTGTGCAAAACCAAAATAAAACCTCATAAATATTATAAAAAAAAAATATTTTTTTTGTCTAGTAAACATCAATAAAAACATATAAAAATTTGAGAAAGATCGCATTTTATTTTATACCCCAAAAAAATTCATAAATAAACGTTGAAAAAAGGCGCGTCACACGGTGTTACCCCCTTAAACCACGGATACCTGTGCGGGTTGCCGGCGATTTAGCTGACAATCAGTACGGCTTCAGGAAACAGCGATCCACGGTGGATGCTGCACGGGAGGTAGTACAGCGGGGCAGGAGCGCATGGATCGGAAAACATTTTTCCAGGAACATTGCACTCGTGGGCACGCTGGACATTAAGAACGCCTTCAACTCAGCCAGGTGGCCTGACATCTTGGAAGCGTTGAACGTGTTCAGAGTCCCGGAGTACATCATGCGGGTGATACGAGACTACTTAAAGGATCGTATCCTCCGATACGATACAGAAGAAGGCCAACGCGAGAAATATCTCAGCGCCAGCGTGGCGCAGGGGTCGATCTTTGGCTCAGATTTTTGGAATATCCTGTACGATAGCCTGTTGAGGCTCGGGCTGCCGGAAAGGGTGTACATGATAGCGTACGCCGATGATGTCGCTTTAGTCATCGCGCGCAACTTTGACAGAGCACAATATCTGCTCAACCAGGCGATGCGCTGGATGCGGGAACACGGACTCGACTTGAAAGCCGCCAAGACAGAGATCGTGCCCTTCACCGACAAGCGGATAAACCCCATATTTACTATGAAAGTGGGAGAGACAGAGGTATTGACGAGGAGAGAAGCTATGTATCTGTGACTAAAACTAGATACTAAGCTTACTTTCTGTCGTCACCTGGCGTATGCAGCGGACAAAGCGCCGAAAAAGACAGTACAGATGAGCCGTCTCATGGTGAACACGAGTGGACCAAAAGCGAGCAAGCGACGGCTGCTCATGTCAGTCATCACATCCATCCTATTGTACGGCTCTGAAATATGGGCCGATGCAATGGAGAAGGAGTCGTACCGGATTAGAATCACTTCCGTTCAACGTAGAGGAGCTCTCCGAGTCTCCAGCGCATATCGCACGGTCTCGGGACCGGCAGTACTCGTTATTGCCGGAATTATCCCGATCGACCTGCAAGCGATGGAGCGCAAGAGAATCTACGAACGGAAGAAGAAAAACCCAGCGGAGGACAGAACAACCGTCCACAGTGAGGAATGTGAGCGTACCATGGCAACGTGGCAACAATCATGGACAAATGAAACCAAGGGTCAGTAGACAGCCAGGCTGATAGACCAACTGGCCCCTTGGATAAACAGAGACCACGGGGAGGTAGGATACTACCTTACCCAATTCCTGAGTGACCACGGGTACTTCTGCGACTATCTCAAATGCATTGGGAAGCTACAGAGCCCGAAATGTATTTTTTGTTCCGCTGATCCCGACGATGCGTTCCACACGTTATTCGTCTGTGAACAGTGGAACGAAGAAAGAAGGCAGAACGGTGCTGAGGATCACATGAACAACCTCAACAGGATCAGTTTTAGTTCGCGAACAGTCAACTATTCCTGTTACAGTCAGCTCCGGATCCACGTCACCGCTGCTTCTCTCTTACTATAGCTGAAACCGCTTCCTCCATGAGCTGGCACTGGGACACAATTTGATGCAGGATCAGTCTTATGCGATCGATCACTTGACATACTCGGGTTTACACATACCGAAGTGTCGCTTAGGGACACAAGTATCTGCGACTCATTCGCATATTCATCGCTAAAGCGGCGATTATTGTTGCTGACACCAAGCATGTTTCCGACTTTAGTTATTAAGTTATTAATTCTCTCTTTTAAAACTTTATTTTCTTGCAACAACAACATGCGCTTATTGTGCAGACCCGCCAGCGTGGATGACTGCTCATCAATCTTTTTCTCAAGTAACAAAACTTGAGCAGTCAGTTTGTCAGACGACGACTCCGTTGCTGGTACAGTAGTCGAAGTAGCAGTGTCACTGACAGCACCAAGTTTTTTCACCACAACCGATTTAAGCTCGTCTATTGCTGTTGAAAGAATTAGAAACTGTTTGTCAAATAAGTCAAGCATTCTTGATGGCAGAGCGCAGTAATTTATACCATTCAATGCCTGAGGTGAAATATCAAGAGTTTGTTTTTCCACTGCATTAAGTTTTAACGAAGCAATCGAGGGTGTGGATGCAGTAAGTGCATTTCTCACGCTGACATTATTCAACAAATTATTATTGTTACTAGGGCTCTCCAAAATTGATTTGTCTGTAGTGTCTGTACTGTTTAGTACATCAGCATTATTGGAAAAATTGGGTGTTTTGCTGTTATTACTGATTTTATTACTGATTTTATTCACTCTATTAATTTTACAGCCTTGACAGATAAACCTGTCTTTGTCTGATGCTATCATACTGTAACATACATCATGGTATGATTTTAGACAGACATTATTATTACGTATAACATTTCTTTTTGTAATCCTCTTACATTTAGAACAAGATGCGTTAGCCATTATGTGTAAGACACGTAGTAAGTTTGAGTATAGTCAGAGAAGGCCGGAAAAGTCAGTAGTGCAAATGTGCGTGTAGTCAGAAATGGTCAACGTATAATCAGATTTTGACATTTGACAATAACTAATTAACTATGTGGTTTAAAATTAATATTTAAATGTATTTCAGAGGTACAGACACTAGAGGAGTATTTACAAAAAAATGATTATTAAGAATCTATCACAGACTAGATTAAACTAACAAAAATAACAGTCCTTCTACTAAAAATAATTTGAATATTCGCGCTGCTAAGTTCGATGGTCCAGCCATAAATTGATTGAACGAAGATCTAGCTGCCAATATTGTCGATCAAACAGAACACAAGATGCTGCTGTCCTCTAGTGTAGAGAAATGATCAGGCAGTGCTGCCATCTGGTGGATGTTATCGAAAATTTTTGCTAAGCGACGTTGCCAGGTGAACTCAGCGCCAATACAGAGAGGAAAAAGAGAGAGATAGAGAGATGTAGGACCTGTAACCTCCAAAAAATTATGTTTCTTAACTCTTCGAATCGTCCTCCGGTAAAGTTGTTAGCTTGATGTGTAAAAATCGGAGTCGGAGAGGCTCTCGTGCCCACAAGACATCCGATTTGTGCGACAAGGTATGACGACGTAAAATATTCTCTATTCTTCTCTCTCTTGGCGCGTGCCAAGGTGGCGCGCGTATCGTTTTTTTCTCTTCTTCTTCTCTCTCTCTCTCTCTCTCTCTCTCGTACGTTACATAACGTGGTACGAACATCAAAGGGTAAGAGAGAGAGAGAGAGAGAGAGAGAGAGAGAGAAAGAGAGAGAGAGAGAGAAAGAGAGAGAGAGAGAGAAAGAGAGAGAGAGAGAGAAAGAGAGAGAGAGAGAGAGAAAGAGATAGAGGGATTGAATCACGATGTAGTGTGTTGCAATGTAGTGAAATGCTGCGCGCGTATATGTATGAATCTCTGGCTGATAAGCGGGACGCTGTGAGTCAGAGAGCCATAAGGCGTTGTACGCCGAGTGGTATATGAAAAACACAGCAGTTCGCAATGCGCTTCATGATCACACATTATAACCTAAAAATTCAAAATAAATTTATGAATTGTGTTTATGTATGCGATCGCCCCCAACCATTTAGTAACGACAAAATCGTGGTACGACTAGTTGGTTTGGGAGGGAGTACATGAACACGAGACATAAATACAAATATGATCCGAATGTTAATTTCTGGTACAAATTAATATTCATATGTGTGGCACCAGAGTACAGAATAATGTTTGGCAGGTTTCACCACCTAATTCAGAGAAAACGGACGGAGAATTTCAAAAGAAGACATCTTCAGAGTTGTCTCCTGCTGACATGCAGGCAATAATTCACAAAGAGGTCGAAGTTCCGGCTCCAGCCAACGGAGAAAATTAAGAGCAGGCATCGACCAACGTACCAGAGATTGAATCAAATCAAGGTAAAGAAGAATAACAAATTTTACACACACATTTTTTCTCTTTCCTTATTTAATAATTAAATACACAGAGAAACAGAATATGGATCCATGAGTATGTGCTTATACTCTATACGTAGAGATAGCATGTACGCCAATTAAAGTCCAGGCATTCATAAATAATTTGTTTTTTCAGAGTCTACAGAGCCCGCATTTCAAGAGGGTCAGTTGCAACCCGTCCTGACCGAATTAATTAAAATAATGAATGGTCAAACAGAGGCGTTCAAAACCATGTGCAGAAACATGGACAAGTTGGCTGATATTTCTGAGGTATCAGAAATTACAACAACCCCTCCGCTAATTAACTCTACTGCCTTAGAAAATACACAATCACATACACTAATACAGACAGAGTCACATACAGAGAATAGAAATACAGTAAGAGAAAATAACCCAGAGAACAGTCTTAATATACAATCACTTGACGGAATGAACAATAGTTTTGTACAATTAAATAAAACATTAGCTTCAAGTTTCCAAAAAAGAGTCCATATAAAAAGAGATTAAAAATTAACAATTAAAGGCAATTTAGATTTATGGCTAGATTCACTAAACTGAGAGTTGGTTTACTGGATATTTTAAATAACGCAGAGAAATACAAAAATGATAATACAGAGAAAACAAGAAAAATGAAAAACTTAGTAAGAGACATCATAATAAATCATCTCGATGCTTATTAACTATCACAAAAGATTTTAAAAATAAAAGAGCCACATGACATACTAACAAAAATAAGAGAAATTAGAAAAATAGAATCTAACACAACAGAAATGACAGTAAGACAAAAACTTTACTCAATTAAAAAGTCTCACAAAGAGAAAGTAACAGACTTCTGTGATAGGTTCGGCAGCACATTAAGAGAATATGATTGTGCAATTCTTCAAGTCCACTAACAAAAGAAAAAATAAAAGGAGCATTTGTCACGTCCTTGTATATTCACTAATAATCAAATCAGTGACAAATATCAAAGCCTCACTTTGATAGTTGTTTTTTTTTCTTTTCCACTCTCTTTTTCCCTCCGTTCATATACGCGCATATATAATTTCGACTCTGGAAGAGTTCGACAGCTGCAAGCCAGCTGAGAATTTTACCCAGAGCTAAGACAAATAATCAGAGTGCAATAAACACTTAAAAATGCCAACGGCTCCGATAAGCAATTGGAAACCTTAGGCCTGGAAGCAATAACACTGTACGTGCGCACATTAAAAGAAACAAATGTTGGAAAAGCGCCTCAAGAGGGCTGCGATAGAGCGAAGCGACTGTAGGCCCCGCTGTTAGATAAGCCAGACTTCTGGACCCTCTATGTTTGAATTCCCACGATACACACATGCGACGATATATGTTTTTGTGCATGGGATATTATTTTTAATGTAGTTTCAATATTTGATTATTTTGCCCATTTATTTTGTTTATAAAATATGTTTTTAAGAATCTTTTTACGTTTTATATCTTATACTTCATATTAAAATTATAAGTTTTGCTACGATATACTTATGAGAACCTTATCATATTTTATTACTAATATTATTAACATTACTTTATTATGTTAACGTTTAGCATAAAATACCTATGTTTAAATTTACTATTTATTATAATCATTGTTAGTATAAATAATCGTATAACCATCATTATCCTTATTATTATATTATTATCATTATCCTTATTATTATTATTATTATTATTATTATTATTATTGTTATTATTTATTACAATAACGAACTCCGATATTTGTATTAAGAGACGGATATAACTATATATAGTGTGTATGAAAGCTGCTCTCTTTCTCTCACGCTTTTCCTTGTCTCTCTCTCTCTCTCTCTCTGCATCATCGAGTTAAGACCAAGAAGAAGGAGAAACGCTTATCAGCCAATGTCGCTCAACGGAAAATGAAGAGAGCGAGGGTGCAGCCGAAATGTCTTGAAATAGAACCTCCTGGCTTCCTCGCTTAGCCAATATCATCGAGGTTAAGGCCAAGCAAGGCGGATCCATATCGATCTATCCAATGAAGAAGAGATCCCTTCTACGCACCCTAGATGTAGAAGGTAAAGGAGAGGACATTCAGAGGGCTCATGCCACCACGCGTGTCCTCAACGTTCAGTCTCAGTCGAGGTGCAGCCTAGAGCATCTCGACTGCAGCATCACCCAACTCAGCAAGCCCAGTAGTCAGTCCGATTTCAGCAGCCAACAGGAACAGCAACCATTACTTCAACCACTCATTCCGAAGCCAACCCAGAAGACGACGCCATCCGCCAGTTCCAGTACTTAAGCCCAGGAAGAGAAAGAGAGAGAGAGAGAGGGAGAGAGAAGAAAGAGTCAGAGATAGAATTTCACTATTCATTCTTTTAAATAAAAGTAAGTTTCACTTTTAAATATTCTACATTCTTGTACTGGAATCTTTTATTTCTGTAGTTCCTATACCTTTCACTGTCTTTTGTCTATCATTTATTATTTACTCTAAAATCGTACATAAACACGACGCTCCGCCATACGGTTTGCGTGTTTAAACCCTCCCGCATCTCCTTAAAGTTACCGATGCTCTGAAAATACAGTGCAGGGTAACTATCCTATGATTTCACAATCAATTCCGCTAGGAAGCTAGCTAATTACCGTCCCGTACTATTGCACGAAAGTGTAGGCGTAAAAACAAAATAATGAAATAAAAAGACGTTTCTGCCTCACAGAGACGTCACACATTTTATCACGCTATGTCTGACACTAGCCAAGAGCTAAAATCAGCATATATGATAAGAGATCAAACACGTTCTGTAATGACGATTGATGACATGAAAATTTGTTTATTGCAGCTTGAAGCACAGAGATAAAAAATTTCAGAGAACACCAGAACAAACTTCGTTCAGAGAACTTCATCCATAGATGTTCAGAGAGAGAAGAAAGAGGAAAGTAGCACCGACTTCTCTATTATAAAGTGCTACAAATGCAATCGCATGGGGCATTATCAGAACAAGTGCCCTCTAAAAGAGTAGAATGCATGGTTTTGCTAGTACTGCAACACAGTTCTAGGACACAAGGGAGATGAATGTCGAAATGCTGTTCAGAGGTATGATAATAAAAATTTTAACAATAAATACACAAAACAAACACACAATTCAAATAACAAAGACATAAGTGGAGATAGGGGAGGAGGTAAAGCAAGAGACAAAAGAACCACATTTCAGAGAAACAATAACAAACCATTCAACAAACCAGGCCAGAGTTCTGGTAAAAAGGTCAACGTTAAATATACAGGTAATCAAAATTGTAAATATTTAATTAACGAATGTGTTAGTTTTATAGCAGATTCGGGAGCTACCGACCATATAATTAAGAAAGGGATTATTTTAAGAGATTTTACTAAAAGCAAAAATGAAGATATTAGGAGCGCGTACTAAAACAAAAGCACTAATATTAAGATAGATGGTAAGAGTAACCTTTATTTAAAATCAAATACAAAAAATGAAAATATTTTCTTATCAAATGCAATATCAAACGTAATGTAATAACCTTCTATGGCTAAGAAAGTTTGCGGAAACAGGTTATGGAATTTATCTAAATAATACCAAATTAAAAATATTCGATAAAGAGACCGGAGATACATCTCAGGGGTGTACGAAATACCAAACTGGATACTAAATTTTAGTGTTTAGAACACTAATAATATAGAGAATAATTACGATAATTATACAATCAGGGCACATTTAGTTACCTTGGAAGATTTCCTGTTACAATCTCAGACTGAGTTACCTTTAACAGAGACGACTATGCAGAGACCGTCTGAGTTTGAGAGGGAGATAGGCCAGGAAAACTTCAAAGAAAAGAGCAATATAGAGTTAGGTATAGGTGAAGAGGATCTGAGAAGAAAAATATTAAATGTAAACAAAGAAATACCAGAGTCCGAAATAGAAAAACTAAACATCGTCCAGAGAAAAAGCACAGAAAAACCCACAAACAATCCCACTGAAGGGATGTTGTGGCACATGAGACTAGGACACACGTCACTTGACTACATGAAGCAAATGCAAAAGTATGAGAAAAAATTGAGAAATTGTGACGTCTCCGTGAGGCGGAAACGTACTTATTTTAATATATTTAATTTTATGCGCCTATACTTGCGTACAATAGCGCGGGATATATGTCTTTGTTCTAATATAATTATAATTAAGCTGAAATCCTAGGGGATGTGAGGGTGAGAGACAGGAACGATAACCCTGCACCAAATGAGGAGCACGGACTATCGTTTTGTGAAAGGAAGGAATTGGTTAAAATATACGCACCAAATGCAGGAGCGAGATATTCTTGGCGGAATTTCTGAATGAGTATTTTTATAATATATATATATATATATATGTGTAAAAGGACAGAATGAGAAATAGGTTGACTAATAAGGTAGAAACGAGATAGCAATTTAACTTGTCAACTTACTTTTATTTGAAAAGAATAAAAAGAGTAGTAAGACTCTGTTTCTTGCTCTCTTTCTCTTGTTCTCTTTCCCTCTCTCTCTCTCTCTCTCTGGAGCTGCTGGAGTTGTTGAATGTAGAAGACTGGCGTCGTCGTCAGGGGTACCTTGACAGTAGTCGAACTGCTCGAGTTGGCGGAGGTAGAAGACTGGCGTACACAGATGGCTTGGCGATGCTGGCTTGGCGTCGGCGTCGGAGTCGGAGCTTGCTGAGGTCGGAGCTGGAAGAGTTGAACTGCTGGACCGCTGATCGTGAACTGTCTGCTGAGCTTGCTGAGTTGGGTGATGCTGCAGTCGAGATGCTCTAGGCTACACCTCGACTGAGACTGATTGCTAAGAAAAAACTTTGGAAGCTCGTGTCCTCCGGTCCTCCCCCTGACCTAGCCCTCTAGATTCTCGTGTGAAGGAGGAGAAAATCGGGCCTTACTGTCATTGGCTAAACGAGGAAGCCACGAGGTTCTATTTTAAGACATTTCGGCTGCACCCCCGCTCTCTTCATTTTCCGCTGAGCGTCATTGGAGCGTCATTGGCTGATACGCTTTTATCTTTCTTCTTGGTCTTGATTCGATGATGCAGAGAGAGAGAGAAGGAAAAGCGTGGGAGAAAGAGAACAGCTTTCATACACACTATATATAGTTGTATCCGTCTCTTAATACAAATATCGGAGTTCGTTATTGTAATAAATAATAATAATAATAATAATAATAATAATAATAAGGATAATGATAATAATATAATAATAATTCTAATTATGGTTATACGATTATCTATACTAACAATGATTATAATAAATAGTAAATTTAAACATAGGTATTTTATGCTAAACGTTAACATAATAAAGTAATGTTAATAATATTAATAATAAAATATGATAAGGTTCTCATAAGTATATCGTAGCAAAAATTATAATTTTAATATGAAGTATAAGATATAAAACGTAAAAAGATTCTTAAAAACATATTTTATAAACAAAATAAATGGGCAAAATAATCAAATATTGAAACTACATTAAAAATAATATCCCATGCACAAAAACATATATCGTCGCATGTGTGCATCGTGGGAATTCAAACATAGACAGTCCAGAAGTCTGACTTATCTAACAGAGGGGCCTACAGTCGCTCCGCTCTATCGCAGCCCTCTTGAGGCGCTTTTCCAACATATGTTTCTTTTAATGTGCGCACGTACAGTGTTATTGCTTCCAGGTCTAAGGTTTCCAATTGCTTATCGGAGCCGTTGGCATTTTTGAGTGTTTATTGCACTCTGATTATTTGTCTTAGCTCTGGGTAAAATCCTCAGCTGACTTGCAAGTGTCAAATTCTTCCAGAGTCGAAATTATATATGCGCGTATACGAACGGAGGGAAAAAGGAGAGTGGAAAAGAAAAAAAACAACTATCAAAGTGAGACTTTGATATTTGTCACTGATTTGATTATTAGTGAATATACAGGGACGTGACAAAATGTTAAACTTAAGAGAAATAATGGAGTGTGAGACGTATATCCTAGCAAAAATGGAAAATTTACTGTTCAAAAATAACCGAAGTAGATCAAATAGACCCTTTCACACTATACATGTAGATACAATGGGAAAAATTTCCCCAGCCTCTTTCCTGGGCGAAAACCATTTTATTCTCGTATTCGTAGCCGATTATACCAGGTATGTCAAAGCATACAGTATAAAGCACAAGAGTGAATCAGGCATATGTCTGGAAAGGTATTTGACATATGAGAAATCTATTAGGAAAACACAAAAAAGTTTGCTACATCAGAGCCGACAATGGTAAAGAGTTCACAGCTGGAGAGTTTTCAGAGATAATGAAGAGAGAAGGGATCAGCAGTGATTTCGCACACTCATATACTCCAGAGTTAAATGGAACGGCTGAACGGTTCAACAAAACAATCGAAATTTTCAAAGAGAGCAGTAAAAGCTATCTTGGTGGGATACACACCAACTGGATACCTGCTGTGACCTTCACAGACACAGAGATTCTTACATTCTAGACACGTGAAGTGCAATGAAAAGCTAGTGTTCAAGGACACAGTACAAAAACCAGAGACAAATGAGCTGAAGTTCAGAGAAAGCAGAGAAAATGAGAATACAGAGCAAACAGAGAAAGAGAAAACAAATAATACAGAGACTACACAAAATGATGAGGTAGTAACCTCAAGATCCAAAACAGATAAACCACCAAAAAGAAAAATCGGACTAGAAGAACCAGCAGAAGTTACAATGTGAAAAATTCCAAAGAGAAAAGCAAAAGAAAATCCAAAAACAGATCCAAATTTTATATACAGAGCTCAATGTGCTGTCTTGGAGGAAACCAACGACGAGATCAAAGATGAATTGATTTATGCACAGATGGCAACACTGAACCGAGACCCAATAAACTACAGAAAAGCTGTAAATTCGTCTGACGGAGAGAAATGGAAAGAGGCTATACAAGAAGAGTTGAAATCGATGACAGAGAACGAAGTTTGGGAAATTGTAGATAGACCGAAAGTTAATTCAGAGAACAAGAGACCGAATATCATAAATTCCATATGGGTATTAAAAAAGAAAAGAGATGAAAATGGCGAAGAAAGATTCAAGGCCAGACTTGTTATCAGAGACTTCAAAGATGAGAACAAATACGAACTAAGGGAAATATACGCTCCAGTATCACGTCTGCCAGTGATAACAGCTGCACTGCAGTAATTAACAAGTATGATCTAGACGCTGTTCAACTAGACGTGAAGACTGCTTTTCTAAACAGCGATCTGGATAATGAGATACACATGGAGATTCCAGAGGGCTTAGAAATAAGTGAAAATATCAAAGTGAAGAAAGCATGCAGATTAAAGAAACCTTTATACGGACTAAAAGTTAGTCCCAAGAAATCGAACTTGAAGTTTACAGAAGAAGTCAAAAAGCTTGGCCTGGAAAGAGATATAAACGACTCATGCCTTTTTACCTGGAGAAAAGAAGGAAAAATTGTACTGCTAGTGTTGTACGTTGATGATATCATACTAGCAAGCAACGATTCAGAGAAACTACAAGAGTTTAAATCGAAGTTGTGCAAAACATTCCAGATGAAAGACTTAGGAGAACCTAGACTATATTTAGGAATGAAAATACAGAGAGACAGAGAAAACAGAAAGAGAAAATTAAAGAAAGAGAAATCAGTGGGAGTAAAAGTCATATTGCAGAGACCCATGGGGATTATATCAAGAAGTATGTACTAGAAGATAAAGTAATAGTACACTGGATTGATACGAAAGAGAATCAAGCAGATATTATGACTAAATCTCTTGCCACACACACTCATAAATACCTCAGAGACAAAATAATTTGTACAACACCAGAGAAAATATAAATATTCAGAGTAAACGAGTTTCTGTTTTATTATGTTTCAGCCTCGCAGCATAAATTGCATGGAAAAGGCGCTCCCCACTCCTTGACCCCCTTCGTGCCTGCCGCCGCTCGCTCAATCACACAACCGCTCGAGACCTCATCTCTACATTCTCTCGTTCTCTAGTCGATTTTCAAAAGATAGTTATATCCAGATAATATTGTCCACTTATTTAGTTTATTCAGCTTGATCTATTGTAATAGCTAAATTCAGTGTATTAATCGGAGTCATATATATAATCCAGAGTTGGTTTGAATAAAATGCGCAGTGTAATTTTAAATAAAAGGACTGTTTATTTGTGCGACTAATTCCTGATCCGCTACATCCATTCTTCCAAAACGATATGAAATTATAGAAACCATAATGTATAAGTGTTACACTGGTTCCATTTGTATGTAAATATAGAAAGATATTTAATTTATTCTAAAATAATATATTTGTTATACAAGCTTATTCAGAAAATATAGTATTAGCATATTAATTTCATATAGTTTCGTAAATACTTATTACTTATTTAGTTTATGCTAAAAATAATTATTTATAAAGTAATGTTAATTTCCTTTTTATATTTTCAACTTTTCTTCCATTTGCGCTTGAACTTATAGAACGATATTGAAATTATTAATTATTCTGATGGCTCGTAATATTTCACATGAACTATTATTACTACTACATATGCAAATCTTAATTAAATGGCCTAAATATATTTAATATTCGTTGTAGCAACAAAAATAAAAATATTATTAACATTACATTTTCAATAATTAATTGTTTAATTAAAGAAAATATGGAATAACATAATTTCTGATAAAAATGTTTTAAAATAATAATGAAATAACCTAAAAATAAAAGATAGAGTGTACTGTATTGGAACGAGGGTTGTCCAATGCATATACGCAGCTAACGGCTCTCTTGGCTGCATGCATAGATAGCAGCCCTGGCATGTTTACGCATTCGGGTGGGTAGTGAGAGACGAAGATCGGAAGGCCCCTTTCATCGTTTCGTCTCATTTTCTTATAGCCGCACTGTCGTCCACTCGAGACGTCGTCCAAGCGTTTTTCCAGGAGCCCCCTTCTTTTCGTTCGTGCACGTGCAGTTTTATTACTATCAGGCCTCGGGACTCCCATTGCTTATCGGACCCGTTGGACTTTTTAAGTGTTCACTTGTCACGTCCCTGTATATTCACTAATAATCAAATCAGTGACAAATATCAAAGCCTCACTTTGATAGTTGTTTTTTTTTTCTTTTCCACTCTCTTTTTCCCTCCGTTCGTATACGCGCATATATAATTTCGACTCTGGAAGAGTTCGACAGCTGCAAGCCAGCTGAGGATTTTACCCAGAGCTAAGACAAATAATCAGAGTGCAATAAACACTTAAAAATGCCAACGGCTCCGATAAGCAATTGGAAACCTTAGGCCTGGAAGCAATAACACTGTCGTGCGCACATTAAAAGAAACAAATGTTGGAAAAGCGCCTCAAGTTTAAATTTACTATTTATTATAATCATTGTTAGTATAAATAATCGTATAATCATAATTAGAATTATTATTATATTATTATCATTATACTTATTATTATTATTATTATTATTATTATTATTATTATTATTATTATTGTTATTATTTATTACAATAACGAACTCCGATATTTGTATTAAGAGACGGATATAACTATATATAGTGTGTATGAAAGCTGCTCTCTTTCTCCCACGCTTTTCCTTCTCTCTCTCTCTCTCTCTCTCTCTCTCTCGCTCTCTCTCTCTGCATGATCGAGTCAATACCAAGAAGAAAGATAAAGCTTATCAGCCAATGACCCTCAACGGAAAATGAAGAGAGCAATGGTGCAGCCGAAATGTCTTAAAATAGAACCTCCTGGCTTCCTCGCTTAGCCAACGTCATCAAGGTTAAGGCCAAATAAGGCGGATTTATATCGATCCATCCAATGAAGAAGAGATCCCTTCTACCCTAGATGTAGAAGGTAAAGGAGAGGACATTCAGATGGCTCATGCCACCACGCGTGTCCTCAACGTTCAGTCTCAGCCGAGGTGCAGCCTAGAGCATTTCGACTGCAGCATCACCCAACTCAGCAAGCTCAGCAGACAGTCCGATCTCAGCAGCCAGGAGGAACAGCAACCATCATCTCAACTACCCAGCCCAGAAGACGACGCCATCCGCCAACTCCGTAGAATTCGAATATATATATATAGAGAGAGAGAGAGAGAGAGAGAGAGAGAGAGAAAGAGTGAGAGTGAGGGATAGACAGTCCAGTCAACTTTTCCTAAAATAAAAGTAAGTCAATTTATAAATTTAGCTATCTTATTTTCTTGTAGTCCCATACTTTTTCTTTCCTATATCATTATATAAATATTTTTAGCAATTTTCCTGTGCGCGCACAAAGTTCCGATAGCAGTACTTTGTGCGTGTACCCATCCTTTCTCTCCTGTAACTATTTACTTAGTTCCGTTAAGCGGTACAGGAAATAGTTTTCCTATCCTATCATTTCACATTCAATTCCTCTAGAAGATTAACAATTAGAATCCCGCGCTATTACACGAAAGTGTAGGCGAAAAATAAATAATTAAATAAAAAGACATTTCTGCGTCACGGAGACGTCACATTTTATGGGGGCTCGTCCGGGATCTGTTGCAACTGTTAATCTTCTACAAAAATATATGTTTTATTTTTCTCTTTTTCTTCGTGTAGATATCTATCCTTTTATTTGTTTGATTATTATTACTATTTAAAATTTTTTCGATATTTAAAAAAAAATCAGTGTAATAGGAAGTTGCTACTAAATCCGTGTACCAAAATGTTGTACTAAATCCGTGTATTAAAAAGTTGTTCTAAATCCGTGAAAACTAAATCTGTCAATCAAAACCCATCTATGCTAAATCTGTGAAAAACGCTCTAAATCTGTTATTACAAATTCTGCCTAAATCTGCTTATTTTATTACTAAACCATTGATCTTGCTAAAAGGTAAATTGGTTTTATTGTGAAATATATAATTCAAAATCTGCTTAACTCCGTGAATTAAATACTAAATCAGTTATTAAACCAGTTATTTTTCGAAGTATATTTTATCAGCCTCAAAAGGTATATAGAAAATATTATTCTGTTATTTAAAAAAATAAAAATCAAGACGGCTTAAATCCAGCATTAATAAAAAAAATATCTCTCGAATATATCAAGAACTACTAAATCTCGAAACCCGTGTAAAGTTGTGTTGTTTTAGAACAAATAAAAGTTTCTAAACCAATTGTATTAAATGAAATCTGTCAAATTTGCATTTATTAAATCTCGAAATTTTACTAAATCTTGTACTATTTTTTTTTTTTAACTATTATTTCCAAATCTGCCTAAATTCGAAGCAAAGACAATTTTATACTAATTAAGTGAATAATAAATCCATTACCTCCACATATTAATGAACTTGTTATAACACTAAATAAAAATTTGTCTAAATCAGCTTGATTCTGTTAAGCAATTTATTACGAATTCTGTAAAAATCCGTTAAATAGTATATACAATTTTTTGTTGTTGTATTCTTCAATCAATTTACATTTACAAAATTTCGAATCGGTTTTAATTAAGTAATAGTTTCAATAATATTTGCAACCTGCATTAATTTTTTTTACATCATTAAAACAATATAAAAAAAAACCCTACCGAGTTTGCGAGACGTTCTCATAAAATAATTTGTTCAGTAAAATATATATACAAAAAATAGGCTTATACGTCAGGTGCATGAACGATATTTTTGACTTAATAGCTCAGCATAACCTAAAATCAGTCAAAATCCTTATTGTGTTTTCAGTACTCGCTGGAATCCAAAATAAGTTATAAAACATCATATTGAATATTGAATATACATTGAAAGGGTAATAACTTGATTCCTGATTCATTGACTAAGTGGATCATTCATAAAAATATTTAAACTAATTACCTAAAATAGGTTTCCGTATAGAAATTCTTGTTTTAAAGATAATTTCAGGGTTTACTCTCTTATAACTTAATATTTATATTATATCCACACATTAGTTTGTTTCCAATTTTTATTGTAATCTCTTGAAGCATTTTTATTTTACAAAATAGTTAAACGTTCATTAATTCAGGAATATTGACGTAACCAATTGTTGCTTTAACAAATTTGTTATTTAAAAAAAGGAAAAAATAAATAAATACAAAATAAATAGAAATATTTAACTTTTTAGAAATCAATGTTCATTTAGAATTTTGTTTTTATAGCATTATGATATAAATTACACCAGTTCAATTTTAATTCAAATAATCATAGTGTTCATACAGTGGTCATTTATAAATACTCCTTGTCGAAATCTCATATAGCTAAACAAAATATTATTTTTAAGTTAATAACTTTTAAATACAATTATTATAGAGTATTTTGAACTGATAGAAAACTTACCTTAATAATATATCAGGTTAATTAGAACTCACTCTTGTTGTAATAAAGATTATTTTAACTTTAAACATTTTTGCTAATTTTTTAGTTACTTTGGTTTATTTACTTATTCAACAAAATCTGTTTATTTTCCAATTCAAGTTCTATTTTCATTATACATTATTTTTATTAAATTACAATTTTGTTTTTCTGATAAAATCACTTATTTTTAAATTACTATAAAAGTTATATTAATTTTTCTCTATAACCGCAAAACCTTTATAAATCTTGAAGCTTTAAAGTCCAAGTCTAAATCTGTAAAAGAGGACTAGAAAATTGTTTACTATCTAACTTAAGTTGTTCAAACTAATCAAGTTAAAAGCATGTATATATTTACATAAAGAAAATAATTAAGTGTATATATAATCTTTTATAGTACTTTTGAAAGTAAAATATATCGTTTATTCTTGTTATATGCACTTCTTCAGTAAATTCACTATATATAAAGCCAACGAAGTCTAGTACAAAATGAAGTATATGTGAAAAGCTACAGAGATTTCGCCAATTATATTTCACATTTCTCTTTTATAAAATGGCACTAAATATTGATCGAATAAAGGAATGGAAAAGTTCTTTTTTGAATGAACTTGATAAACAAGTGCAGTTAAACGATGAAAAAGTTATTCTTTTTGGATAAAAATTGCGAGATATAGGCCAGGATTATTTCGACGCGTATAAAACAACGTTTTTAAATGAAGCTTCTTATCCACTAGCACATTCATTTATTACTGGCTCCATGATAAAACAATTTCGAACGGGATTGAAACTAGAAATAAAAAATAAATTACATGATATAAATAACATTAACGATTTGATAAAACGTGCTATTGAAATAGAAAAACAGTTAGATGAAAGTTTAAAGTTTATACCTGATGTTATTATCACAAAATTTAATATTGATTTTGAAAAATTGAAATTTATCGATGATTTTATTTATTTATTTTCAACTATTAAATGCCATATCGATTTAAAGAAAATTATAGAGATATGCGATGAATTATCTGATTTGATCAATGATTTAGAATTGGAGTCAATATTACTAAACATAATACAATCTAAAATAATTGGTAAAGCACAAGACTCATTAAAAAACAAACAGTTTGAAACTCTTGTCGAATTGAAAGACCATTTTTCCGAGATATATGTTAGTCAAATTTTCGAAACACTATATAATAATAGTCTACATTCTTCCGATACAATTGAGACCTATACAAATTATTTTATTTACTTAAAAAAACAATTAATAAACGAATGTAGCTTTTGCCTTAATGAACCTATAGAACAATTCGTAAATAAGACATTACTACATACTTTTATACAAGGTTTAAATCCTGAAATAAAATTTAAGGTTGTTAAATTGAAAATTTTAAAGGAAGCCATTTTAACAGTAAGATATAATTGTAAAATCGACGAACAAAACGCTAAACATACTGCTATCAGAAAAGAAAGTAAAACTTCAGGATCAAATAATTCTTTGACGTCATATCATGATTTACCCATAAAATTAAAATCAAGTGAAAACTTCAATTGTTTAACTTCTAACATGAAAGAGAACGAAGTTTTTAATAATATTAGTTTAAATTTGTTAACAAAAACTAATGAATCAAAAGTACCGACTTCGTGTGATACAAAGCCAGTTTTCAGTAAATCAAATGATGATTATGATATAAACTCCGATTCATCTTTAAACCCTAAGAAGGTCGAAGTATTAACTTTAAGTATAGTAAATAAATATCAATGTCCAAAGGAAGTCAAAGACTCAAAGGTTTGTCCAAGAGTAACTAATGATTCAATTATATTCTCAAATCAGATTATGGATAATAAAACCAACATAATAAAACCAACAAAATTTAAATCTATTAAACAGCTCAAAACTATTCCCAAGAAGATAAATATGATATCTAAAAGAAAGAATTTCAGAATTTCACATTTCAAATTCATTGCAAGGAACACGTCTAATATCTTTGCAGATACTGTTGTTACTAGTTTTTCAAATTCAGATTCGAAGTTCGGCAGATATAGAAAAATAATTACCCGAGAGCTTGCTAATATAAACATTCCGAAATTAGAGTTCAAGGATTCAGCATTAGATATTAACTCTAAATATTCACAAAAAGGAGATTCTAGAAAATAATCCAATTTGAGTAAAAAGAACAAGTCTTACTCAAGCGTCATACACAGATTACGTGATTATATTATATCAGATATACTACAAAAATATTTGAAACATTTTTCACACTCATAGATAAATCAAAACTTAAATCTTATGTCTAGCTAATATATAATTGATGTATTTGACATTAACCAATTTTTCTTAAATCTAACTAAGTTTCAAAGTTAAAGTATTTTATACAAAAAAATAAATAAATAAAAAGAAATATAAAAATTAGTGATAAATAACTATAATTATATAATTATTATGATTTAAGATTTTTGTATTAGTAAAACATAATAACGATTCTGTCATTATTTTCTTCATAAAATTTAACTCATATACCCTTAGGTTTATTAATCAAATATCGTATATAGACTATTAAAATATGAATCAAATAAAAAAAGAATCTAAAACTTTGTTATACAGTTTGAATTTACAATATACTATAATAACCCGATGGCATCAACAATAACATAACAGCATAATAGTAATCTAACTTTCCTACAATAAGTTTTGCAGTGAAATAGATACAAATAAATATAATTTTGCGAATTAATCTAAAAGTAAGCTAATTTGTTATAAAATTAATAGGACTTCAAACGAAAAAAAAATTTAGATTAAAATAATAAAAACAAAATATTATTTTAACAGAAATACGTTTCTGAATAATATTTGTTGACTATATAAGCAAATACTAATTCAATTTTTGTTTCAGGTACCAATATCTATCTTGCATATTTTGTAAACATTTATTTCACATCCAAAGTTCTAAAATTTCATCATTTTTTAAATTTCTAGTAAAGCAGAGTCTTAATTATATAACTTTTGCATTTATACTTTTATTAAACATTATATGTAATACATTATAAATTAGAACTAGTAAAATTTCTTAATGTTAACCAATAATTCTATCATTTGAACAAAACTTACTATTTATAAATTTTATATATAATCAAATCAATCATATTAAAAAACAACAATTTTTTAAGTTCTGTGACTTATTCTTTACGTACTTTCAAATCTAAAATTGTTATACAAGAAATAATAGTAATTAAATTGCCATGCTTAAGATTTTTATAATTTGTTCCAATATATATCCATTATACTTTACAAATATTTATTTGATGTAAAAAAAAATATTCTAAATTCTCTAATGTTAAATTTTCTAGCAAAATAGATAAAAAATTTCGGAACCTTTATATCCTGATAAAATCTTATATTAATAGTATGTGAAAGGAAAAATTATAAAATTTCTTTATTGCTAAGTTCTAATTCTGTCACTTCAAAAAAAAAAAAAATCTTATAAATATTTACATGTAATCGAATCAATCATATCTTTAAGTATTTATAATTTTTGTAACTTATATGCAAAGTACATTAAAATCCAAATTTTATGTATAAATAATAATATATAAGTTAAAATTTCATTATTTAACGTTTCAATAGTTGCATTAGTTTTGTATTCACATTCTTTTTTATGACGTACCCGTGTCCACATATATTTATTAATATTTTTGCGTTTTTAAAAGAATACATTAGTTAAGTAATAATTAAGTGTCAGGCGTTTAGTAAAAATTATCCGTTTTACATTTTATTAAAACTAGGAAGTAAAATAGGTAAATTTGTAGCGATTTAAAAATAAATAATGTTATATTAAGATTTGTTAGTTGCGATTTGCGTATTAACCCTTGGCCGACACACTTCTGGCGTCAATCATGGCCGACACACTGGGGCGTTTTTGACCCCAGCCACATAATCGTCTATTCTAAGTGAATTAAGCTGTTTTTCATCGTAACAAAATTCACAGTTGTACATTAACTACCCCTTTTTAAGACAATATGAGTGCGATGCAAAAAATTTTCAATATAATTTGTTAAAAAAAATATAGTTTGCAAAAAACTCCGAAAAATGACCAGTTTTACTTAAAAATTCATAACTTTTTCAATTTTGCGAATTGGACGCTCAAATTCCAGCAGCATTCTGTCGAAACATATTGCTTTATATAAAAAAATATTGTGATAGAGCCCGTTGAAAAAAAGGTATTTATTTGAAGAATGAATATCAGAATTTCAGTAATTTTTCAAAAGTGCATTTTTTCATTATAAACCTCATAATACTGAAAATTCACAACAATAAATCGAGGAATGAAGAAAAATAGTCAAGTTAATCGAAAAACAAACTTTATTACAACGTAGCCGATGAAAATATTATTGATTACATGCCCGAACACGTTTTACAAAACATCAAACGGTGAACTTCGCAAATGGGGCGCTGACAACTTACGCAACCCTCATTTGTTTTTCTATCGGTTTTTCGCGAGCAGTCTGCACATCTCAGTCTTTTCGGTAATTTCACTCGTTCATATCCTCCTTCTTTGTGAACGTCGAGGCCCAGAATCCCGGCAATGCCGACTTTCAAGTCACGGCGCAAAGTGACCGTGTCGTTCTACTTTTTCAGTAGATACGGTCTGATCAGGTACAATGAAAGTTTCTCAAGGCAACTGATCGCAGTACACTTGTCATTGGAATTATCAGCTTTGCACTTCAAGAGAATGCGATAGTTCACCGCAGCCTGGTTAAGCATGCCGTAAAAAATTCTCATTGGCCAGCGATTCGTCCTTCTCGTCACCGTATACGAATGGCATAGCTGGTCAAAAGTGTCGGTTCCTCCTTTTGTTTTATTATAGTGATGAATAATTTTAGGCTTACTATCTGTAACTTCTGTTGTGTGCATATATGAAGAAAGTAGCAATACGATTTTATTTTTCTTTGGTGTAAAGCTGACCAGCGTAAGATTATCTGCATGGCAGAACTTGGACTCTGGCGGTGACTTGGAAGCAACTCTCATTTCAGCTGGTATTTCTCTCTTATTCTTTCTCATCGTTCCAGTAATTGTCATGTAGTATGGTGCAGGCAGCATACGCTGGAGTAGAGGTACAGACATGAACCAATTGTCACAAGTTACTGTACGATGAGAGCCATGGATAGGAGCAGTAACGATACGGAAAAAATACTCGTGGATCTTTTCTTCTCGAACGACAGCAGATCCCTTGCCTAAATAGGGCACTCCGTAAATCTGAAATAAATTAGATTGATATTAAAAAACTGCTATATGTATTTCCCAAAACGAAGGCGAAATATGAAAGAATATTTACCAAGTATGAGGTTTCTGCATCGTTTAGCGTAACTATTTTCAATCCGTATTTATCTGGCTTATCCTTCATGTACATACGAAACACACATCTGCCTCGAAAACTCAACGACTGTTCGTCAACAGTGCATTTATTGCTCGGCGTATAATACTGTTGACAGTTAATCATGAAAATATCCCAGATTTGACGAATTGCAGAAAATCTATTATTCTCATCTCGCAACTCCTTGTCGTCAAACCGCAAACAAGAGCCTAGAAATGTAAATCTCAGCCTTGGGAAAACGCATCTGTAGAGCGTAATGCCATTTTTTATCCCAAAGTCTGTCATTATCTACATTGGCAGATTTCCATAGCCCTTGGTAATATAAGACGCCAATATATGCTCTAATCTCATCACGATCAGTCAAGTGATGGTAGCTTTCTGCTTTGTCTGCGGCAACCAACTCCAAACAGACTTCTTCGATCTCATTATTTGTATGTTCCACAATAATATCGATCATTTCATCGTTGAAAAGTATATCCCAAAACTTTTCAATAGAATCAAGATTTTTGGCATCACCATTTGGTCCAGGTACATAGGCAGGTAAAACATCGCTTACTCGATCTGCAAAAACAAATTGAATTTTCAAACTGCGCTCCATTTTTCCTTCTATTTCACTCTTGCTTTCTCTCATTCCACTTATATTCCGTTTCTTTTTCTTTTTTTTTTATGTCCCTTTAGAGTTCCCCTTCCCCCTCTACTCTCACAATCTCACTTTCTCTTTTATTACCTCTCGTTCGCTCGCTCGCTCTTTCTTTCAGGCGCTTGTATACCCCCGCTACCTGCACCGCCCTTCTTTCTAATCTTCCCTACTATGCGTATTATATATCTATAGTACTAACCAGAACGACGCTCAGCCATCTTTGCCTTTCAAAGTAGAGCTCGGCCGTCCCCGGGCCCTTGACTCCAAAAGACGCTTGTCCAAAGTGACGTCTTCCATGTCCACATCCAATTCTGAGGACGCATCCGTAGCGTCGGAATATTCGGATTCATGCCCAGAAACTCCCCCACTTTCACTCCCTTCGCTCTCTTGAGCCTCTTCGTCCTCGGAAGGAACTTCTTGCGTCTCACCGAGGAGCTCTGGCCGAATCGTGCGACGTCGAAGATTGTAGGCCATCTTACGATATTCAAAATACTATTAGTTTGTGAAGAAAAAAAATCACACTTTCAAAACATAGTTTACTCACCTTCTTCGACAATTTGTAGCACAAAAACACGCGAAACAAAAATTCGAAAAAAAAATCAATCTCAACTGTCACAGACAGACTGACGTACTTGACTCACCGGAAACTATACTAAGTGAAAGAGCTACTCTACAACTACAACTAGATGGCACTACGGGCCCGGTTTCCGAACATTAAGGGGGGGGGGGGGGGATTTGAAAAGTATAAGGCCCGGTCACGAACGACCCCAGTGTGTCGGACAAGGGTTAAGAATACGATATGTTGTTATACTTAGACCGTATTTATAATTTAGTGTATTATGCGTAATGATAGTAATTGTTAACTCCTATCTTATATTTAGAAGTTTATGTGCGTATCAAAAAAAATATAAATATAAAAAAGGGGCATAGAATAATTAGTAAAAAGAAATCTAACACTTGAGAAGGCAAAAACAAGTAAAATTAAATTATATTTGATCTGTTAAATATTTTTCAGTAAATTTAGTAACATTAACTCTTGTATACAAAAGTTTCTCAGTTATGGTTTTTATTTTTGGTTACGTTGAATTGAGTTAAAGAAATAATGAAATGAAAAAAAAAACTATCAATATTCTAGATTACAAGTAATCTAAGAACTTGCACAAAGTCATAAATATTTTCGCCAAGGCCTGTATAATTGACTATAATAATCTGAACTACGCTTTACTGAAATCTCATTAAAAGGTTTCATACTGAACAATAAGTTGTCAGTTTATGGCAATGACAGTACAAATGGTTTTAAATCACAACATATCGGAAACCAAGCTGAAATAAAGTGAACAATAGTGCCAGAATGTGCATGTGTTCTAAGATACATGGAATTTCGTTAATAAACATCTATTTCCATAACTCATAAGACTCAAATATAATGTATCTACTAATAAGAACACTAACGAAGAATCTTTTTGAAAAGATTTAATATTTTGTTGAAATTTTATCAAGCATTATAAAGTGAATTTATGCAAATGTCCATATATCTTGTTACATTTCTTACATGTTATATCAAATTAATGTTATAAAAACTATTATTAATTTTAAGATGATTCTAAAAAGAGCCTACAAAAATAGTCCAAGAAATACATTATTCACAAAGAATCCAAAAATAATTCCAATTTGACTAAAATTTAAGTATAAAAATCAATCTAATATATTTTCTTCGAGCGCAGGGATACGTTTACTAGTCGTTGTTCATTCTTTCACTACCTACTAGTAACCGTTTAAGGACGGAGGTGTCACGTCCCTGTATATTCACTAATAATCAAATCAGTGACAAATATCAAAGCCTCACTTTGATAGTTGTTTTTTTTCTTTTCCACTCTCTTTTTCCCTCTGTTCATATACGCGCATATATAATTTCGACTCTGAAAGAGTTCGACAGCTGCAAGCCAGCTGAGGATTTTACCCAGAGCTAAGACAAATAATCAGAGTGCAATAAACACTCAAAAATGCCAACGGCTCCGATAAGCAATTGGAAACCTTAGGCCTGGAAGCAATAACACTGTCGTGCGCACATTAAAAGAAACAAATGTTGGAAAAGCGCCTCAAGAGGGCTGCGATAGAGCGAAGCGACTGTAGGCCCCTCTGTTAGATAAGCCAGACTTCTGGACCGTCTATGTTTGAATTCCCACGATGCACACATGCGACGATATATGTTTTTGTACGTGGGATATTATTTTGAATGTAGTTTCAATATTTGATTATTTTGTCCATTTATTTTGTTTATAAAATATGTTTTTAAGAATCTTTTTACGTTTTATTTCTTATACTTCATTTTAAAATTATAATTTTTGTTACGATATACTTATGAGAACCTTATCATATTTTATTATTAATATTATTAACATTACTTTATTATGTTAACGTTTAGCATAAAATACCTATGTTTAAATTTACTATTTATTATAATCATTGTTAGTATAAATAATCGTATAACCAGCATTAGAATTATTATTATATTATTATCATTATTCTTCTTCTTCTTCTTATTATTATTATTATTGTTATTATTTATTACAATAACGAACTCCGATATTTGTATTAAGAGACGGATATAACTATATATAGTGTGTATGAAATCTGCTCTCTTTCTCCCACGCTTTTCATTCTCTCTCTCTCTGCATCATCGAGTCAAGACCAAGAAGAAAGATAAAGCTTATCAGCCAATGATGCTCAACGGAAAATGAAGAGAGCGAGGGTGCAGCCGAAATGTCTTAAAATAGAACCTCCTGGCTTCCTCGCTTAGCCAATGTCATCGAGGTTAAGGCCAAGCAAGGCAGATCTATATCGATCCATCCAATGAAGAAGAGATCCCTTCTACGCACCCTAGATTTAGAGGGTAAAGAAGAGGACATTCAGAGGGCTCATGCCACCACGCGTGTCCTCAACGTTCAGTCTCAGTCGAGGTGCAGCCTAGAGCATCTCGACTGCAGCATCACCCAACTTAGCAAGCTCAGCAGACAGTCCGATCTCAGCAGCCAAGAGGCAGTCTTGGCTCAGCAGCCAAGCCTTGTAGTCATTTACTTCTTCTTTCCTATATCATTATATAAATATTCTTAGCAATTTTTCTTCGCGCGCACAAAGTTCCGATAGCAGTACTTGTGCGTGTACCCATCCTCTCTCTCTCCTGTAACTATTTACATAGTTCCGTTAAGCGGTACAGGAAATAGTTTTCCTATCTTATCATTTCACATTCAATTCCCCTAGAAGATTAACAATTAGCATCCCGCGCTATTACACGAAAGTGTTGGCGAAAAACAAATAATTAAATAAAAAGACGTTTCTGCCTCACGGAGACGTCACACACTGTACACTGTTTGTTTGTCTTAGTTCGGGGGACGGTTCTCTGTTGCTTGCAGCTGCCGAATTATCTCCCAGGGTCAAAATAACTGTGCATCTGAATGAACGAAGGGAAAGAGAGAAAAGAAAATAATTAACAAGCAAAGCTTTAAGGGGCAACACCACTGTAATAGCGAAAAAAAGCGTTTTTTGGGGTATTTTTTTTAATGGAAAGAAAGGTTATAAAGAAATGATATTTGGATATATTATTAGTCCAATATTATAATATATTTAAAAAAAAATTGAGTAAAAAATACGAAATGACTGATTTATAACCGGTCTCTTGAGACCTCTTGCATTGGAAGCGCTCCACGGCACGCAGTCTACCAATCGCACATTTCAACCTGGAACAAAAGAAAATCCACTCATTCTTAATGTTAATAGCTAGTGAACGTAGAAGATTTTAAAAATATTGATTTTTGCAAACTTGGCAGTGAATTGAAAATAAATTAAAAATTTTCATGAAAAAAGGCACGTTTTTGTTTATAAAAATTGTTTAAATCAATTTATTAAAAATCCCCTCTGTGATTCACTTTGAAATATAATAATTAAGATATGGTTAAAATTTCAAATGGATCGGATAAAAACTGTTCAAGTTATGCTGCGTGCCCGTTGAGAAAAACTCGTTTCGAGAAAAATGAACTTAAAGTTTCAAAATCAGTTTCGGACGTAAAAAAAATGAGGAAATCATTTAAAGAAAAATTTTTACCGTTAGTCTGTAATGCCAGGAGCATAAAGCTGCCCTTCCAAATGCAAATTCTCCTCCTCGTCTTCTTTTCTTATCGCTTTTATGTTCGATCGCGCTTCTTTCTCTACGTCGGACAGAGAGCGCTCAGCGTGTCTGATGCGCTTATCGTTGGCTTCACAACAAAAATTGTAAGCCTGCAGACCTATATCCATCTCCAGAGCTTCCATAATTCGAAGGACACATTTCAGGCCATCATTAAAATTGCACACTGCAATATCAGTGGCAATATCCAGAACTTTCTTGCCACTCGAGTACGATTTCGGAGCCAAGTTCCAAACGGTGGCATTGAAACTTTCGTTGCTGTTCTAAGTATAACCTCCTAAGCAACGGTGCAGCAACTCACCTCGACTCAACTCTGTATAAACAGGCTCAATGGCTTCGCAAACTTCTTCAGGAAGTGGCGGTTCATGATAAAACGTGTCCAACGAACCTTCAGCTTGTACGATTTTCCAAGCACACCAGGAATCTGAACAATTATCGTGCTGAGGATTGTCGTCGGTCGATATTTTATGATACAGAGTTGCCCAGATTTCATTCCTCATTTTCTCTATGCAATTCGGACTCCTCCGTATTGCCAAACCATAATAAATTGTTAATTTATCAATCAACTTATTTGTTAATTTTCCTTCTCCTCCAAGGCCTTTCGTCTTTTTTTCTTAGATTTCGAAGACGCGTTCCCATTCTTTTCTGTACATGATCGATGCACTCTTTTTTTGTACTTCAAAATTAGTGTACGGTTTAGAATCCAGTATGCCTTTGAAAGTCTTGCTGTCACCATCACCAATATAATATGAAAGAAAGAAAGCGAAAATGAGAGCGTCGTTTTCTTACGATATGCAGACGCTGCACTAACGTACTTTGTTTTGAAACTAGCCTAAATGACTCATAATAGCTTAAGATCGACATCTTTGGGAGCATTAGGGAAGTTTGCGAACAATAGGCAAGCCATAAGGCGGTCCTTCTGATCAGGTACATACCTCTCGCAGGTAAGCGATCGGCCGATTCAGAGTGGCCGGAGACGGTCGGTATATCTCCCGAAATTTCAAATAAATTTTTTTTTTTCGAGATGGGACCTTTTGTACCATATTCTAGAAGGTTTAAAGCATGTTTTAAGCCAATAAAAAAATCAATGTTTTGAAATTTGTACAGTGGTGTTACCCCTTAATAGTCGTTTCCTTGATTTGATGTTTAACTTATCATACGGGGACGTGACAGCTGCACCACTGTGTCTGTCGGATCTATACGGTAGTCGTGGAATCTTTGACTTCTAAGGAGTTTGTGGAACGCCGAATTTTGCTTGTAAATTACCGAGAGCCTGTCCCACATCTCCTTAGATGAAGTACATATTAGTAAATTTTCCATCTGCTCCGGTTCCATGGCTGCCGACATCAGGTAAATTGCCTTAGCATCGTCCTTGACCATGTTTTGATCGCTTGTCTAGCTGCTAATTGTGCTGCTGGCTCCAGATTTTCTGCTGGTCCGGCTGGTATTTCTCTCTTTCCCGTAACCAGATCCCGTAAATAGTTGGCAAATAATGCGGCGGTGATTTGCAATTTCCGCTGCTTGAAATTTTTTCCATCAAATCTAGTCAGGTTCCTCGTTAAAATTTTACCGGCCATTTCGCACTTGTATCGGAGCAAACACTCTCACAGCTTTCTCACACCATGTGACTCAATCGGTTTTTCACAATTTATTTATTTTATTCTCTCAATATTCACTCTTGCAAATCGGTTACTGAGCCCATAACCTGTTTAAATGGAATGAGTGAATATTGAGATAGAGGATAAATAAATGGTATACATTTAGTTTATTTAACTATCTTTGACTTTACTGCAGCTATATAATATACAGTAGGCTTGACTGCTCTGAATGCACGAGACTCGCGTGACGAACGCTTGTGGCTGAATGCCGCTGTGAGCTCGCGTAGTGATAGGCTCTCGCTCTCTCTCTCTCTCTCCCCCTCTTTTTCTCTCTCTCTCTTTCACATATCACTATACCTATACTCTAATTGGTGTGCGTGTGTGTGTATGTGAGCATGCGAAAAACTACCTCAACAGCATGTTGTCTAATTATTACACTTTTTCTAACTGTGACCAAGTCTGCAACAATTATTGCATGGCCTAATGTTGATCAAATCGTAAACTTTATAATTTTGAAAGTCGACGAAAATTTTGTTTTTGTTTTCTCTGATATGAGTGAAAATTTCAAACTGTGAAAAACTGTGAGAAACTGTGACAAATGTATTAAAAACTGTGTAAAACTATGAAATTGTGCTTACATTTGGAACAAGATGTTAAAAAATATTATAGAATTTCATAAATTTTGTCACATTTTCTACAGAGTTTTTTACAGTTTCTCACAGCTTCTCACATTTTATCACAATTTTTCACAGTTGTAATTTCCTTTATATAATAGAATGCAACAAAAAAAAAGTGAGAAACTGTGAAAAACTATGAAAAACTGTGAAAAACTGCTAAAAAATATGCATACTCCCTGGTGGAAATTTAATCTAGAACTATGTAGATCTATCTAGTTTGCCATAGGAATAATCGAGGGCCTCGATAAAACTAGATAATTTTCTACCAGGGCTTGTTTGTAATAGATGTTCCAAAAGTATGTGTAATTTCAGTTTTTCACACTTTCTCACATTTTTTTCACAGTTTTTCATAGTTGTCATTTCCACTAGGGTGCTTATAAATGTCAGCTGACACTTCCATTAATACAATACTTGGATTATTTATGTTGTTCTTGTTCATGTGCAAAATGTAACCTTTTGTTGAAAAATTGTTGCAATTTCTAGTGTTTATGTCACTTTCTATTTCTTCTTCTTTCATGTCAGTGTAATTATCTATTGGGAGTTTAAATTTTCAATGTGACACTAGCGGATTCTGGATGAACTATTAAACGTGGCCGCCAAGGGGACAGCTTCTCCATAAGATTTACACAGGACAAATTTGTAGTAATTGAAATACAAGTTAAATATGTAACTAAAGAACTTGTTACTACCATTCGTTATACTATTCCTGCATATAGTATATACACCAACGTTAGTAGGTCTTTTTGTCATGTATAAAACTTGTAAATCAATTTATCAATATGAGCTCCATGTAAATCTTATGAAAAACTGCCTCCTCGGCGGCCATGTTTTTCGCTGTTTGCTCATGGAGAACAGCAATGCCCCTCTAGTCGCGGTAGAAGTTTTCTTTGTCAATACTCAATTTTTATAAATCACATTTACCCTTCAGTCCATCTTTTAATAAAGTTTCAGTCAATTTAACACTGTTATATTTGTTCAAACAGTTAACGATTATTTCATCCTTGTTTCTTAAGGGGATGTCGGAGCTAAAATCGTGTATTTTCTTTTAGTGATTACTTTTAAAATATAGAATGCAGGGAAACCTTAAGAGCAGAGCACCGTAGTGCTTTTTATAATAAAGCTTTTGCATGCAAGATAAAGTTGATCTAATGAGTTATTTTTCTGATTAATTGGAAATACAATAGGGTGTTTACGCATTGGAACCTAACCTCAAAATTGCAATCATACCAAACTTTTGCTAATAACTTCTTTTAATGTAATTTTACAGTAAGATTTAGAGCTGAGCACCGTAGTGCTTACTATAATGAACCGATCTGTACAAGATAAAGTCAGTCGGACTTGTAGTTTTTACAAACAATTGGAAATACAAAATAGGTCGGACAGCAAAAGGGGGGCGGGGCTCCGACATCCCCTTAACTGAATATGCTTGATCTATGTTTCATGTTTTAACAAAGTTTCAGTTGATATAACACTGTTATATTTGTTCAACAGCTAAAAATTATTTGATCTTCGTTTTTTAACTGAATATGTTTGGTTTGAATTTCTTTCCTTAGTCGAACAGTCAGTTACACTTTTTTTAATGTCTAATTTGCTATCTCTGTCAGTACTATTTGATTTTTTCATCATTATTTTTGGTACTCTTTTTTGTTATGGTTTAGGGTAACTAATCATTTCTCACATGAGATTTTGCAATAGCGTACGAGTGGATGTATTAATCAATTAGCTCTAGGGCCTATAGTTTTGTTCACACGGAGGCAAATTGTTGTTTTAAGCACAACCAAAGCAGAATATATTTCTGCTCGTGCAACTGCAAGAGAAATTGTCTGGTTGTTTAAATTCTGGAGTGAAATTGGATTTCCATGTGTTGAATCACCTGTGTTAAATATCGGTAACAAAAGTGCTATTTAATTGGCGAAATTTCCTTTCACTAGTTTTAGTACTAAGCACATAGAAATACAATTTCGCTTCATTAGAAATCAGATAGAGGCTAAGAATATTAGAGTACAACATATATCGACTGATGAGCAGCCGGCTGACATCTTTACCAAGAATCTTACAAAAGATCGTTTTTGTAAAATGTGAAATGGTTTAGTGGTATATCAAAGTGCTTGAACAGGGGGAATGTTGAAATAGGTTCTCGCATTAGTGTATAGGTTAGAGCATGAGAGCAGGCTAGTATAAATGCATGTGTATGTATGATGCATGATGGCGCTCTCACCAAGCGCACCTCTTATGATGTGATGCGTCACACACTCGCCAAGCAGTTTGGAGTCGACCATCCATCCGTTGAGTCACTGTGTGTATATTATAAGCTGCATCACGAAAAGACGATGAGCAAGCAACATTGCTCCATTTGTTTGCATACTTACACACTGTTAAATAAAGCACACTGAAAGGAATCTAGGATTCACTTATTATACTTGCCCTTCCTGCATACTCTAATAATAATTCAACAGTCATATTTTGATAAAAATAGCTCTGAACATTCAATGTTATTTTAACCTCAAAAGTGATCCTATTAACAGAAAATAATAATACCATTGAATAGAGCATAAAAAAATCTATCGATTTATATATACGTAGTTTTTATTTAACTTTATGCGTTTCTTCCCTAGCGAGTAAAAAAAAGAGAGTTTTATATAAAAAATGCGCTGCATGGAATCTGGTGGATGGTTTTCCATGGATACCCTCATTTACTATTTTGCAAATTCCATAGTTTGCTGAAAATAAGGAATAATATATCTTATATGTAATAATAGTTAATATCTACAAAAAAGCATAAAGATAAAGCTTAGAGATATGATATACAAGGTAAAAAAATAGTGTTTAAATTGAATAATCACTCATATCTCTAAAAATTAATAACTAAATCGGTTAAAAAACATTGAGCTAATAATATGACACCTAACAAAAATTCTCTGAAATTTTCTAGGCATTATATCAAGTATTACTCAAGTTATTGTTGTCCAAAAAAATGCATATTTTTGAAAATTTTTTTGTCAGAAAAGAAAATAATTTCTCTTTTTACCTACAAATTTACAGGATTATATCTGTATATGAAACAAATATTCAGTAAAAATTTCACTGACTTTTATTGTTTAGTTTTCGAGTAATAAAAGTTGAAAAAAAAATTTATCACACAGTATAACTGAAAAAACGAATCAGAAACTCATTTCAAGTCCTAAAATTCAAGATTTTATGATTACGTTATTGTGTAAAAAATTTGCTGTCTAAAAACCATTCCTGCATTACAAAAATGTTAAAAAAACAAAATTTTAAAATTTTAAAATTTTAAACAATAGCCATAAAAAAAATTTGTTTGATGATTTTCGCTGAAACTTTTAAGCGTACACTGGGTACTGATAGCAAACATCTGTGCAAAGTTTAAGAAAGTTACACTACAGATTGTATGAATGGTGATATGCCATATAATAACAGACACACACACACATACACATTCATACAGACAGTTTTTAAGACTAGTGTATTCGGGCTCCCCATGGCATAAAACATGTTTATACGTTAAAAAATCACAAACAAAAATATTTATCATTACAAAGCTTTCTCTTTGAGAAAGCAAAAGATAACATAGAAAAGAAATTAAAAAACTGGATCACGACAAATATTTAACATTATAGGGTAATAAACATAAATATTGCCAAATTACTTTAAAACTGTACAACAAACAGATGTAAAAATATTACGTAGTGATCATTTACTTTGAATGTACAGAAAACCTCTTTTGCTAAATATAATTTTATTATTTTTTTATTATTAGTATTAGTATTATAAGTTATTTATATAGCATATTATAAAGCTGGATCACATATAGATGCCAATGCGCATCTCTGCAATGTATAGTAGTATTATTACACTCTGTTCAATTATTGTTACAACTGTAAAATGTAATCTTGGGTATTTAAAGAAAAATTAAAATGATTTAAAATAAAAAAGATTTGGATATTTTGTCAGCTTATTCTTTAGCTGATAAGATACCTAATTTTGCAACATCAAAATTTGCATGAAAAAATATTTTTTGTACCATTCTTTATATTATAACGTTTCTCATATTCTAATACGTAAACAAATTATTATTGTATAAATTTTTATCTTCAAGGTTGATTGTCATGGAAGAACCAACTCCAAAAGTGACAAACTTAAAAAATATTTTATTTATAGGTATTTAAAAATTTGGAAAGTTGACGTTATTAATTTTTATAAAATATATTTAAAAATGCAAAAATTACTCACATTTTAGAGAAGAATAAACAAAGTTTATTAGATAATTATAATTCTGTTTTATTTATCATATGTTATTTTAAGGTGTGTCCAGATGCAGGACAAAAATATGGTCTGTCCTTTCCGAGCCGTGGTCCATCGCTGTTTCGCTGTTCCGTTTTGAATTTAAACGTTGAAGTACATCTATACACCTGTACTCTCAATACTTCACTACAAGGAGTATTTTTCTTCGAAAATCCAGAGGAGTTATTCTCTAAGCATATCACTCGTGAGATAGCCGATATTCTCTTTAAAGCAGCTCTCTGATTGGCCGAGAGCACATTTTTCACGTATTTCACGCTGTGAGATAGTAGAGAATAAGGCCTCAGAGTGACTTTAAACAGTTTCAATGTATCAAATCTCAACGTTTGAATTCAAAGCGGAACAGCGATGGAACACGGACCTGAGAGGACAGACCATATTTTTATCCTCGATCTGGACACACCCTTAAGGCCGTATCTTCAAATGAAAACTGCATGTTTATACTAGAACGCCTGGGATGGAATTCATTTCAGAACGCTATTTATATAGCGCCGTAAGCTTAGAGAAACCCACCCTTGTGACCATGATGTAAGGCCCTCTCTATATTAGAAGTTTGTTTAAGCAATAATTTCATTTCCGCGGAAAGTCAGTGTGGTGACATCAGCCATTTTGTCCCTAGGCTAACAACTGTTAAAACAAGAAATTACTATTAAACCAATATTAAAAATTTAACATACTGTAGTAACTTTGTTTTTAGCAATTAGCACTACGGTCAAAATGGCTGATGTCACCACACCGACTTTCCGGTTCATGCTTAAACAAACTTATGATGTAGAGAGGGCCTAACTACAATTCATAGACGTGACTAGCGGAACATTCCAGGCGTAAGTCCACGGTAGCCGTTCAAATGATTCAAATGTTGAATTTATATATCAACGTATCATCACCGTGATATAACACAAATGTCAGAATGCCCTATTTAGTAGCAATTAGTGAAATATTAGATTAGGAGGGAGCGGAATACTACCGGCAGAAAAATGTTGAGGCATGTTAAATAAAAAAGGAAATAAGTTTGAATAATTTAAAAATCGTAATGGATTCGGCATTTCCTCAAGAAACAAATGCCGTAATTTCTAAGCTCGTTTAAGGAGTTAAACTACTGTAAAATTTTCAAAAAATCGAAACTTTTTTTGCTTAAAAGGTGTTTTACGGTCTTAAAAATGATATACCAAAAGGGCGGACAAAATGTCTAAATGTCCAAATTTTCAATTCTGCCGCAACGCCTCTCAGGTATGCCCCGATCGCCTTAAAACTTTAAACGCGTTCTTCTCGAAACCACTTTTTTTGAACTGCCTGGAACATAACTCGAACAAATCTTCACCGATCGATCTGAAATTTTAAAAGTATATTTAAAATTGCTTTTTCCAGCAACGTACGTACGATTCTTTTTTTTGTATTGGATAGTTTTTTTTTATAAACAATTTAGTGACGATTTTTTTCATGAAATTTTAAACTTTTTTTTAAAAGTGCACCATGTCGCGAAATCAATATATCAAAAAAGTCCTACGTACGTCTCATGCTGTTGTTCTATAGAATCGAAAAAACTTTAGTATTTGTTTCAGGTTAAAAATTGCGGGAGTTAGGTTTCCCGCCGTGGACCACTTATAAAAAAAGGGACCGACGGAGAAATGCTGCGCAGACACTATTTTGTCATGAACGAACTTGAAGAAAATATTTTCTGTACTTCATTACTAGTATTATAAATCCCATTTTACAGAGTTTCGATTGATCTCTTTATTGCGCCAAAAAAATCCTGAAATATGCCTATTTTTTCGTGCTCTACAGTGGTTTAAGCGTTACTTATTTTTTTATAATTAATAATTGTAGGCTGCTTCACGTGTCCCGCCTGTTTTGCTAGCGGGGCAATGTTGGTATTCGAATGGGGCATATTTGTGACGGTCTCGTGCGAGAAAGATTCAATTGAGTAAAAATAGAAAGGAAGTAAATCAAACGTATTTAGTTATTAATTGATTTTAAATACATTTTCCATGCATGAGCCGACTTGGTGTTCTTAAATTTTGTGTGACTTGCCACTGTTCCGAAACCCGTAAAAGAGGTTATGTACGTTTATTTTGAATAAGCGACACCAACGCTGCGTGCGCGTGTGCTCCAAATGTGCCTCACTTCAGCTGCCAGTCGTGCCCCGCTTAACATATTTTTTTAAATCAAGAATAACTATTTTATTTTCCATCATACGGTAACAATAGAAAAAGAAAATTGAAGTTCGATGGCCAAGTTTTTTAATAAAGCAATACTTAATTATGTATGAACATTATTTCATACCTAATCGAACGACTGAAAACAAGCATATGGCCGCATTTCAAAGCTCGAAATTTTAACTTCAATTTTTATTAAGAAAATATTAAAATTTTATAAGTGTCAAGTAATTAATTTTAAAAAAGTGTAATGTGCTAAAGATTCAGATGCAAAAAGAAAATTACAAAAATATTCATTTAAAATGCTATAATTCTGGGTGCCAAATTCACCATGCCTGCCAAGATTGCCTCGCTCTCCCTTATGTAGCAACTAATCGTTCAAGAGCTTACATCCAGGGAGAAAATGTTTTAAATGCTAATCGTTTAATGTACTGTGAATTTACCAAAAAAATATTAGAAAAAATAGAGATAATTTGCTTGTGCTTACAAAGTAGTGATTTGTTTGGAGTCCCTCATGAAATAAATTTGCCATTGTTAGACATTTTTTTCAATTGCATAATTTTACTTTGAGCGACTGAAACAAATACATTATTACTATTAATAATAATAATAGAAACTAAACAATTGATCTTGTATGTTAAACCTATTTATCTGACGCATAGTCTTCTTTTCGAAAGTGAACATTACAGATATACATAAATTTTGATACTGATAGTTTTCAGGTTATGTTATACATCATAACCCACTGTTTCTTTATTTCCTGATTTGTAGGAAATTTATGAAAAACTATTATACGTTTTTTTACATTATAACTTGGTACACAAGACTCTTTAAATCTTTTTGGCTTGTTCATAGTTGTAATTAGCAAGAAAAATATAAATGACCGTTGTTAGCATTGTGTCTGGTTTTACGATTTGAGCCACTACCGTGAGCTTTCTCAATAGTTCCGCGCCTAGCCACCAGTAGGGCGCTGCAGTCACTTGACATGACCAATTTGACGCGAGTGTTGCAGAGTTAATGACCTTACGGGAGAACTGTGAATGTTAACTCCCTTTAGCGACCACTCTTTCTCTCTGGCTTTCATGGAGTTCGTATTTTTATCTCTGTCTTATAACTCGGCAACACATTTCTCTGTGGAAAGCATAGGCCGTGCGCGGTCCAGTACTACATGATCTAAGGAAGCCCATCTTACCCATGACATGATAGCGACAAGGACAGTAAAGCCCACGCAAACGATCAAATTAACAGGTCTCGAAGTTGACCTGTAGGAGTAGTATATGTACAACTGAGCGCGCCAGAGGGGGCGTGGCCTGGTGTCGCCAGAGCTCTCTTCCGGGGCCCAGTTCGGGGTCCATGCTGAGGAGTGGTGGGTTACGTTAGCTTGTATTATGTCTCTGTTGCAGACACAGTGGAGAGATGCGCGTCTAGTGTTTGAGCGGTGAGGGGAATGTGGTATTACTGTGGAGATGTACATAGCCTGTGACAATGATGGATATGGAGAGTGTAAGTTTGGAGGATTATATGTTATAAGATTATTTTAATTAAATAATAAGAAAAATATAAAAAATGTATGTGGTGTTACGTCTGGATCATCGCACAGCATACACCTTCTCGTTGTCAAGCTATATGTATCATACCATACTGAATCCTACTTATCGACCTACGCTATATAACGAGTATCCTACCTTGTCTACCTCATACTCCACGAAGACACACTCATCCACCCCAATATTTCCCGAATTCCCTTCCGCGACTCTATACCTTTGTCGCCCTCCTTGAGTACGCATAATTAATTATTAGTTTAGCTCCCCATAGCTCCTCGCCATTTGCACTCACACTTTTACCTTCAGCATAAAGCCTTCTGCATTCGAACTTTGAGCCGTAAGCACGTACGCACCAGTTTATTATTTGACTTCTCACTTGTAAAAGGGATACGCCCTTATACTTAACTTTGTACTTCTTATATAAGAAATTTGCTCTTAAACTTATTTGCTCGCGCTTATTTATTCGCTGTACCTGCGCTCCTATTCATATCTCCCGTCATCATCTCAACCGATCCGACTATAGGGAACCAAGCCCTACACACACACACACACAACGTAAGCCCCAAAATACTTCGCTAGTCTTTGTGATCCTATCGTAATCTCTCACTTCCTATTTTGACCACTATCATATTAAATGACATCTTCGCTATCCTGCTCTTGCTAATGGCTCGACTCCCAGGTAAATTACGCAAGTATTGACCAAAACTAGAGGCGAACGCGACTTAATTCCATATTAACTTCGCGCCATTTATTGCTTACGCACGACGTAACAATTGGGGGCCCACTCTCCGGGATATTTTAATAGCAATTAGCGCGGATAGCAATTATTTTTTCGAAATTCAAACATAGCCAACGTAGAATCGGAAAAGAAATAAAGAAATGAAGAGGCCACCGACATTATAAAACAATATGTAACGGCAACTGACCCAAATTTTACAGCTGGTGATCGCGAAACAAATTTAGGAGAATTATTAGCATTTTTACAACAACGATATCAAATCGCGAGCGAACAGATTCCGGAACGCGCTGATGACGTAAATAAAATTTGCTAATTTTTACAAGATAACATTGAGATATTAAAAGTTCACGACGCGTGTCAGGATGAATTATTGATAGACGTATTTCTAGAGTTAATTCACAACAATATTAGTTGCAAAGAAATTATAGAAACTATTATAGATAGTAAGTCAATTAAGAAATTTGAGCGCGAAATACAAACACTTTTAAACAAAAACGCCGAAATGACGGAAGTAACTGCCTATCAATCTATGATTAACTCAACAAATACGACAGACCCACCCAAAACGGATCCTAAATTTCCACTAAAAAATAATGACAATACTCAAAAAATTGACATTACAAAAACCTCTCCACCTTTTGCCACTCCAAATATACACAGTACACCTCATCATACAACCCAGCAAATAATTATCGTAGACAACCTTACAACACTTTACAATCTTTTCAAAACAACACTCTCACTCCGGTTCGCAATTTATCAATTAAAGACGCAGTTGACATGATTCCAAAATTTAACGGTTATAATATCCCACTTAGAATTTTTTTGGACGGATGTAGAGAAGCGCGAAGTATGATACCGCAGTGTAATGAGCTTGATTTAGCGAAATTGATAAAAATGCGCTTGTCCGAGCAGGCATTAAAAGTGCAAAGCAAAGAATTTTTCTTAACATGGAGGAAATTATAATGTATTTTGATCGCCCATCCGGGTCCGCAAAACGTTTTCACGAATTACTGGGCGAATTAGCAGTAATGAAACAAAGTTTCGACGAAAACGTCACTTCATTTTCAAATAGATTAAAATCAGCCGCACAAGAAGCATACGAGGCCGCGTTACGTGAAAAGAGGCATAGACCCGATCTTAAATCCGAATTAGATAAAGATAGTGTAGCATATTTCATTCGCGGTTTGCAATGGGTTATAAAAGGGCGAATGGGCAAACACGAATCTCTAGACGCCGCGATTGACCAAGCAATCGACATAGAGCGCGATTATGCATTCCAAAATACAGACGAACAAATGAAAATACCACAGCCTCCTACACAACCAAAAATTAACGAAAAAGAATCTGCACAAAGTAACTTACTCGATATCAAAAGGGTAGAAGCGTGTCAAATATGCCACAAATCGGGCCACACAGCGCGTAATTGCTGGTACCGTACCAATGGCGTCGACGCTCCAAAGGCGCCGTCACTCCCCAAAAAAACACCTGGGCCACGCCCGATCGTGAAAAATCAATACCGATTAAATCGCAGGAGCGGCCGCAACGCGTCTTGCAATCATGGAAAACACCCGAAAATAAAAATCAATACTCCAACTATGTTCCCGTTATCAATGTACATTAGCCAATCGAAGCCCAAAATGATGCCACTAAAGCATGTAATTATTGCAAAAAGGCCGGTCATTGGAAGAGAGAATGTAGAAAGCTTGCATATGATAATAAAATATGAGAAATGCATCAGCGAAACGAAAACGGGTTCCCAGAGAACGATGCATCCAGGGAAATCCCACAACCCCAGCGTCAAAATTATACGAGAAACAATCAGCCATACAATTAATAAAAAAGATTGTTTTATTAAGCATTAATAATTGTTCACCAACTATTATGCTAAAAACAAATTGCTGCCCGCAACCGTTGTCATTAATGCTAGACACGGGCGCTGGGTCAGCACTTTTGAAAATTTAAAAAAAAACCGCGTAATGTTCGAGTCAATGCTAACGGAATTTTAGAACTAACCGGTATAACAAAAAGTAGCATAAATACTCATGGCAAAATTCCAATGCAATTTCATCATTTAACATTTTATTTTCACTTAGTACCAGATGATTTTCCTATTGAGGAAGACGGTCTGCTCGGCAGTGAAATATTTATTAATTATGATGCAGACATCAATTATAGAGAACAATATTTTATAATTGATAATTATAAATTGCCCCTAAAATTGCCGTCAATTAAAAATAAAATAGTACATAAGTTTTTAACCGCTACTTTTACCGAAAACGCAGAACAGCGCGTGCAATCAAAATCCGAACATTTGCCAAATTCAAGCTTAGAACATCGAAATTCGCAAAGTCAAAAATCATATATGCAAATCACTTCCAATATAAAATCCGAAATCCGATATCCGAAAAACGAAAATTTTACTTATGAAATCGAGATTTGAAGCCCCGAAAATCGAGATCTAAAATTCGAAAATAGTAAATTAAGTACACAAAATCGAAATCATAATAATTCAGAATTAGAAAACCAATCGAACTCCGAAATTCGAAAACCGAAATCGTGGCAGAAGCAGGAACTGATAATTCCTAACAAACTACCGCAAAAAACTACCAAAATTCAAAATCCAAAATTAGAAAATAAAAAGGCAAAAAATAATATTTTAGCTCTTGTTTTAGAAAATCAAAAACAACGCTGTTAGAGGCTAATGACAAATCGCTTAAAAAAGCTGATACAACATCGCTGTTAGAAGCAAATAAAAAATCGAATTAAAAAATTAATGACAATGTATTTTTGGAAGAAAATAAACTTGCATATGATGGAATTAAAAATTGCGATAAAAGTGAGCTTGAAAATGAAGTTTTAGAAAAATTGAATTACTTATTGAAAGTTATTAAAGAAAGTCAACAAATAAATAAATTCTTACCCGAACAATTTGAAAATATTCAAATCATTTGTAAGCATATACTAGTAATACTAAATATGCTAAAATATTAGAAAGTTAATGAAATCCAAAAATTAATTATGCAGCTGAAAATCTAGTTTTGTATATAGTACACGCAAGGTCTAAAAATAACAGCTGCGATTACTCATTTCTGCTTTTAAACAATACCATTAACGCAGCCAAAAGTCACATAAATGGAAAGAAAATCATAAAAAATGCAAATGAAATTAAGAAAAGTAAGATATTGACCATTTCTGATAAGAATGCGAAGGATACCGGCAGCAGAGCACACAAGGTGAAAGCACTCTTGCGCCTTGACCATCTGACCGGCGAACAGAGAGTTTCGGTAGAGCGGCTCATAGACCAATATGCTGTTAAATTTTACCTAACGGGAGATGAGTTGCCGGCAACAATTCTGCTCGGGCACGAAATCCCCCTCACTAGTAATGTACCCATTCATATCAAATAGGCAAGTACAAGAATTTCTAGACAACGATATAATCGAGCCCTCGATCAGCTCTTACTCAGCACCAATATTTTGCGTTGATAAAAAGCCCGAATCAAAAGGCAATAAACGTTATAGAATGGTGGTAGATTTCAGAAAGCTTAATGCAATTATACCTGATTATAATCATTCGGTACCCAATATAACTGATATTTTAGACAAATTGGGGCGCGCAAAATATTTTCCGGTATTCGATTTAGCTTCCGATTACCATAAAATTTTTATAAAAAAAGAAGATAGACATAAAACAGCCTTTAATTGTAATTTTAGCGCTTTTCATTTCCGCAGGAGCCCTTTTGGACTAAAAACAAGTGCATCAGTTTTTCTTGCTCTTATCACGGTACTAATCGCAGGTATGAAAGGTGTAGTAGCATTTTTTTATGATATTTGTATTTTCTCTGAAACCATCGATGAACATTGGGAAATAATAGCTGAGATATTAAAAAGATTAATAAAAGCTAATCTGACATTACAACCTCACAAATGCGAATTTTTAAAGGAAGAAATTAATTACCTTTGGCACATTATAAGCAGTAATGTCTTAAAGCCCGATCCAAAAAAAATAGAAGCAGTAAAAAAATTTCCAGTTCCCAAAACAGCAAAAAATATTAAACAATTTCTGGGACTGGCCAATTATTATAGACGTTTTATACCTCGTTTTGCAAAAATAGCCAGATCTTTAAAACTTTTACTAAAGAAAAATTAACCATATATCTAAGGAAAAAATTCTCAGGAAGCTTTTGAAATTTTGAGAGATCGATTATCTGAACCGCTAATCTTAACCCATTTCTTCCCAAGCGGCCATTTTATAGTCGATTGGTTTTTTATCTAAAAAATTGTCTAAAAAAAAGCGGACAAATTTACTTCAGAAAAGTGCTATTGGTTATTATTATTTTTATTCGACAATTTTTTAGGCAAAAAACCAATTGACTATAAAATGGCCGCTTGGGAAGAAATGGGTTAATATATCCTAATTTTGATACACAATTTACTGTTACGACCGATGCTAGCGGGTACGATATTGGTGGAGTGATTTCGCAACAAGAACTTCCCATAGCTTTTATGTCACGAGACCTCACCCCAGCCGAGGTAAATTATTGCACTTTTTCGAAAGAAGCTTTAGCTATAGTATTTTGTATAACTCAATTCAGATCATACTTATATGACAGAAAATTCACTCTTATTACAAACCATAGACCATTAGTCTGGCTAAACTCGCACAAAGATCCAAGCTCTAGAGTAACGAGATGGAGATTAAAATTATCAGATTACAACTTTGAAATTAAATATAAACCTTGCGTAATAAATACTAATGACGATGCACGTCCGCGAAATCCAGTAGAATCACAAATATTAATCATTAACGATACCACAAACAGCAATTTGTTAGCAACTGAACATGAGCAAACTAACAACCAGAGTGAGCTAGACAGAGAAATGAATAATCAAGCATCGGAAAGGCAGGTAGGGCCAAACGCCGCCGGTCCATCCGGCATGATGACGCGCCTACGCGCAGGCAGACAGCCAAGCTCACGGTGCGCGGTAGCCAACCAAACCCTCGCACCACGCAAGAGAACTGCCGGGGGTCGTAAAATGTTTGACGAAGAGAGGCCGGTGACACATGACACGGCCACTGCAGCTATAGAGATAGTAGAAATGCCTTCACTCACAGCCGCGCCGCGCGGAAATTTTCAAGGGGGGGAAGGTGAAAGCATGCACCCTGAAGAAAGGCAGGAAAGTCATGCACGCAGCGCCGTCACTACAGCTGCCGATAACACTACGGAATTTGATATAGATCTTAATATAACTACTCTTTTAAATGAAAATTCAAGCGAGTCTAATGAACTACTTAATTCTGAGCTCACACATCGTGACTCACACAAAAACGAACTCCCTAGTAAAAATATTATTCATTGTAGAGAAAAATTATTTCTGCAAAAAGACAATTATTTATATTTCGTCAATTCCATAGGCCAGCCACTTGATGATGGAGCAAAGCAATTATATGAAATCAATAAACTATCACGTCTTGATAATTTAACTGTTGGTGAACCTAAATTAATTAAACTTAATACTAGATTCCATATAGTAATGCCACTTAGAAGCGAGCAACGTGAAAGTTTATTAAATATCATGAATATTTTGCAAATTTTACTTAATAAATTGAGTTTAATTTTAATTGAAAAAGAGATTAATACATTTAACGTAACAATAAGTAAAAGTATTGAAAACATTGAATTCAATTTAATAGTAAGCAGTATTAAAAAAGAATTATATTCAACAAACATCAAAATCATTACATGTCTTGGCCATATACAACACCCTCCCTCGTCTGTACGTGCAAAAATTATCGATGAAATGCATTGTTCTACAATTGGTGGACACAAAGGCGTCAATAAAACCTATAATAGAATTAGACATAATTAAAATTGGGAAAATCTTAAGCAGAAAGTACAAAAGTTCATTAAAAAATGCAAGCTATGTCAATTAAAAAAAATAGTTAGAGTCAAAACCAAGCAAAATTTAATTATTACTGATTATCCAGCAATACCGTTTGCTAAAGTAGCTCTTGATATAGTCGGACCATTGTCTAAAACTAAAATGGGTAATGAATACATACTTAGCATGCAGGATCAATTTTGGAAATTCATAATTTTTGTTCCCCTTCCCGATCAGACAGCAATCTCAGTAGCTGACGGATTTATAAAAAAATTAATTTGTATTTTCGGAGCTCCTCAAGCTATATTAACTGATCAAGGGACACATTTTCTAAGTAAATTAATAACGAGTGTAGCCAAGAGATTCAAAATCAAGCAAATTAAAACTACCGCATTTCACCCGCAGTTAACGGCTCTCTCGAGCGAGCGCACGCGCCGTTAAGTGAATTTCTCAAGATGATTATTTCTAAAGAAGTCGAATGGGATGAATGGGTCGAATTAGCAATGCTTAACCATAATTCCGGGCGAAATGAATTGACCATTTTCACATCTTACGAGCTTGTGTTTGGGTACATGCAAGGTCTTATCTCACGCCTGAGCGCCTTAAGTGAAATAGCTGCCGAAAGAATCTCCTTAGCTAAGGAGAGAGCGAAGCGATATTATGACTTAAAGGCTAATCACGTAGAAATTAAAGTAGGTTATTACGTTTGGTTGCAAAAGGTGCCCAAGTTGCATACATTCGATCATCCGTATACTGATCCTTATTTAGTGTTACATATTTGGGAAAATGAAAATGTAAAAATATAGTTGAAAGAGAATAGAACAAAGGTAGTGCATATGAACCGCCTACGCTTTTCGTACATTCAACCAAAATAATATGATCAAATAACAATATATAATTCACTGATTTCAGATTAAATCTACACGCGACCTTTAAAAACAAGCAGTTGATCTCAAAATTTATTGAACTAATTATAATATGTAAACATTTGTTTCAGATACTAGACCAGCAGTAATAGCAATATACGAGGTTCTTCTTACCATAAAATTTTAAAATAAAGTAAAATTGTTAATAATTAAAGCATCGCAAAATCAAAGAAAAAGAGAATGACTAAAAATTTTATTCAGCATTTTTACAAATGGATAAGAGAATCTTGAAAACAAATAAAGAACATTTAATCTGACCTAACTCTATTCAGTAGACAATCTTATGCATGATCATATAAAAATACAACAGGAGAAAAGACAAACGAAATAACTTAATTAAGCAAAAAAGGTAGTATTATGAATACATATTTAAAAAAAAAAACAATAAATAGCTATATGATCATCAAAATCAAATTATTTTTGCGTATGTAGAAATAAATAAAAAATGAATCAATTTGTAAATGTTAATTTCACTTTATTACTTTAAATCGACATCTTGTATAACGTGTTTATGACTTAAGTCATTTTTTTAATGCTATGACGAATTTTAAAAAAAATTAAAAATGAATTCGTATGTTATGTATTATAATGTTTAGAATTACCGTCTCATAGAAACATAACAAATGAGTCAGTTTTGCAGATATATATCAGTCAATATAACGTAGTATAACAGTCGAAAGTGTCAGTTGTATTAAAATACCACTAGCATTTTGCAATGCAAAATATCTAGTCAGTAATTGAAAAACAAAACAAATGTAAAGATATACTCTAAGTGAACGTAATCGATTATTGTGATTGACAATTACTACTACCATACAAACGATTGACAGAAATACTTGATTGATTAAATATATTAGCATATCGATTCATATTCGCAAAAATTTTGTATGTACGGTACGAAGAAGCTTTGCAATACTTACAATGCTTATAGCATTCTATTATATCATAGTATATATTATTGTAGTATTATAGTTATCAATCAATAAATTGACTAGTTCCGTAAATGTAATCGGTGCAATGGAAGTATTTTTCGTACTGATAATAAATGTAAATTTTAAACGTTGAAGATTTTTAAGTAAATTTCTTAACACATCGAGTAATGCCAATTTTGACCATTTCCACCGACATTCAAAAGAGTCCATTTTACGACAACTCACAATCTCAACAGAAGCAAAAACTAACTATAATAAAATATGTAAGGTACGAATGAAGTAGTAATAAAGTATTCCAGTAATATCGGTATTGTTAATTTTTTAACAACTTCATTGGTTATTCAAAAATACAAATATGTATTAATATTGAAATAAGAGTGATGAAAAATAATAAACAAATTGAAATCATGTAATTAATTATATAGAAACAAATCTTCGTTAATTTAGCCATAGGTAACCGAGTGATATTCCCTTATTAATCGTACCAAACTATAAACACCCTTGTAAAAATACGAACAAGTAAATTAAATAAAATATATGACATATACATGTGAACAATTTAAACAACTTACACTATACATATAAAGGTTAACAAAATTAAGTGTTAAGTATGTAATCAAGGCAACTGTTTGGTATTTATTAATTTAAGGGAACGCGAAATGGATTGTGTCATTTGAAAAAGAATCATTGTAGAACTAGATATAATGCGAGGTACAGCAACACAACAGAGGTACTACCGAGACGCCGCGAGAGAGCGACAAAGGAAGAAGATTCACTCCAACTACGAGCACTGTTCACAGAGGCTATCTATCGAACCGATGTTTAAGGGGTACACAAGACGAACTCCACTAACTAGAAATACAAAAGTAAACCACGAACATCAAAAGTCCCAGTTCTGAAAAAAGAAGAAGAGGTGCCGTGCCGCAGATATGCGAGGCCGACTTCTAAAAACTTACTATCAAGAACAGACGAGGTGAATATCAAAAGAACAACGCAACAAGAAGGCAACGAAATTCATAAAAAATAATACAAAAAACTTTGTGTACGGCGATTAGAAAAATTGTAATAAATTATAATCTGTCAATGTTCAGTGTCATCATGGCGTCGGGAGGAGGTGGACTACCTCCCGAACCTCCTGATATAAACTCAGAACCAGCATATACATGCCATCCAAAAAATAAAGTTACAACAGTGATTTGTGTAGTGTGTGATAATATTTATCATAAAAGTGACTTTGACAAATATAAAGACAAAATATACGTAGAGAAAGCACTTGTGGTTTGTCCTGCACACGTGGAGCTTGTTCTAACCTTAAAAGAGAATAAAATAAAATTAGATGAAAATGCTAGAATTTTAATTGCTCAGATAAAAAGTGCAAAAGAAGAGAAAATAAAGCACAAAATCTTAAATGAATTAAATGTTATATCTGAAAATATACAAAAATCTGGAACGAATGAAAAACTAGATGCCACGTTACTGTCAGAAAATTCTGAACTAGAAAATCTTAATATCGAAAATCAATTACTTAAACAATTAAATAGTGAATTAATGGACAAGAATACTTTGTTAAAAAGATTATTGAAAAAAGAGAAGAATGAAGATGAATTTGAAAAAGTGCAACTAAACCAAAAAACATATGCTGAGGTATTAATTAATAAATCAGTAAATAAAAAGAAAAGAGTTCCAGCAATAATTGTAGAAAACAAAAAAAAAGACAAAAATCCTAAAGATTTTTCAAAAAAAGTGTGCAATTATTTAATAGATGATAAAAATATTCAAACTAAATATGTGAAATCAATTAATGATAATGAATTATTGATTAAAAGCTTGGACGAAAGAAGTGCTAAAACTACTTTTGATGTTTTAACAAAAAAGTTATCTAATAATTATAATGTTGTGTATGAAAAAATTGAATCGCCAAAGATGAAAATAGTTGGAGTGGATCCCACACAAATGAACCAAGATGAACTCGAAAATGATATAAATCGAAGAAATTTTAGTGAATATCAAGACAAATGTAAGATATTACACATAAATGAAATTACGACTACTAACAAGTTAAGCCTAATAATAGAAGTACCAAGAGATTTATACAAACGTATAAGAGACAACCAAAATAAAATTTTTATTGGTTATCAAAGTTTCAGAGTCTGGGATTTAATAAATATCAAGCCCTGCAATAAGTGTGGAAGATTTGGGCATAATCCTCGTAACTGTGAAAATGAGCTTTGTTGCATAAATTGTGCTGGAACACACATATCTTCACAATGTGATAACCTGTCCAATAAAGTATGTATCAATTGTTTTTATAGCAATACTAAATATAAAACAAATTTAGAGGTTAACCATGTAGTTAATGATACGGAAAAATGTACAATATTTAAGAAAAAACTTAATAGATACATAAGTATGACAGATTATCCTATGAATCCTACTATACCAAGATACATGGGTAATGTAGAAAATTACAAAAAAAACACTACGACAGTGAACTCAACTAAACCAAGAATGAAGAGTGCAATACTCAGCAAAAATGCAACGCTCAGCAAGAATGCACCACTCAGCGCTAGCATACTATCATTAACAAGCCCAAGCACAAGCAGAAATAAAAGTAAATAATGGAGCAACATCTAAATCTCATAGAAGAATTCCAAAAAGAAGTAATTCAAGAGGAAATATCATATCTTGATCTAAAAACTCTTAATAAAAATTTGAATATAAAAGACAGCCTTATACTGTATGTTAATATTAGAAGTCTAAATGCTAACTATACAAAATTAGAAATTTTTATTAAGAGCTTGAGGATCAAACCTTATATAATTGTATGCTCAGAAACATGGTGCTTACATAACTGTCAATATTTTGCTATACAAGGTTATAATTTATATTATAATAATAGCAAAATAAATCAAAATGATGGAGTAGTTGTATATATAAAAGATTGCGTAACAGAAATAACCGAAACAATTGAAATTGGTAAATTGAAAATATTAAATACAAGAATAACACTAAATAGAGGTATTTCTCTTGAAATATCAACATTATATAGATGTCATAATCTATCATGTACTGGACTCATTTCCAACTTAAAATCATATATGAACGGCAAAAAAAATATAAAAAATCATTTAATTATTGGTGATTTTAACATTGACATTATGAAAGAAGATCATAACAGTCAGGAACTTTTAAATAATATGCTTGAAAAAGGTTTTTACCCTGGGTTTATATATACAACTAGACCAAATGATAATAGTGGAGAAGGCACATGCATTGATAACATATATATAAAAACCAAATCTCTAGACACCAAATCCTTCAAACTTTTAATACCATTTACAGATCATTATCCATTATTTATAAAAATAAACAATTCACAAACATTAAATAAAGAAAATATTTGCTATAAGTATGATTACATTAAACTACGCAGAGTAGCTGCTATGAAAAATTGGAATATAATTGAATCAATGCATGATCCTGAAGAAGCTACAACAACTTTAATAACTGAAATACAAGACTGTTTAGAAAAATCTAAATATGTGTTAAAAAATGGAAAAAATAATAAGAATAAACCAAGAAAGGATTGGATCACTAAAGCTATTATGATCTCATGTGAAAGAAAAGGACAATTATATGTCAAAATGCGTAATGAACCTAATAACGAAAGAATAAAATTAGAATATAGGAATTACACAAAGAGTCTTGATAAAATTATTAAAGAAGCTAAAACTAAGCATGAAAGAAATTTAATAATAAAAAGTAGCAATAATTCCAAACAACTATGGAAACATATAAAAAGTAAACTGGGTACTAAATCGCAAAATAATAATACAATTAATAAAATAATAATGAATAACGATGAAATAATAGATGACCCTACAAAAATTGCCAATCAAATGAACTCATATTTTTGCAAAATAGGAATGAATTTAAGTAATAAAATTAATATTCCGCAGGGTAAGATATTAAAACTACCACCCATGAATTGCAACTCTATTTTTATAAAACCAACTAATAATTTTGAAATTTTACAAATAATTGAAAATATGAAAATAAAAAATGGCGGTGTTGATAAAATCCCAACAAAAGCTTTGAAAATACTATCAAATCTAATCGTAAATGCATTAACTCATATATTTAATATATGTCTAGAAAAATCAATATGGCCTGAATCATTGAAAACAGCTGAGGTAGTACCTATCTTTAAAGCTGGAAACAAAATGGAAATATCAAATTATAGGCCCATATCCTTAATCTCAAATATAGCAAAAGCTCTAGAAAAAATTGTTTTTGTAAGATCACAAGAATTTTTTGATAAATTTAAACTATTAACTCACAATCAATATGGATTTGTAAAAAATAAAGGTACTAAAGATGCTCTTAGTTATATACCGAAAGAAATATATAGCAATTTAGACAAAAGCAAACCAATAGCAATCACATTCTTAGACTTAGCTAAGGCGTTTGATACTGTAAACCATTCTATCTTATTAGATAAATTATATAATTATGGTATAAGAGGTAAAGCACATAAACTAATAATGAATTATCTAAGCAATAGGAGACAAAAAGTTAGAATTGGAATAACAGAAAGTCAATATAAAACAATAGACACAGGTGTTCCCCAGGGTACTATACTAGGACCACTTCTATTCATAATTTACGTTAATGATTTATTAATAAATAGAACTGACAGCACTATCTCATATGCTGATGATACAGCAATTATAGCATCTGATGATACCTGGGAAAAAGTTGAAAATAAAATGAATAAGTACTTGGATGATATAGCTAATTGGTTAGCTCTGAACAAACTATCTTTAAATATAAATAAAACAACCTACATAACATTTGGCAATTACTGTGATAGTGTTCCTAAAGATATGAACATAAAAATACAGGGTACTAAAATTTGTAGGGTAGAATATTGTAAATATCTAGGTATTGTATTTGATTACAATCTAAAATGGGACAGACATATTGAATATATAATAAAGAAAACAAAATATATATTATTTATACTTTACAAAATGTCAAAATACATGCAATCTGATACACTTAAGATAATATACTATGCATTTTTTCATAGTATAATTACTTATGGAAATATAGCTTGGGGTGGTGCATACAGAAACAATCTGGAGTTACTTCAAAAGACTCAGAATAGAATCCTAAAAATTGTTAATAAAAATAGTTTCAATCAGGACAACCCATTAAATTTAAAACAAATTTTTGCTTATGAATGTGTATCGTATCATTATAATGAACTCAAGAATTTATACTTAACGTCTAAAAGCAAAACCAGAAATAAACTTATTATACCACCAAAATGTTCAAAAGCTGTAAGTGATAAGAGTAATCACATTATAGCAATACAAGTTTATAACTGCTTACCAACAATTAATATAAATCTTAAAATACTAGACATATCAAAGATTTATAATAAGAAAAAATTAAAAAAATGGATAAGTACGAATATATTATAAACATCAACAAGTCACTGTTACTTTATCCAAGACAAATATGTACTTGGACACTTAGGTTTTAAGTTAGTTTTTAGTTTTACTTAGATTGTAAGTTAATTATTAAGTTATTATACACACCGGACCTATGTACAGGTAGCTCTGACTACCTCTATAGGATGTGGGTTACTCCAGATATAATTAATATATCTGGAGATTAACTACAACATGTATTACGATGTATTACTCTGGTTAAAATAAATAAATAAATAAATAAATGTGTAATGTACTAAAGGAGGTAAATCAAAGGCAAACGTGAACTTTGACTAATCATTCCCTTAGTACAAATGATTTATTAATGTATCTGTATTTAAATTAAGCATAATATTACGTAGCAAACTGAGTCTGCTCAAAGAAAAATTGTAATGACTATTATCCTAAATTTAATAACCGAATGTTTAACCTACAATCCAACATATCCTTCAAGCTACTCCTAATCTTTTCCTTGAAATAAAAATTCCGCCCAGAAGAACACCAACTATATATCCACTACATATGACCAGTCTGCAGGTTACTGGAGTTCATAAGAATATGTATGAAAAATCTTCGGAACTGCGAACATCCAATTGTAAAGGCAAAAAAGAAAGAGAATGCTATATCTATATACATATGTAGGAATTTTATGATATAATGTCGATCGAATGTTATATTTATCGTAACGAGACAAAAATTGTATCAAGAAAGGTGGATTCGTAGCAGATATTTGCAGCGCTAGTTGCAACGATAAGAAAAATCTCGAAATCTGCACTCGCAGGAGCGAGTAGGCTGTGAATCGAATTGCATCGCACCGGTGACGCGTGTCTATTTGGGCGGGCTTGTTACATCTAGATCATCGCCTAACATACACCTTCTCGTCGTCAAGCTATATGTATCATACCATACTGAATCCTACTTATCGACCTACGCTATATAACGAGTATCCTACCTTGTCTACCTCATACTCCAGGAAGACACACTCATCCACCCCAATATTTTCCGAATTCCCTTCCGCGACTCTATACCTTTGTCGCCTCCTCCTCGAGTAAGCATAATTAATTACTAGTTTAGGCTAAGCATGCGACCCCCGCGTGGTTATAAAAGGCAGAGCTCCCCATAGCTCCTCGCCATTTGCCCTCACACTTTTGCCTTCAGCATAAAGCCTTCTGCATTCGAACTTTGAGCCGTAAGCACGTACGCACCAGTTTGTTATTTGACTTCTCACTTGTAAAAGGGACACGCCCTTATACTTAACTTTGTACTTCTTATATAGTAAATTTGCTTTTAAACTTATTTTCTCGCGCTTACTTATTCGCTGTACCTGTACTCCTATTCATATCTCCCGCTACCATCTCGAGTACGACACCGACCACAGCGCAGCGCAGCTCAGCTGACCCGACTACAAGGAAATAAGGCCTACACAGACACAACGTAAGCCCCAAAATACTTCGCTAGTCTTTGTGATCCTATCGTAAACTCGCAGTTCCTATTTTTACCACTATCATATTAAATGTCATATTCGCTATCCTGCTTCTGCTAATGCCTCGACTCCCAGGTAAATTACGCAAGTATTGATCAAAACTAGAGGCGAACACGATTTAATTCCGTATTAACTTCGCGCCATTTATTGCTTACGCACGACGTAACAGTGGTATGATTTTACTGTTTTAAAAGTTAATTAAAAGAGTGAAAATAATAATTATTAAGATGAGTAAAGAGGTTGTATGAGAGGTTTAAATAACAAATAACAAGTGATTTAAAAAAACAAATATATATATTGAAATAGTAAAAATAAGTGTACAAATATGCTTACATATATATATATATATATATATATATATATATATATATATATATATATATATATATATATATATATATATATATATATATATATATATATGTACATATATATGTATATCTTAAAATTAATGTACAAAATTAACGTCGCCGCCGGGTAAAAATAGATTGTGATTTATTATTTTCCGCCTTATATGCTACATATTAATAGAGTAAAATATACTTAGAATAATTATACAGACGCTTGCGCTTTACAAGATTGAACGCAATAAACACATGCTTTTGAAAATGTTTTAAATTTTTTTCTTTTATATTTTACAAGTTTTTTAAAATTCACCACACAGCGTCGGTCATTAGCCATTGTATTAGATGAGAATAATGCACAAAAATAGCTGAGAGAATTATAACGACACATATAATAAAGAAAATCCACACAATAGTTTCCACACACGTCAGAATCGAAACTCTGAAGCTGTTGTGTGTTCCATGTAAAGAGTACACAATTTCTTCTGAGTCGATTAATATCATGTGGGACGGAGGGTGGTAAGCCATAGCTGTCGAAGAATACGCCATGTCCATTGCGATCGACGTAAATGGCTATCCAATGTGAACCAGGTAAATGATGCTCTTGAACGTTAACAATAATAGCAACCGGTCTCGTCCAGAATATCGGTGTCCGGTCCGCGGGAAATACTCCTACTGTCTGCGCTGGTACAAGCCTTAGTGCTCGATGAATCTGCAGTGAGTTCATCGTAAGGTGTAGAGTAGTAGGGTTCAGCAACGCTGTCCCCTTCCTTTTTAGATGGCGAACTACTCGTAATATCAACTTTCTTCTTAACTTGGTGACAGAGATCACCCACATTTATGCTTTTGGATTGTTTCTTGCGATCACTAGGCGAGATGTCACTGATGTATAGAGTTTTTCTCAGCCATACGTGTAATTTATATGCATAGGTCAAAGCACATGCAAAATAACCCGCCTTTTGTCCATGATAGCAGCAAAAATGCTCGTCTCATTGTAACAGCTTTTTAAACGAGGGACAACTGTATTCTCCGAGATGTGACGTCCCAAAACTCCTTCTAGTAAATTTACTTTTTCACCCTGTAGGTTAGATTCACCGTCGCACCATTCCAGTCCATGATGATAGCAGGACAAATATAAGTTTGCAGCTATAGCGCTATTGGATAACTCGTTGTATGGATAAGGTGGTTAGATTAACCAGTGTGAGATGAAGTTGTAATCAAGAGCAAGAATGGCTATTTCTTTCGTAAAAAATACCCACCTTGTCGTGGAATGCTTGCATATCTATAATATAGTTGAGATTGTCCATTACCACGACGATGGAAATTAACTGTTTTTAAAAAAGAGGATGGAGTTATTCGAACTGCTCTGTCCAGTGTTTCGAGCTTAACTGATGTATGAAAGAGTAGCAATAGCATTTGGTCTCTCGCTCACCCCCTCTTCAAATTTCTAGGGGTTCTCCCCATCCTCCATATTCTAAAACTTTGTGGTGGGGAAAAAAAAGTTTAAGAATTATAATCGACAATCACCTGTCGGGTAGCATCAATTTCTAAGATATTGTCAAATTCAGCATACACTATACAGTTTATTGTTTTTGTTGATGGTGTATCAAATCGTACTTCTATTCGTACATTACTATGTATGACTAATGACCAGTATGTACCGCAATGGGCAGACATGTCGGGTGTGAGGTCGAAAGCAAAAAGGCAATATCCGTTAGCATAGTCATTGCGATCTATCCCATTACCTTCGTTTAAAAAGTGAATGCCTGTACCGGAATAAAGGGTATGGTAAGCTTCGGCATAGAGAGGTGAAGTTCTATTAAATTTGGGCTGTAGTAGTTTGCTAGGTACTTGTATACCATCAACGCAAAGCGAGAGATAGTTGATAGAATAATTTTGAAAGTTAAAAGGATTTAGATTTTTATCACCATTAAATGCTTTGTTATCAACAAAACCTACAATGAGTCTTTTTGGCAATTGTCCGAGGATAACTTTATTATCTAAACAATCACCGAGTATACCGCTATGCATGGTAAAAGATTTTACTTCTACACGCGTTAGAAGATATTTTGCTGCTGTAGTAGCTAACGTTTTTGCATGAGCTATCAAAACACCAGGATTTATTTTAGCGCGACGCACAAGTAGACTCGCTTCGAATATATGTACATTATAATTATTATCTGATGCGTCCATTAAACAAACTGCATTTAAAAGAAATCTATCATGGTTCAGTACATCGACGTGTAAATTTGAGAGAAGATGTATAATTTTTGCTCCACTTGTTAACTTTTGTCTTGCTAAAAGTTCCTCGTTTTTTCCTGAACCTGGTAACTCGGCTATTTCTCCAGCTGTATCCGATATCCATAATGCCGTAGTGAGGTGAGATGTTTTTGCTGCAGGGCCGTAATTCAATAAAGTTTCAATATATGCTCTATATGGATAAGCATTGTTAGCAGGCGAAACAAGATTTTGATTAAAAAATACATCCACTTGACTAAACATTGAGTGTAGAAAGTTATTTACAGGTGCCACAAGTGCATCTTTGTCCTTGTGGTATGGTGTTATCTGCACGCTGAGTTTGAGCATTGTATACGTAAGATCTATATAATCGTCGCCGGCTCCGGATACTAAAAACTCGATTGGCGCTTGATCCGAAAGCGATGAAACATGCTTGTATTCCACACATTTAGACGTTTCTATTATTGTTTGTGTCATAGGTAGCGAAAATAAATCAATTTCCGATTTAGTGCACTCACAACTCGAATGATGTAAAAAAATATTTTAACTTTTTTTATTTATTTATTATTTTTTAATCAAAAATATCTTCTATTTGTCTCTTTTTAGACTTTCTCGTCTTAGATTTTTTAAAACTTTTTCGTTTCACTAATCTTTTAACTTTTTTTACACGCACACGTTTCTTTCTTGAGTTTTTCGACCTCTTACGTCCACGAACAGCACGACGCGACTGTGCCTTCCGCTTAAATATTACACTCTTATATCCCGATCCTGCCATAAGGTTCGTTACTTTATCCGTGGCCTTTCGTTTAAAGTTCTTTCTAGACTCTGTCATACGGTTTTTAGAAGCATCTTTGAAAGCCATGTTATTTTCAGTCACGTCGTCCAATATATTCATACTAGCTCGCGCAGCTTCTTTTCCTATGGCGCGTGCTCCTTTAGTTATAAAAGGCAGAGCTCTCCTAAATAAGTCTGCCAAAAACGAACCTACACCGTGACCTCGTTGTCCCCGCGAACCAACGTATACGTTGTGCACACGACGACCACCGCCACCTGTCTGCTCCATCTAATAAGTGTCGTAGTAACTCATTTTAAAAATTAATAATCTCTTCCAAATGGTATAGGATTGCCGAATTGATCCCTTATATCAATATCGATTGTTTGAAATCTGTTGTTAAGTAGTGGAATATAACTAATAGGCGCAAAACGTTTAACAATTGTACTCCCGTGATTAAATTGTTGCGCATCAATACATACGATTCGTAATAAAGAAGCATGTGCGTCGCCTACGATATATGGTTCACATAAATTGGAGTAAATAAAAAGCTGATCGGGTATAGTCCGTGACAAGATAGCAGGTTGCTTACCGACGAGCATTAAACTTGTAATATGATCTTCTTCTTTAACAAATTTTATTGTTTTACCGCCGTGTTCAAAGCCAAGAATACGTTTCACAGCTTATGTAAGTGGCGTAGTTTTCAGTTTTACAGACCCTAAACCTGTATACTCTCGTATAGTTACGTATCCGTCTTTCTCATTATAAAATAATTTTTCAAACACGTTATTATTATGACATTTAAACAAGGCATCGTTTATAGCTTGAATAAATGAATGTATAGAAGCATAGAGTCTATGTTGAAAATAAAATTCTGCTTGGGCACCATTACTCGATATTTTTGTATCTTCCTGTCGTAAATGTAAGATGGTGCAAGGTACATGAATTTCCGAAAGTCCGACTTGCTATTTACCGTACAATTCTACTTCACGTGGTAGTTTTGTTGAAAAATTTGTGGTTGTATTGTTTGGGTAGTACTGTACGTTGCTGTTACTGAGTAAAACATAGAAAAATTGCTTAGATTCATTTTTACAAATTTTTTAAATCACTCGCAGCAACCCAAGAATTAAATTTAGCCGGATATCCAACACAACTAACAAAATACTGTTTCCTCGCTCCTTTACCTTTAGAGCTCAACATTTTATCAATTGTAAACTCTTCTTGAAGCACACACGAACTATCAATAAGACACAGTTCTTAAGGGTAAAAAAATTCCTCTATGATTTCACCTTGCAGATCACAGAGTTCGTAGATAAACAACTGTTGTCTTTTTATTACTTTTTGAATTTTAAAAATTTCCTCGCTCCAGACTTTTTCGTGACCTTTTTCAAAGACGTGTCGTTTGCGACGGATACGTGTATAATCACCGACTTTGTATTTAGGCCTCTTAAGTTTTATCTGTTTTTAAGGCGCACTTTTGTAATTTTTTACTCGCTACAGCAGCATTGTACAAAGTCACATTTGTGGGTTTCATTTTTGTTGTCAAATGGACATAATTATTATAGGCTTTTACTAATGACGGTAAAATATCGATGTATCGTTTTGTATTTTTGAATGTAAAATAACGAAACATTTAATGTTCTATTAAAGCGCTCGACTACAGCCGCCTTCATGTCAGGATTATGGGCACAAAATCTTAATCCATTTTCTTTAAGAAGTTTTTGTACACTGGCACTCCAAAATTCTTTGCCACGGTCTGTTTGCAGTGTGTATGGAAAACGATTTTTACTGCTATCGAGAATATTTTTTAATGCTTTAATAAACTCTTGATTCATTTTTTCTCGTAAAGGTCGTACCAACCCAACCCAACTAAACGTACTAAGGACATCTATAACAACTAAGAGATAAGAATAGTTATCTTTGTAAGTTTTTAAAGAAGACAAAACAAGGAGATCGGCTTCCCAAAGTTGGTCTAAGCCAGTGACGTTATAATAAAATCTTAAAAATTCTTTTCTTATAGGTTTGTGTAACGAATAGACATCTTGTTTTCTTAGCCACTCTTTTATATGCTTTGGATTGATATTTTTGTTTAAACGGATTAAATTTCGTACACCTGCGAATCCTGCTTCGTGTTCAAGATCAAAATACTGCTGTCCAAGTCTATCCATTACTCTTGCAATTGTAATCATCGCATAGAATTTTTAGGCATGGTGTAGATGGTCTCATGCCCGAGCGTCTTTTGCGTCCACTACTTTTATCACGACTAACGTTCCGAACTGTTGAACTTAACATTGACGTTGAACCACTTTTATTTGCAAATAAAGTTGAATCATTCGCATTATCGTCACTATTATATACATCGTCGTACACCCCCGAGTAGTTGCTGCTTTTGTCGAGATTAGAGTGAGAATGTAAAGAAGAATTGGTGTGTTGCCAATTCGGAAAATTCTGTTTCCGATAAATTCTCGAGGCGTGTCTGTCTCACGAAGTAAATGGGCAAACTATTTTCTACCTACTGATTTTAGTTTTTCTGTGTCTAGCTGCATCATTTATTAAATCAATTATATTTAAAACCTCGAGTTTTTCACCGTCTATAAGTACTGTACCAACTTCATTCCAATTTATTCGGTTTTTGTTAATTTTTAAATACTCGATTAAAAGCTTTGCCTTTTTTTGATACAATTTACGAATGCTAGAAAGTATGAGTTCATCAGAGAGACTATTGTCAAGAGGTTTTGATGTTATATTCGTTAAAAGTCTACATTTTTCTTTAGTAAAAAATAAATAGCGTTGTAAAACTTTTAATCTTTCATTTTCACCCGAATAACTTGGAAAATTGAGAAATCTGTACATTTCATTATCAAGACGAGAGAGATTATTACCAACCATTTGAACAGATTCTAAATTTATTAATTCTTTTTTTCCAGAAAAATCTGTTGATGGCGTAGCTATAGTGTTTTCTGATAATTTTTCACTCGTAGAATTGATCTGCAATCTCTGTAAACTCTCTTGAGGTACCAAAACCATTTTTTTCGTTCTCTCCATAATTTATTTATCCTGACAGCGTACTGACCAAAAAATCCAAAACAGGTGGTAATAAAAATGCCAAAAATTTGTCTCCTTTTTGAACAATTATACGTTTTTTAGATTTCCAACTATTTCTTCGAACTGTTTTTTCAGCGTAATTGCGTAGAGTTGACTTGCACTTTTTTAATTTTTGTTTCCGACAGTTTTTTAATGACACTACGCCATTCAGTACGTTTAATGCCCCGCGTAACAATGTTAGACGTTGGTTTTTACTACAATGCGTTAGCGCGTGCAAAGTGACAAGTATTTTTTTTCGAAAGGTGTAGAATTCTTTGATTTTTGTACACTATTATGCCGCCGATGCCGAGATTGTTCATGGTCGTTTTGAAACTAAATAAAAAATTTAAAAATGCATATTTTATATATTTACATTTAGAATACTGTGCATTTGAATGTTTAGGTAATATATATATATATATATATATATATATATATATATATATATATATATATATATATATATTGATACTCGTCATCCGGGAAAATACTAAATAAAGTTCGAAATCTTAATTCATCAGGTGTATTTTGTTTGAGATCTATAAGTAAGTATTAATGAGGCTTGAGCGTGCATCGTAATATGCTTCCTGTACAAATTTGGAATCCGCTGGATATACTTGCCTGGCTAAATGTTGTATTTGAGAACGAACTCGTGGGTTTTTAAATAAAACCATATAATTTGTATTGAGTGATATATCACGCTGTCCTTTATGAAATATATTTTGCGTAATAAAAATTACACTGATATTTTTATGGCGGCTACGTTTTGTAAAAAGATCGGTGATAGTATTATTTGTCGCTTCACGCATTAAATCATCTATAATTATTAATTTTCGCGCTTCAGGATCATTCGAACAGTCTTCAGGTCGTGGTAAACTTTCTCGAAATACAATTTCTTTCCCGTTTTTGGTTTTATAACCGTGTTGCCATTCAGCATAGTAAAATAAAATACGGTCAAAAGTAACGTCAGCCATAACATCCATAAACTTTAAGAATTTCTTTACAAAAACCGTTTTACAACAAGAAGTCGGGCCACAGACAATACTAGTCCACGTATGGTGCCACCTTATATCCATACTGATTGTTTACGTTAAAAACTGTACAAAATAACTTTAAATAAAATCTATTTATTGTATTAATTATTATTATTTAGAAAAATAAATATATTTTCCAAGATTAACAAGCTATATTATCAGGTGTTATAGGATGATGGAAACCTGTATAATCGGGTATTCTCGTATCGAATGCGACTAATAACGTATTCACATTTATAATACCACCGTCATATCCTACACTTGTAATAAATGTATAGACAGAGTTGAAGAATAACCCGCGTTCAGAAAAAAAGGCTTGCAGAGTTCTATTTTCGGTTGCTATTTTAAGTCCGCATAAAAGTGCTCGTGGAGGTAAATCACAAAATTTTTGTTTCAAGTAATATATACCGTTGGTTTCGTTTACTGGGAACAGCATTAACGCATAAACATCATCTATCAGTCTACAGCGGCGAGTATCGTTGTTGTCTACCAGACAGCGGCGCCATTTGCCGGTAATTTTTGTAGTAACAAGCATAGAGTACTAAAAATTTATACAATATTTTTCAATAAAACAGTAATAAATACCAATGTTGTAAAACGTATTTAAAAAACAAAACTAAACTCACTTTTAATTCATTAAGCCCTAGTTTTTTACGTCTTGTAAAACCATTTTCTGTAAGACCCAGAGTGTTTGTTTGCTCACAGAAACAAAATATACATCTAATACTATAGCAATCATACATTTCAACCTCCAGTTCGCTATATGCAGAATCCTCCTCGGGTAACTGGGCGTAAAAGGATGATGGAGTATTTATATGCGTTATTCTAATTTCACGAACAGAATTTAAAAGAAAATCGAATTCTCTGTCTGCTAGCACCAGGTCACACATTTTTACAAAAGATTGGTTTACCCTAGAACCAAAACAGACAAACTGCTTTTTAAATTTTTTGTATCGAAGCTGCTACCCCCTTCATCTTATACTCTTCAATGGTGGGGGTGAAGTAAATAGTATATGGAAGGGGTAAAGCCATACGCTTGGAAGAGGAAGAGCTGGGGGTGAAACAGGCCCCAGGTGAATGGTGAAGATAGAGAGAGAGAGAGAAGAGAGAGAGAGAGAGAGAGAGAGAGAGAGAGAGAGAGAGAGAGAGAGAGAGAGGGAGGGAGAGAGATTGATTGATTGTTAACAAGTTTTATTTATGCCTTGGTACAACAAGACCGTAAGGCAATCTGCATACAAAATACATAATATAATTATAACATATACAAATAGATGGATAACTAACAAAAAATAAACAGAAAATAATAAGCGCATATTTAAAATTTGCGTAACATACATATAACGAGGCTAAAGTAAATAAGTACGTAATAAAATAACAATACATAATAGTCTCAAGTAAGAGCTGGATGTAGTAATACTGATGATTAATAAACAAAAAGTCATAGAATTGTGGCTTAAATGCGGCTAAACTATTGCACAAACGAATGCGAACAGGTATTTTCTACCAAAGGTTCATAGCAACGATTGAAAAAGTATTTTTGTACGTAGTGGTAATTGCAGTTGGAATATCAAATGGTGACGAGTTTAGCCGTTCCGAGAGGCGAACATCTTCACGGATCGACGGGAATAGGTCATATAGGTAAGTAGGTATTTTGGTAGTGAGAGTGCGTAAGGGATCCTAAAAAATAATCTCGTCGTGTAGGAACAGAGAGATAGTTCAACCATTCATAGTAGGGTTTCAATGCTACGTTCCGACGTAATCGATACATAAAACGAACAACGGTGTTCATTAGTCGCTGCAACTTTATATTTAGGTAGCCCGACATATCACAAGTGACAAGACAGCAATAATCAAAGTGTGGCATAACAAGATCGTTAACAGGTAATTTTTTTGTGTTACTTGATAGAAAGCCACCACGGAAGCTTATGTAGCACACCATGTACACGCGAACAAATTTCAGCTACATGAGTATTCCATGTGAGATCATCAAAGAAGTATAAACCTAGATTTTTTATGTCTGATTCAAGGGGGGTGACTCTGCTATCAACAGTGATTGGTGATAAATCGGATTTGTCAATACGCATATGATTTTTTGTACGGAAGCAAAGAGAATTGCTTTAGTTTTACGCACATTGAGTAGCAGACCATTTTGTCGTGCCCAGTTTACAACAGCAGCTGCATCGTCATTTAACTTAGCTATCGCTTCAACTAAATCGCACGGTTTAAATTGGATATAAATTTGTAGATCGTCGGCAAAAAGCATATATTTGCAATGTTTTAGTACTGATGTAGCACAGCTTGTGATCGACCCGTTAAATACAAATGAAGCCAATTGATCGAATTATTTGAGAAATTTAACTCTTTCAGTTTAGCAGGTAAAAGTTCATGGTCAATGCAATCGAATGCAGATTTAAAATCAAATAAGAGCTTCAGTGTGACAAGTCCATTTTCTATACCGTAACGTATATCTTCGGAAATTTTTATGAGAGCTGTTTGCGTACTGAAGTTACTGCGAAACCCTGACTGGAATGCTGACAGAATATCATTGTTTTCAAGATACGATGTGAGCTGTTGCGTAATAAGTGAGTCAAAAACTTTTGCAAAATGCCAGAGATTGGCGATTGGTCTGGTATCCGAAAGGGAGTTTGGAGTAACAATCTTACTAAGTAGAACTATTAGAGATTTTTTCCACGGGTCAGGGTAGCAGCATGTGTTAATAGACAGATTAAATGAATCGGTAAGAAATGGGACTATTGATGGAAGAATTTATTTGAAAAATAAAAGAGATAAACCATCATAGCTTTGGCTCCTAGCTTTTGGCAAACAAGAGAGCATTGTTTTAAGCACCTCTTGCTGTTCAACAGGGTGACTGAAGAATAGCATTAAGTGCAGTCTGCGAACAAGGTGGATGTCGATTTGTAGAAATACCGTAATGATTAATGAGTTCATTCGCAGTGAAGAGGCATAATGGCGAGTTATTTTTCGCTTTGGTGAAACCCATCTTTTTTAGTACTGTCCAACAACTAGATTGTCCTTGTATACTTGAGAGCTGATCCATGAAATATTGATTACGAGCAGCCTTTAACTCATTTTTTAAAAGCTTACGTTATAGTTTATACTCAACAAGAGGATGTGCGCTGTGAGTCCATTTAGCAAGCTTTTATAGACCATCACGTGCTTTATATTTTATCTTAAATTTATTCGTAAACCAAGGAGCAAAACGTTTTTTAGCGAGGCGAGTGCTAAAGGGAGCATGCTTATTAAGAGTACGGATGGCAATATCGGTTAATAGATTACTGACAGATAATCATGACAGTTAATGAATGGACTAGCAGACTTTTTAAAATGTACAACTTTATTCTCCGAATCAGTTAACATAACGTCTATCCATGTATAGAAAGTATTACGATGATAAGAAGCGCCAGAAGGTACAATAATTTTCAGATAATAAATCTGAATTAAGGTCGCCAGCAATAACAATATTTTTATACCGCTGCATAGTTTGTTGTAAAGAAACAAAAAATGTAGTTAGCGCATCACCCTTTGGTCGACAATAAATTGAACAAATAAGTAGAGATTGATCATTATGTAACCGCAATTCGAGTAATATATATTCTGTTTCGTTAATATCTTTAATTTTAGAGGCTCTCAATAATTTTAAACGAAAGGCCATCCTTAATAAAAAACGCAACACCGCCACCTTGCATAAACTCGCGTTTACCGGTAGTCGAACGTAGGCCACGATCATTACGTACGAAACTATAGCCATTGATTTTGAATGTATCACTCATCTGCTTTGGAGTTAGCCACGTTTCAGAAATACACAAAACATCAATATTTTTTGAATTCAAAAAATCTTTAATTAGAAAGAGATATTCCTTAAGAGAAGTTACATTAATTTCTGCTATGCGTATTGACATTTTAGGTTCTGAATTGACTGCTTAAGATAACGAGCACGAATCATTTAGTCATGTAATTTTTTCGAGGTCTTGTTCCGTAACGATGTTTAATATATCGGATTGATCATTTTTACGAAAGAATGTATTGTCTTCACGAGCCCACACATACGAATACTTATACGAATCAGCGCGAGCTTTAGTAGCTAACCGTAATTTATGTTGAAATTTGTTCAACATTTCAAACATTCCTATTTTAATTTTATTTACATCATTTCGGAAAAATTGTACTATACTCCAATTCACCGTAATCACGCTTAGCTTGAAGAACAAAGTCACGACAGTGCGTAGATTTAAATTTAATAACATAAGAGAAGGTTGAATATGACTTTTTTTGTGAATTATTCAAATCAGTATCCATGGATACATCATTATTATTCGAAACTTGATCAGTTTTATAGTTAAATTTTCTGAAGCTGAGTATAACATTTTAGAGACCTTTAATGTATCAAAAATTTCACGCGATAGATCGACAACTTCCAAATTGCATGTATTGAGTATGCCACTTGCTTTTAACTCAGCAGTAGAAGAGCCATTGACGCGCAGACTCTTTAACTGTTCAATCTCGCTACGCATAACTGCATTTTATCACGTAAGAGCTTTAATTGCTCCGAATGATCATTGACAGTCTCTTTAAGATCATCAATCTTTTGACCAAGCGTCGTTTCAAAATGTTTCACTACTTTTAATAGCATTCAAAAGTGCCGCAAACTGTTGAGCAGATGTAAAGTTCTCATATCTCTCGGGAAGATTGTTCATTGTTGTATCGTTAAAAACCGGTAGAGAATCGGAGCTATGGAGCTGACTTTATTTGAATTAGCTGACTGCGGACGCCGAATAATATCGAGAATGAACGTTTGCTGCAATGATCCGCTGGCTTGTTTGCTATATATAAATCCACGCAGCCAGGATGAAAATCTCTCTTACAACTAGAACAAGTCTACGATGAATGAACTATCTTACGATTACATTTACTACACCTTATGCCGTGAAAACAATATAAAGCCTGCGAAGCATTATCTTTAGGTAGAGATATATTTAGGTCAACGGCCCTTCCGAAAATATAGGTGAATGCTAAGAGGCTGGGACTGCTAGCATCTTACCTGCGGACTTTCGAATAGGTCTGGGGTGCGTGCCCCTCTTCTCTAAGCTGGGCACACCCCCGCGCACGCGTCCGCTACTGGTCAGCCATGCGCTGCTGATTAGCTGGTCCTCCGCGCCGCCGCCGCTACTAGGCTTTGCAGTTATATATATATATGGGTAATTCCAGCCAAGTTTTACAAAACGCTGCGCGGGGGGGTTGGCCATTGTTACCGCCGATTTTTTCTATCAAAGTAAATTAGAAAACAAGATTATTCATAAATTTTCAGCCCTCTAGGTGCCACCTGTGGTCCTGTAGAATTTTTTAAATTTTCAAAAATCGCTAAAAAGTGGCTAATTTAAAAAAATTTCCACAACTTTGCATTATAAAAAAAAAAAAAATTCTTCGGAAATCTGTCGGTAATTATGTTAAATTTGAGTAAAAAATACTCCCATGACATACATATTTAAATACCGGAAATGGCTCGAACAGCAGTAGACACCAAAATCAATGGTTTTTTGGTGATTTTCAATCGGTCGCCATTCCATCAGCTTTCTGGCGATATAGGATCAACACCTCTCAAAAAGTTCGTTTTTTAAAATCCATCGATTAGAACTAGAGTTATAGGTCTTGGAAGGTAGCCTATTTTTCAAAAATCGCGAAGTTGACACCTATGTAGCACATTTCTACATGTACCAATCTTAACCTAACCAGGCCTAAAAGTTAGCTCAAACATAGTAGAAAACCACCCTAAAGTTTCGTTCTGTCCCTAGGCTTTGTTTCGGAGCTGTGACTTTTTTCTAACGTCAGATTTGGCTGAAATCGAGCATAATTACACGCAATATGCTTCCCTTCCCGACGCACGTACGTATATCTGCGCTAGCCGCTGCACCGACGACCTGTGCACGGTCCACTTTGTCTCCCACATTGCTAAAAACGAGACAGAAGTCTCGATTACATAGCGAGGAGTCATCTAAACCGCATTGCACGCGACTGACGTTCGCGCGGCTGCAACGAATAAGACGACACCATTATATTTTATTATAAACGAACGTCGCGCAGCGGTATAGCGGGGAAGTTAAATATAAAATAATTATTTTACGTAATAACAAATCAATATTTTTTGAATTGACAACAGAGCACGTGTTCGGTGTGCTCATATCTTTTATATATGTTCCTTGTTACTTTTCTGAGAACAGGCCCTTTATGTTTTCTGCAACATAACTAGACACTACACTATTTATATTTATGTCTTCTAGAGGCGCGCGAGAACAGGCCCTTTATGTTTTCTGCAACATAACTAGACACTACACTATTTATATTTATGTCCTCTAGAGGCGCGCGCAACGCTCCGCGATGTATCAAGAAGCCCTCTGAAGTTGCTCCCTATCGCAATCTCCCTTTTACAGATGGATTCTACACTGTTTATATTTGTATATGGAACTATATTGGAGTACATGTTTTGGAACCGATACGTTTAACGAGGAAGAAAAAAAATTTATTTACACTGTTTGTTGCGGCCTGTTTTTTTTTAATTTGGGATGTAAAAATGAGTGATAGTCAATGTTATATTGGCTCATCAATTGACGATTAATGTCATTTAAAATCATTATCAAAGAAAGCCTGTTTGCACAACCTAAAAGATTTGCCATCAGATGATCTAATACTGCTAGAATATAGAGTTCAAACTTTTACAAAAGAATCACAAGGTTTTATCTGTGATCATCATAAGGTTAAATATTTGGATTATTACTCATCGTTACAGCGTAAGTGCTGTGAACCTTTTGAGAAGCATGGTACAAGAACAGGAAATTTGAGAAATATTACTTTAGAAATTGGCAATAATTTCAATCAAGTTGGTGAAGAGGTTGTTTTGATCCCTGGAAAAAAGTGTGTCCTATATGTTACGACATAGTAACTTCAAAAATCAAATCTTGGAAAGATACACAGCAAGCAACTGCAAATTTGTCTCAGGCAATTATTTCTGACAGCATTCCATCAATCGAATCAAGTTCAGGATCAGTTTTTTATACCGAGAGTCAAGAAAAGGAAAAAAAGCAAAAAAATTTAAAAAGAATGTTGGAGTTTTTCGACTTGTCACCACCTAAAAGACAAAAGCTTACGAAGGACCGTGTAAAAAAGAATGCTGTAAAATTAGTCAGTACTATTTGGCACCAAGTTACTAATGAGTTGAGCAATGTATATGATATTGAGTTTGACCATGCTACAGATCTCGATACGCTACAACAGGATCGCTTATCATTTCAAGCTGTTATAGAGAATATAAAATCTAGTTACGACAAAGCAAATACTGTCGAAGAAAAAATTCGTTTATTAACACTATTGCCATGTGACTGGACATGTAATAAAGTGTTCCAACATTTACGTTGCTCACGTTACTATTTTCGAAAAGCTAATTAATTAAGAGAACGTTTCGGTGAGTAATTAAACTAATTAATTAATAGAAGTACTATTAAAATGTTGTTTCTTGATAAATTGAAACTTTGAACATTTTGGACTTTGGATTTTTTATATATACATGTAAATGCATTTCAATACACACACATGCAGATGTATTTAATTCGAAGTACATCTCCATATGTAAAAAAAATTGTTTATTTTAAACTAGCTGAATAATTTATATCTTAATTTTTATTCATTGTTGTTTACGACCAATATACAAATGTATATATATATATATATATATATATATATATATATATATATATATATATATATATATATATATATATATATATACATGCATTATTCTTATAACTTACTTTGATCTGCTAGAAAAAGTTTATATAAGTTAATAAAGGTCAAAAAGGTTCAACATTTAAATTGATAAAATTACTTGTCTTATTTTTATTGATTATTTATAAAAAAGCGTATCTGAATAGAAATTAAAATTAAATTGATTAAATTGATAATTATAACAAAATATACACTGTTTAATCTTGTTCATTATTTTTTTTCAGCGGATCCAAAATAAAAAATAATAACTCTGAAATAAAATCAATAATAACTAAATATAATATTTGAACATAAATTCTTATAGGTAATATTTTGAAATGGTATTAACAGATGAAGATAAATTAGTTATAGGGTGATATGTTAGTGATGCTTAATGCTAAATGACATACATATTAGTGAATTTAACAATATACTCAAAACCTGTTCTAATTTTAATATGCAATCACCATTATTAGTTCAAGAACTTTATAATATTAATGCAATTCCAATTGATAATGAATATATTCAATTACTATTTTCTGGAAATTCTGAAAAAAGTCACTGGATTTGCATGTACTATAAAAATAAATCCATATATATTTACGACAGTTTCAATGCAAAATGCTTACTTGATGAATATAAAATTTATATCAATAGGTTATTTCCAAATACTTTAGATTTCAAAATAACTTTTGAAACAGTTCAATCATAAACAAATAGCTATTATTGTGGAATTTTTGCAATAGCTTTCGCTGTTTCTATTCTTTTTCATGTATGTTTATGTACTGTTAATTTTGATATTTCTCAAATGCATTCACATTTATTAAGTATATACGAAACTCGCAGCATAAAATTTTTTCCAATTTTACAAAATTATGCCTATGGAAACGAAAATCATGCTTTTTCTGAAATACTAATACACAAATATATAAAACGGTTAAAAAAATTTTTTTTGCTTTTTTTCGATCTTGTACTACGGCTATCACGTGCGTAGGCATTAAACTCGGGCCTTTTTATCCTTGACTAAACTGACAGACCAAAAAATTTGGTTTTATATATAACTATTTGACTTCGTAGCCTCTGCTCGATTACATAATCTAAATTATAATTAACAATATAATTTCTTAGTGGTATCTCAGCTTTTTATTAATTTATTAAATAAAATTTATAAAAAAAATAAAAAAACACTAGATCTAAAATAAAATGATAAAATACTCAATATCGACGAACTTAATTGATCCAAGAAGCAATCTATTTACTACGCACATTGTTGTCTATCTGTTTTTTTTTTATTATGAGCATTTTTAGTATTTTTAGATTTAAGTCTTAAAGTCAAAGTGGAACCTCCCACAAATATATTACTAATAATCTAGTCATATTCACAGAATTTTATAACTACCAAATTTTAACATACTAAGCTTTACTTTTCATATTCTGTGATTTTTGAACCAAGACTTTTTGCATTTAAGATTAGACTTAGTTTATCAAGGACTCGGATTATATATTCAAAAATAATTTTTAGACTGACTCAACATTAGACTTTCATACCCACAAAGGACATCTAAATTATTCCTTTTATTTAATGAATGCCAAATATAGTACTGTGATAAATTTTGTTTTTCTTTTCTTTATCTTACTTTTGCACTTTAACTTCTTATTATGCTTAATCAAATTTAAAAAGAATTAATTTAAAAAAAAATAAATCTTTCGCATGTTTTCCTTTTAGATTAAATTGATGGGATATTATACATTTTATTGTCATTTCTATTTCATAATATTTAATAAATAAACTAATTTTAGATTATTGTTATTTTCTGTTGAAGTAAGCCTATAATATTCTCTCGTGTGTGTGTGCGCATGCGTCTGACGCAACAGAGAGAGAACCACCGGCCTGCGTGCCGAGCGCGCGTCAGTCGCTCTTGAGCAAAGCTACGAGCTAGTCGAGCTATAATAAAGATTCAGATATTCAGCTAACCAGTTTATTCTTTGTGTTCCCCTCGACTCATTTCCTCTCTAAATACAGGTTGAAATACGCCGAAGGGTTACTTCAATAGGTTATGGGCCCAGTAGCGAGCTATTTCGGTATTCAAGAGACGAGAGAAAGGTAGAGCGGAGGCGAGAACCGAGAAGCGCCGCGAGTCGAGTCGTGGCGGCCATTGTGTGCGCGGGACGTTCTTCCCGCGAATTTTCGCGAACAGGTCAAGGGACGCGAGCGGGTAAAAATGTCGGGTGAATTGTCGGCGAGGCATGTGACGAAGTTCGACGGATCGAACTTTCTGGGCTGGAAGTTCCAGGTCACTCAGATTTTCATGGCAAACGATGTCTTGGACGTCGTGGATGGGAGTCGAGTGATGCCGGACGACAGAGCGAGTGCGGCAGCGAAAACATGGGTCAAAGACAATGCGAAGGCCATGTTTTTCATCTCGTCGTCGATGGAATATTCCCAGCTCGAGCCTCTGCTAGTTTGTGTCACAGCGAAACAGATGTGGAACAAGCTCGGGACGATACACGCGCATAAATCGGCGTCGAACAGGCTGATGCTAACAGAGAGATTCCACAAGTATCGCATGGGTCCGACGGACACTGTCGTGCAGCACGTGGCGAGGATTCAGAACATGGCGACGCAGCTCCTGGATCTTGGGGAGATTCTTTCGAATGTGCCCATCATGTCAAAAGTGTTGGCGAGTTTAACGGCCAAGTTCTCGTCGTTTCAAACGGCTTGGGAAAGCGTCGAGCCGGACCGACAAACACTCGAGAATTTACAGGAGTGTTTGATACGAGAAGAAGGCCGGTTAAACGCCGATTCCGGAGAAGCGGCAGCTTTTGCGGCAGTGAAGGTCAGCAAGACAACGGTTGGAAGAGATGACTCGAAGGCGAAGCTGAGAAAGAAGAAATGTAAGGAGAAGAAAGACATCGAGTGCTACGTGTGCCAGCAGAAAGGACATTTCGCGCGCGAGTGCCCAGAACGCAAACAAAAACAAGGTGACAAGGACAAAGACAGTTCACAGAAAGTGGCGTTCGTTGCGGTGAGCACGGGCGCGAGTGAAAACAGTGGACAGGCTAGTGAACTCGGTCGGTATAAGAGTCCGGAAAACGCGCTGCGACGCTCGGTGTTAGCGGTCGATCAAGGCGATATTTGCTTAATCGGGTTTCGGTAACTGGAGATAAGGACGGCAAAACGCCATACGAAATCTGGGCGGGTAAAAAGACAGATTTGAGACATGTGCGCGCGTTCACTGGGCCTGACGCTGATCGGTGGATCGGAGCCATTGAAGAAGAGCTGAAGGCACACGAGGTCCACAGTACTTGGGAAATTGTGCGAAAAGATCATAGAAGAAAGCCATTGATTCCAAGTGGATATTCAAGGCTATTCAGGACTCGGATGGAAGCGTGCGTCGCTACAAGGCAAGATCCTGCGGATCCAGAATGTGGCGCTTAAGCCTGCGGAGAGTAACGAGGAGAGAATGTGCAATGCGCCGTACCGAGAAGCAGTCGGGTCGCTTATGTTTCTTGCAACTGTATCGCGACCGGACATAGCGTTCGCGGTAAATACGGCGAGTAAATTCTTGAATAATCCGAGCGTGAATCACTGGCTCGCAGTTAAACGAATTCTCGCGTTTCTAGTCGGAACCAAAAATCGGGGAATAATGTATCGAAGCGGCGGAAGTGAGCCACAGCTGATCGGGTATTCAGACGCGGATTACGCGAGCGATCTTGAGACAAGACAGGTTATCTTTTCAGCCTGGCGAACGGTCCGGTAACTTGGGCTTCTCAAAGACAAAAGCTAGTAGTTTTGAGTACGACGGAAGCCGAGTATGTTGCTGCTTCAGCGGCTGCGAAAGAAGCTGTCTGGCTAAGGAGGTTGCTGGCTGGAATTGGACGTCAGTGCAAACAGGCGACGACTCTGTGTGTCGATAACCAGAGCACAATTCGCCTGGCCAAAAACCACGAGTTCCATAAGAGTACGAAGCATATCGACATCCGGTACCACCAGCTGCGCGAGATTGCACGTAGTCTATACGACGTCGGAAACACAGCGCGCTGATATTTTTACTAAAGCACTGCCGCGAAACAGGTTCCTATTTCATAGCGAAAGCATTGGGCTGTGCGAGTATGACAGTGGAGAGAATATTTAGACGGCGGAAGTGTTGAAGTAAGCCTATAATATTCTCTCATGTGTGTGCGCATGCGTCTGACGCAACAGAAAGAGAACCACCGGCCAGCGTGCCGAGCGCGCGTCAGTCGCTCTTGAGCAAAGCAACGAGCTAGTCGAGCTCTAATAAAGATTCAGATATTCAGCTAACCAGTTTATTCTTTGTGTTCACCTCGACTCCTTTCCTCTCTGAACACAGGTTAAAATACGCCGAAGGGTTACTTCAATATTTTCTAATTGTACTTAATTCAAATTTAGATATCTAGCCTTTTTCAAAATTAGTCTCCCACATCAAAATTTTCCTTATGCATCATTATTAGGATAATTTTCTTACTCTTAAGGTATTCAAATTCTATTGATTCATAGTCTCTCTACGTTCATTATCCAAAACAACTTGGAAGATATTATTGTCCCTCTGTTTACGTATATCACCTTGTTTCTGTTTTGATCCACTGCTAGACTACATTTCATTATCTCTCAAAGCGAACTGTAAGATTTTCCGTTATCATTACACACTCTTAAATAATACTTTTAAGATTTTTCTTTTCAGTTTATATTTTATTACACAACCCCATATGATATCATACAAGCAACCCGAAAACCAAACACTATTTTCTATCATAAATTTGTATCACGAATATTTTTTCGCTCCTGGAATTTTTTTAATATTATTTAGGGTAATACACAACGTTAAAGTGCCTTGGTTAAGCAGGCAAAACATTGTTGTTGTTTTTTTCCGGTGGTAGCCAAGATACACGGGGGATTAACTAAATAGGTTAACACTAAGTAAAAATAATTCAAATATTCTAGAATTAGGTAGTTTTTTGCCGGCATACCTGGAGCATACAGCGCGAACGTGCCACATTTGGCACGGATATTTAAACATTTCGCGGTGGTTTAAAAACCAACTCAATCTTTGGAGTAGGATGGCCACCGGCGGTCGAGATGCGGTATTTGAGTGGGTGGAAAACTTGGCAGTGCCTGATTTAGATGCGGTCTTACGAGCTTTAGGATTGAACGACAGCGGGAGTGAACCGGAGCGCAGGTATCGGCTGATACGCTATCAGTTGCGCGCGGAGGGAAACATAACAGTCTCATGGTATCAAGAAGATGTAGGTGACCTACAAGCCGAAAACATAGTTACTGACGCCTGGCAGCGAAATAATGGCCTGCGGAGTTAGAACCCCAATGCTCGCTATCTACCGTACCGATTAGCACATTTACAACACGATTTTGGGGCAATATCTCCTCGGTGCCCTTACCTTGGAGAGCGGTACCACAACGGATTTACACGCGGGCGGGAGCAGCGCAAAATGAAATTTCGCACTTCAATTTTGAAGCACCACCACAGGTGAGAAACGAGAATTTTGCTACAGCCACCCCAACTTGTAGGGCCGCCTCAGAGGCCAATATGTCTTTCTTTGGCCATCCATCGTTTGTGGATACGGCCGCAGACGGAGGCAGGCGACACTCTACCATAGTAGCTCCCCACACCACGAATGTGCCTCCAGTATCCAACTTCCAAAATATACCGCCGAACTTCAGGCAAGAAAATCCTACACAATCTCCACTCTTTCCAATAGTGCCTAACTACAATCCCACACCCCAAGCCTCCACCAACAGGCAATCACCTACTAATTACCCACCAGCACCTCCTCTGCCACATCCCGCACAACAGAGTTTTATACCGGCAAATAATTATTCGATAAACCCTTACCCACCCGTACTGCCTCCACTGATAGTACAAACAGAACCTCACGTGGGAAATAAATCTAATTTACACGCGAGGGAAATAGTACGAAAATGGCATTTAAAATTTGATGGGAAACGCGATCATAGCGCGGAAGAATTTTTACTGCGGGTAAACGAATGCAGAAAAGGGACAAGATTCTCGGAAATCGAACTGTTAGATGCTATGCCGAATTTGTTAGCGGGAGTTGCCTTACAATGGTTTAGATTAGAGTGGCGGCGATGGGAGAGTTGGAATCAATTTTTAACAGCCTTTCGCCGTCGATTCGGAGGGGTTAACTTTCAACTTCGAAAGTCGGACTCAGACATATTATGATTTATGTGGTACCCCCATACTCGTTAAGCGAGTAAATCGACATTGCCTATACGCACCTCTGCGCAAAATATCATTATAAAATAGAAAGGTATCAAATACAGTCGCTCGAAGACTTAGAATGAAAAGGGGAACGCCTTGAAGCTGCAAAGAATTTAAGCCGCGTGTGGAGGCACCCCCCGACTTCCGAAGAATCTATGTTTCCAGAGCATGCCTACAGAGACAAACAGGCGAAATCAGCCGTCGCGGCGGCCATCGAAAACCATGTAAAAGTGGCATTGCCGGAAAATGAGAGAAAAGGCGATGGGAAGAAATATAAAGGGCCAAATTCACAATCTTCAGCGATGACACCGATACAAAATATTACTTCGGGTAAGTCTCAAGCCCAGTCTTTCGGGCTGAACACGACAATACCTGCGGTCGAAGTAGCTTTCCAGCCGTCATTAAATGCCCGACCTCAAAATATATCTTCTCCCGGAGTTCAACACAGCGGACTACCAGCTGCAACGAAACCAGTCGTATGTTTCTGGTATCAAACCCCTAATTATACAGTTCGCAGCTGTGTAAATCCGAATTGTGTTGAACGTCGGAAGTTAAAGGGAAACGGACGGGGGAGACGGCACTATGGTTCGACGTCGTCCCCCACGAATATCGACCAACAAAAACAGCAACAATAAGCTGCGTTTGCGAATACTGTGTATCAATAAAAGACCGCACTAATGATACATGATTCTATTTGCCTATAAAAATAGGAAATTTAACTTGTTCAGCGTTGGTTGACAGCGGATCAATTCATACGTATTTTGGTGAACAAACTTTCTCTTTATTGCCCGAAGAAAAGCAAAAATCACATACCCCAGTAGTGCAACTTGCTGACGGTTCTTTATCTTCTATTAAAGGGCAGATTGCCTTGGACCTCGCTCTAGGTTTCGAATCACGTCGCATACACGCCTGGTTATTGCCGTGTTTGGCGTATGATTGTATTCTAGGGATGGATTTTCTATCAGATTTTCAATTTTTCGTAGACTTTGGAAAAAAATCTTGGACTTTGCCTACTGGCTCCTCGGGGAACTTTTCTATTATTTCTTCTTCTCAAGAGGCCTTGGACTGTGCGGCGATTGCGGAAATTTCCACAGATCAACGGCAGCAGATTGATCACCTGCTTGCTAGATCCTTGCCGATGCCCTCCGAGAAACCAGGGGTAACTAATCTCACGGAACACGCGATTGACGTACAAGGTCATCCCCCGATCAAGCAACGATACTATCTAGTATAGGAGCCCGTTCAACAAGCTATGCATAAGGAGATAGACAAGATGCTTGAATCGGAAAAAATTGAACCGTCGAGAAGTCCATGGTCGAGTCCGGTAGTGATGGTAGGGAAACCTAACGGCACATTTAGATTTTGTATTGATTTTCGGAAGATCAACAAAATTGCTCGTAAAGACGCGTACCCTCTACCTTATATGAATTATATACTGGAAAAGTTAAGAAAAGCTCGATATATTTCTACGATAGATCTGAAAAACGCGTATCACCAAATACCGCTAGCAACCAACAGTAAAGAAATTACGGTCTTTACAGTGCCTAACAAGGGCTTATTCCACTTTAACATTCTACCATATGGTTTATCTAACGCTCCCGCATAATTTCAAAGATTAATCGATAATTTGATTGGTCCGGAGATGGAGCCATATGTCTTTGCCATATATCTAGGTTATAGAGTAGATGAGGAAGGTCTCAAACCAGACTCGGAAAAAATTGAACCAATTTTAAATTACCCGGCTCCGAAAAATATTAGAAAACTACTACAACTACTAAAAATATTTAGATTATTGAAAATAAGGGTGACCGAAATTAGCCAGGGACCGGCATTACCCTGTTCTCCCCTGTATCATTTGGCGGTGTTAATATGAATAATGTCTGAGTACCTTGTGTACAAAAGTTATGGGCGTTATAAAAGAGGGAAATTTCATCTGAAATCACGAAGCGCTCGTCCGGGGGTCGTATTTCGAAATATTCTTCAGCGTCTACTTCGGCGTCTTCCTCATCATTTTCCGCTTGTCTTCCATGTCGAATTTGAATAGTGTTTTGCGCTAAAAATGATTTCTTTTAGACTTTTTTCATAGTTATTTTATTATAAATATATGATATAAAATAAACTCATATGTGAAAAAAAGTATATAAGTAAAATCTATAAATATTTATATATTTTTATAAGGTTTAATTAATTTTTTATATTTTATATTACTAAAAATCTAAAAAAAATTCAAATTACAAAACATTAATAATCTAATTTTTTATCGATCAAAATTTAAAGATGGCAAAAATTAAAATTTTTTATAGATTGCATTCTCTCTAATGGAGAGGTGATGAAAATATCATCTCTTCCATCTCCATAGTAGAACTTTTTGAGAAGGCAAATAGCCAGCCCAGTAGGCAGTACGGGGCGAATCACATTTTAATTTTATATTGTTTTAAGAAACCTCATTTTCGCAAATTAAATTTCGTAGATTTTAAATATACTTTGTAATTCAAAACATTTTTCCCCTTATTGATTACATTTGCCTTCTCAAAAACTTCTACTATGGAGATGGGGGATGATACTTTCATCACCTCTCCATTAGCGATAATGAGATAGGTACAAAATTAAAAGAGAAATGTGCTCGTGGAGACCGATAGAGTCAAAATAAATGCAATCTATACTTAATACGATCGATAAATTCATCAATTCTATTTTTACTATAATTCATTTAATTATATAATATCAGTTTTTTTATAATGAAATTGAACTTTATAAATATTAAAATATGCGCGTTTTTTATTGTCAGTCAAAATTAAAACAAATTAATAGTGTTTACTAAATTTACACAGATATGGTATAATAAAGCATGTCAATTTTTTAGAATACTTTTATTTAACATCACGAAATTTATTTCATACATAAATATTCAATCTTTATCTAAAAAATGAAATAATCATCTAAAATTATATATTACTCTTCACGGGTTAGAATCGCTTGAACTTATACATTTGCATCTTGAGTATTAAATGGTGATTCCGAATTCGGGAATACGAGGTATGGCATACAATCTAATAAACAATATAATTTTTCTTTATTTTAATATCATTAATAAGCATAAATAGCCGTTTATGTAAAATAACAGTATTGGTATAAAGTAATATTACTCAACTTGATCATATTCAACACTATATAAGGGATCTGATATTGGTGTCACGGGTATTACTTGGGCCTCTGGTCCGCGCGTATTTTCCTCAACAACAGAGTCATCATCATCATCATTTTCGAACAGAACCGTAGATGATACAGACTGCGCACAGTGGGAACAAATCGTTTTTTGTGTCAAAATCGTAGAACTCGTAGTAGCAATAAGATAGTGTAACATTTTTTTTGTGCACAAAACTGAATATGTCTAGAATATAGGAAAACTATTCCCGATGATATATTAGAATGACATAACCTCAAAAAATGCATGAACATGCGCACTTTACTGTGACACATCATTTCTTATGTATTTTTTTATTCGGAACACGACTCCGTCACTTAAATTGTCCCAGAGCCCATAGATTTTCAGAAAAAGTGGGTAGATGCTCTTAAAATACGTATTTTCGCATGTTAAATGATTAAACAGCTTTTTCGCTCAAAATCAATGGGTTTTGGATCTATTTTAACAGCAAATTCGTGTTCACCGTAAAAAATACATTATAAATAACATACTAATATCGTCTTTTTCTAAAAATCTACGGATTCTGGACCAATTAAAAAAAATAATAATATCAGAATGTCATTTATAATGTATTTTTTTTATATTAAACACGAATTTTCTGTTAAATTTGATCCAACCCCATTGATTACGAGCAAAAAAGCTGTTTACTCACTTAACATCCGTAAATACGTATTGTAAGGGCTTAAATCGTTTTTTTACAAAAATCTACGGATTCTGGACCAATTAAAAATACGAATACTATCAGTATGTTATTTCTAATATATTTCTTTTATGTTGAACCCGAATTTGCTGTTAAATTTGGTCCAAAACCCATTGATTTCGAGCAAAAAAGCTGTTTACTCACTTCACATGCGTAAATACGTATTTTAAGGGTTTAAATCGTCTTTTTCTAAAAATCTGCGGATTCTGAACCAATTAAAAAAAATAAACAAATATAAAACATAAATAATGTGCTTTTCAAGAAGCCTCCGGGTTATCTGGAATAAAAAAAAATATTCAATTCGAAAATAAAAAGAGATCAATTATGGTTTAATATAAAATTTATTCAATATATATACAAAGCTATAATTTTTACTTTATGCCGGAAAAAATATGTTTCTCATCGAGAAGTTCAAGAATTTGAGCACTCGTAAATGCGTCAAATATTTCACTCGGTTGAAAAGAGTTTAAAAAATCTTTTTAACCGAACGGCACACTATATAGCTAATGGTTAGCCTCGGGTGTATCAACCCCTTCTGATTTCAGCACAGCCTTCATTCGCCATTCGCCGTGCAGAAGATTTTTATTCAACGCAGTTTGAAAGAGCGTTGGTAAAATTTTTTTTAAACTGTAAAAAAATAATTAATTTTACTTTTTTACAGTAAAGACCGGTTTAAGAGAATAGAAAAAAATGTTGTTTACTCACTATTCGGTGCAACAGGCTTTTAGTACTACTAGACTATGCATGCATTTGATAACTGTGGTCCTTTTCAAACGCTGTACTATAACTGGTTCCTCTTTCGGTAATTGAACAACTTCAAAAAATTTTTACTGATCACACTGCAACAAGGGTTTCCGCATGATACGCTCATTAGCGCGCAGTATTACCATAGCCCTCAAAGCGTGGGCGCTACCAGCCTTACTGACGAACCCATTGCCTTCTGCGATGCTTGCGTCGAGGTGTGTCATACAAGCTGCTATTTCGAGCGCCAACGTGTGCACTTTTCCAATTTGCTCGTAGGGTCTTAAAAAATTTGTAATAGGCGTTTGAAAGACCGTGGCCCTCCTCTTCTGCTCTATAGCTGACAGACGGAAGGCGCACGATCTCTTCGTGCTCCTGGCTTTATTTGCCGACGGTAATGAGGCTGCCGGCTTATCGGCTATTATTATGAGGTCCTCGAGGTTCTCTGATGTACGATCGTGCGGAAGATTGAACGCCGAACCCGGCATAGAGGCTGTCGATGGGTCCCCGCCTTGCCGCTGCTCTTATGTGGTCCCCATTCCGCTCAATATTTGAGGATCTCGAGATAGTGTCGAATGCACTGTTGCGGCCGATTTCTCTAAATCGGTTGCTAGTGCGTTGCGCGTCGATATATCCGCCGACGACGACGACGACGGCGATAGCTGGTTTATTAAATCATCCAGCCATTCATACTGGTTCTCGGTAAGTGGTGCACAAGACGGCAGCGGCGACGACGACGACGGCGACGGCTGAATTATTTAATCGTCTAGCCATTCATACTGGTCCTCGAAAAGCGGCACGATGTAGTTTGCCTTCTCCGCACTGTGCAATTAACTCATCCATTGCGCAGTCGGTGTTAAACGCCATCTTTTTTTAAATGTAAATGAGCACTGCAGATTTTTTTTGCACTGACCACTTGCACTGTACGTCAAACTTTTATAAAAAAATTCACAATATTGTCGACACTATACATACATATATTTCTTAGCACTTTTACAAAGTTTTTCTTACAAAAATTTCTAAAGGTGCGAGCGATCCGGTGTGTGCGGCGTAAAAATCGATACTGAAAAGTGCAGTGAAAACTTTTCAAGATCTGGGCGACCGTCGGAAAAAGTGATAACAGAGAAAAAGCATCTATGTATCTTGTCATATTCGTTTTTGGGTTGATATAGCGTAGAAAATGTATCGTAAGGCCAAAAACATCTGTTATCTATTTACAAGTAAAACGCTGTTATTTAGTAGTAGTAGTAGAGACGGGTGTTATGCGTAAAGACGGAGCGACGGGTGCTAGAATTGTGCATTCTCGACGGGTGCTTCCAAAACTTAGTCCCTCTGTATCTCTGTAGGCTAAAGATAGGCATATTACCTATGCACTCCCTTATCAGTGGGGGGCTGTTTTACCGCGCAAGGCCAGGTATTACACGACGTATGTGTGTAACGACCAGGGGGGTGCTATGTTGCTTTCGTTGTTCAAAAAGTAGTTCAAGCTTTTCACTATAATAATAATCAAGCCACAGTATAAACTTTAGTTTATTATTATCGAGATGAAGGTGAATTAAAACATGGAAATATAATCGTGATTTCTGAATCAAATACTTATGACTCTGCAGTGGTGTATGTGTGTAATTCGATGATAATTGATTACCTAAAGAAACAACACAAAGTTACAAAGATTATCTACTTTTCTGATGGAGCAAAACAACATTTTACAAATCGATTTAATATCCAAAATTTATGTAATCATGAAAATGATTTTGGTATCAAAGCAAGCCTCCAAGGATCAGCAATCAACAGCATTTTAACAGCTAAGCAGCTTTATGAGTGGGCATGCCATTCAATAAAAAATTGAAAGTTCTTTTATTATTCAAAAGTAACACATAGCAACACTCAAAGAAGATTAAAAAGACGATTTGACGAGGCTCCTTCTGTCCCACAAATTTCAAGCAATCACTGTTTTATTCCACTACGAAACAAGAGTATTATTATCAGAAAATTTTCAAGTGATAAAAAGGAAGTTGTTGTACAGATTTAAAGTATAACAGTCCATTTCTGGCTATGAACCTGCCCATTTGAGCGTTTGTCAGGTATTTTTTGAGGTTAGAAATAAATTTTTAGCTGATTGAACTAAACGGACTTCGGGTTTGAAATCAGTGACCCCAAAAACGTATAAATATATGGTCACGATTCTTCATCTGGCCGTCATCATGCCCGCTGAGCATTTTTGAAGTACTTTTTGAGGTTAGCGATAAATTTTGGGCTGGTCGGGCTAAACGGACCTTAGACATAAAATCAGCGATCTCGAAAACGTATAAATTTATAGTCACGATCCTTAATCTGGCCGTAATCATGCCTATCTGAGCGTTTTTGCAAAATATTTTGAGGCTAGGGACAAATTTTGGACTGAACGAGCTGAACGGACCTTGGATTTGAAATACGCGACCCTTGAAACGAACAAATGCATCGTCACGAACCTTTATCTAGCCATAATCATGCCTGTTTGAGCGTTTTTGAGGTATTTTTTTAGGTTAGATAAAATCCTGGAGTGATAAGGTTAAACGGTCAGCGGATTCGGATTCAGCGTACCCGAAAACATATAAAATGACCTTTACTAACAATTTTCGTCTTTTATCTATATTTTTATGAACGATTAATCGGAAAATTTTCGGAAAACTGGTCAGAAAATCGGGTTTTTGGGACCGCCATTTTGAAAAATTTGAAAAGCGCCTTTATAGCTATTGATTCTACATAAAAAACCCTAAATTTTGACCCTATACAAGTTTTTCTAAGTCTTTACCATTTTTGGGCAGAGCCGTGTGCGTTTTGGCATGGATTGACTCATATATATATATATATACCTCTATATAGCCATATATACGCATATATATAATTCTATACAATTGTATATAATTCTGAATGATTTTATATATAATTATTTATATAATTATACATAACAACATACGATTTTTTAGGTTTTATATCCAGAAAATTCGTGAAATTCGTTACATTTTTTAATTAACCTTTAATTAACCTTTAATTGTTTTATGCTATACTTACTTCTGTTTTTTGATCAACGCTTTAAAAAATATATAGAATGTTGAAAATTGACTTTTTTAATATAGTATACTTTATAATAGTACGCAGAAAATAACTCCAGCATTCTGTTTAAAACATTTCAGTAACATTTAAAAACACTATATAACTATATTTTATTTTTGTTAAAGCGTGTGAAAATCTGTTTAGAGATTGCGAAAGTGACTTCGCTGAAAGATTCGCAGGTGATGATGATGAAAGCGCAGCGAACGATTCTCGGAGCGTACCGGCCGATCTGGGGGATAGTGAGGCTGATGAATCGAAGCGCGAGTGCGAATTGATTTGTACTAGCCCCGAGTGTGCTTGTAGCTCCTGTAATACAAGCCTTTGCGTAGAAGTGGGGGATTCACAACAGCCGTATTTAATTTTGAATGACTACGACGAAACCAACCCTCGACAACGACACTCGCCGCAAGCAAATATACTAAATCGACGCATACACGAGCAAGATATCTGGATGGAGGAGAGTTACGAATCGGGAAATGAATCGTATGTATCGGAGAGCAGTGAGGATGAGGACGTACCATCGAGCGTGGTCAAGTGACGTACAGGACCCTTGGCGCAGTGGCTTATCGCAAAATACACCGCGGCAGTAAGTCAGGTTGCTCGTGTTCTGAGATTCGAGAGCGAAGACGACGACGACGTTGATGAGATGCAGGTATCGGAAGCAAGTCCCTCGCTCTTTGCAAACAGTGAGACGCCGAGATCTTCCATGCTACAGCAATTCTACAGACATCATCGTAGAGAGTGCGAGCGTATGACTGCTGAAAGCGAAAACGAGGGTAAGTGTCCACTTTTTTTTGCTATTCTAATACTACCACAGAATGAACTAGTTTTGAAATTTATTTATTTTTTTAAAGTAATACCACGGAAGACGAATAGTGATGATGACCCCGCTCGTTTAAATGCAAAGATTTTAAACGTCTACCATGGTGCGCATACATTATATGTTCAGAGAACGCAAGATTTGACCGGTTTTAACAAATTAGCCGAAGGGTCTGGGTCGTCTCTGTACTTTGATCCCGATCTCGTGGATTAACTTGTCTAGCTGTATGAAACTTTCAGTCTGCGGGTCTAGGAATAAATAAATAAAAAATACTGTTAGTTTCAAATACAATCCGAGTGAATACGAACCCCCTTTGGGAAATCTTTTGGGCGATATGACGGATAAACTTAGAGGGTACGGTGAGGGTATATACATAGAGACCATGATGTCTGCAGCTCCAAAATTTTACGCTTTTAGTGCAATCACACCGGACGGTGACACTGTAGAATGCTGTAAGGTAAAAGGTATAGGTTTGAATTTTAAAAACTCCTTAAAGATAAACTTTGATAGCGTAAAGTCTTTGCTCGACAATAACTTTGAGGAAGAGCAAAACGAAGAAAACCTTAAAAAGATCATTAAAGTGGTGTTTAGGTCTATACGTCGTACAGCTACCCACGAATTTGTAACGTGCACTGAATTTAAAACTTCTAGCACTGTTTTAAAAAAAAAAAGATATATATCGAAAAGTCTTTCTCTACCTTTTGGCTATAAGCAATAAGACAGTATAAATTTCTTCGTTGTTTGTAATTAATGCTGCGAGCTTATTACTGTGTAAAAACAAAAAAATGTGTAGATATACTTTTTAATAGATGACAATGTATTAAAAAATTTTCTGTATCAATAAATAATTTATGAATAACTATAATAACAATAATATATAAATAAAGAGATATAAGTCAAATCCTTCTCCATTGAATCGTCGAAATTATCAGCTGATTCATCGCGGTAATAAGCTGAAATAAAAATCAAAATAAGCTAGTCCTCGCGGTAGCTCGGCTGATGAACGCGTGTGCGTAATCAGCTAGTGCCCGCGCTGCCGCCGCCGCCGCCACCGCCACTGCCGCGCTGGTCGTTGGGTGGTTGGATTGGTTAGTATCTTTTTTATAAAATTAACAAACCAGAGACTTTTTTACTCAGTATTCAGCATGGATACACGTTGGAAACATCCATTTACGTGCATCGTGTCGGGTCCCACGATGTGTGGAAAAACTGTCTTTGTGAAACGTTTTCTCGCCAAGCTGCCTCAGATGTGTAACGTGCGATTCGACCGCATTCTCTTTTACTATGCTGAATGGCAAGACGCGTACCAAAATGAACTTAAAGTACCCGGTGATCGCGGTATAGAATTTCGAGAAGGTTTACCACAACCGAACGATTATTCGCAAGATAACGATAAGAAAAAATTACTAATTCTCGACGATCTAATGCGCGAATCCTCGAATAACACGGTACTCTATTTATTCACCAAAGGCTGTCATCATAAAAATATAAGTGTGATTTTCATCACGCAAAACAGTTTTCATAAGAGAGCAAATCAGCGCGACCTATCGCTCAACACGAATTATATCGTGCTCTTTAAAAACCCACGAGATCATGCTTAAATGCAATATCTCGCGAGTCAAGTCTATCCTGAAGACCCGAAATTTTTACAAGAAGCGTATATCGATGCCTGCAGCCGAGCGCATAGCTACTTACTTTTGGATTTAAAGCAGGACACTCTGGATGAATTTCGTTTTCGTTCGTGTATATTACCCGATGACGAAGTGCAATACGCAGATGTATCCAAGGCTCGCTAAACAGTATAGATAAAAGGTTAGAAGAAGAGGCCCTGAAAAACAGTCTGTCAACGACTACAGCTGAGGTAACATGGGGACGTTATCCTCCACCACCACAGCGAAAAAATACCCGTGACTCGCGCCTGCGCTGTGTAGCCGGGAAACACTTTTCAAAGAAACACGTGTATCTGTTGGCTGCACGGTGCAACGCAGACAGTCAGCAGCGTGCCGCCTTGATACGCACGTCCGATAAAAATCTCATAAAGTGCATTTGCGAGTGCGCGTTGAATGTACTGCACAGTGTTGTAAAACTTAAAGATTCCGAAAAACATCGATTGAAAAAGCACAACAAAATTCTGTGAAAATTGGTTAAGAAAAACTGGAACCACTCATAAGCACTGTTTTTTCTACAATATTTAACAAGTCTTAATCGGATGCGGAATTTTTTGTCCACAAGATGGAGCACGCACGAAAGATGGTTATAGTTCCCAAAGCTGCTCTTGACCGGATACAGAGTTTCGTGCAGCCTGCACCACAAGAACCAGCGCTATCCCAGTCTCTGACGTCGGATACTTCTACCAATAACGAAAATACAGTACAAACATTCGGTGATAATTTATCGCGACTAGATTCGGAGATGCACGCGATACTCAATTCGAAAAAGTTTACCAATGAACGTGAAAAGTGCGAGTATTATTTACAAGTATTACGACGATATTTATTCTTTAAAGAGAGTGAACGAGCCGAGGACAGAGAAACTGATCGCAGCGTCGACGAGGTCGAGGCTACAAAGACACCATTCTAGGAAGAGGATATTCTCGAGAGTGTACCCAAGGTATACGTTAAAAAAGCCCGTTTTCTGCTCAAGCACTTGCGTATGACCGAGCCCGGTCGTCTTAAATGGGATAATACAGGCAGTGTCATCGTCGATGGTAAGATAATTCCTCAGTCAAACATCGCTGATCTATTGAACGATGTTTTGAAAAAGAGAAAACGGCGAGACGGGGACGACTACGATCCTCCCATCGGAAGAATTCAATTTACAAAATTTATTGGTAGCAGTGACACCCCTAGTAGGTTGATTGGAAAGATTGACGTCTTAAAAATTGCCAAGAGATTGATATCGCCCTTAAATACGGCGAAACGAAGAATGAAGAAGTCAGTATTTACACCTCCTCAAACGAGTAACGCGGTAAAAAAAAGGTGGCTCAAACTGCCCGCTTAAAATGTCTAAATACGAAATTCAATATTACGACGCTACGCACGCGGCTGGTTACCCAGGTGCTCGAAATTTAATACGTGTTAACGTACGTGGTAAATCGGTCGTACACAATAAGAAAGAGAAAGAGCGTATCTACGAGTGGTTGAGCAATCAAGATTCTTACACACTTCACAGGCCTATACGTAAAAAATTTCCGAGACTGCACTACAACGTGTTTATCGTGGATGACATTTGGGAGGCTGATTTGTGCCAGCTGACGTCATTCAAAAACGATAACGATAGTTTTTGCTACCTGCTGGTTGTCATTGACGTGCTCAGCAAATTTGCATTTTTAGAGCCGCTACGCGATAAAACTGCGATAAAACTGCTTAAGGTGTGGCTACGGCATTCGAAAAGATTCTCAAAAGAGCCAACGGGCGTGTACCCGTCTGCTTGCAAACAGACAAGGGAAAAGAATTTGTGGGTGATGCCCTGCAGAGGGTTCTCAAGAAACACAACATTCTGTTTCGAGCCGCTCGAAATCCCGACATCAAAGCAGCCGTGGTCGAACGGCTCAATCGTACTTTAAAGGAGCGCATGTGGCAATATCTTACGCACCACAACACTCATCGATACATCGATGTGGTACAAAAAATTATTTACGCTTACAATAACACTCTGCACACCTCTATAAATATAAAACCTGCGGATGTAAACCTGTACAACGCTACTAAAGCTCGGGCATACCTACAGAGGCGCACTCTTTCGAGAGATGAGAAACAAACATCATCGAAATACGCTAAATACAAGGTCGGCGACTATGTACGCATCATCAAAAAATTTTAGTGAAGAGATTTTCAAAGTGAAACGCGTTTCTCAAAGGCAAAACATTTACACATATGAACTGTAAGATCTTTATGGTGAAATTATCGACGGCTTTTTTTATAACGAAGAGCTTGCCCGTGTGGGTTCCGCGCGCCTACTAGCAGACCAGCAATTCAAAATCGAACGCGTCATCAAAACGAAAGGTCGCGGATCTAAAAACAATTGTTTGTAAAGTGGATCGGCTATCCCGACAAGTTTAACTCTTGGATAAACGCGTCCGACGTTCAAGCGCCTTAAAACATGGATAACGTGGAGTCCTTTTATTTGGTACTTCCAAGTAGTAGTAGTGTTGTCTACTATCCCGATAACGCGACTACATGTTTAACCACGCACATGTGCCGGGAAATAAGACTAATAGGTGATTGGCACGTGGGGCTAGCCGAGATTCACGTACTGTGTACGGTTATGCATATTCAAGAATCCTAAGCTTCCTACACGTTCAAATTGGGCAGCGAGACACACAAAGTTTCCGAAAACGATGAATTTTACAATTTCCCGCACGGTATATACGAGAGTGTCGACCAACTTGCGGCGGAAATAAATAAAGTGCGCGATGCACGTGAACATCAAATACTCACACCCACAAAGTTTCAGAAAGGCTTTTATTTATTTTTTTTTTTTAACGTACCATGTTTGTGCTTTCATGTGGTGCTAATCGACGACGGGGGTCTGCGGTGTGTTTGTAAACAAAGCACATGTAATTTTTACAGAGGTGCTTGTATCAATCGGCAGAGACTAGGATTCGAACCCGGGTCACCGGCGTGGGAATCCGACACTCTACCGACTGAGCCACCGCAGGCCCCGATTTAGAAAGGCTACTATTCTTTGAAACGAACTTGCGCGTGCAAAGAACCTCACTACACGAAATTTAACGAAAAAATTCGACACATTTTTGGCTTTGAAGATTTTACAAAGAGACAGACAGGAACTTTTGTCACATCAAACTCTGGTATAAACGCTAACGTAGGCAGCAGACCAGCTTGTCTAGCCCGAGCTGTACCAGATCAGCTGTACGTTAAGACCGATATATGCACCCCCTACACGGTCGGCGATACACAAGCAGCTCTTTTGCGCATCGTAGCATTCGAAAGTTCAAAGTATAAATTCGGCACCAACATGGTAAAATAGTTTGCTCCGATACACTATATACCCTTGCTGCATTATTCTTTTCAAAGTGTCATTATCGATATAAGAGACCAACTTGGTCATAAAATACCATTTGAGTACGGAACTCTGACGGTTACGCTTCATTTTAAACGTAGCCAATAAACCATGCCGAAATGAGTCATTACGTGAATTATTACAACGCGCAACTAGGTGGCGGCAATGGTGTCAAAAACGTATTTGTAGGATCAGCGTACCAGCGAGGCTCGGGTATCGGTAGTTTCTTAGTTCGACAAATCGCCCCTTACATCACTAGCGGTACAAAGGCTGTGGGAAAAGAGGTCGTTCGCGCTGGCTTTAACGTGTTGGACGATGTCGCGAATAACGGCTCTAATTTCAAAGAATCCTTTGACACACGTTTCAAAGAGTCTGGTAAGAATTTGAAGAGAAAAGCAGCAAATAAAATATCCGAAATGATGAAAGGCAGTGAATATAAGGCGCGTGCGTCCAAGCGTAAACGACAGTCGGGAAAGAGTCGTGTAAATGTACGCAACGTGCTCCGCAAGAAGAAAGCTGTCGGAAAAAAACGCAGTAGTAAGAAAAAACCGCCCAGGCGCCGGAGGACCAGAAAATCTGTCAGAAGTATCGCAGACATTTTCGGACCGAAATAAGTCTGAAAAATGGCGTTTCTACACGCGTGCAGTGGAGAGGGTATGAAGAGCGAGCTGGATTTCTTCACTCTACCACTTACACATACATCCACCGAAAGCAGCTCTTTTCTTCATTATAAGCCTGTATCGTCTCTCAGTGACGAAAGTGATTCACCTTTGGAATTTTTAGTTCCGAGTTCAACGGAACATTACATAGAAATACGCGCACACTATGCTACATTTGACCGTGCACATTTTATCATCGGAAACGGAGTTGGAAAATGCAAAGGTTGCACCCGTCAATAATTTTATACACCCTTTGTTCGATCAGATTGACATATTTTTCAATCAAAAATTAGTTTCCCCGCCAAACAACGCCTATCCTTATAGAGCCTATATAGAAACACTATTAAATTACGCTTCTCGGGCAATACATTCACATCTGACTTCTGGATTGTGGTACGGCGATTCACCAGGATGTATGGACGCGTCGTCGACCATAACCCGCAACACTGCAGGCGCCTACATTGGTGCTCTCAATCGACAACATTACTCTATAGGTGGAAAATCATTCGACGTTTTGGCCCACCTCCACGCGGACATCTTGAACCAATCGAAATTTTTACTCAACGGCGTTGAAATGAGAGTGAGGCTAGTGCGTAGCAAAGGTGCCTTTTGCGTCATGGATTTCTCCGACGATGGAAAATTTTCCGTACGAATCAAGGAAGCAACGCTTATCGTCCGGTGCGCAAAAATAAGCCCCGGGGTTCTTCTAGCGCATGCCAATGCTCTTTCAAAAACCACGGCCAAGTACCTGATTACCAGAGTCGAGGTAAAGTCGTTTACCATGCACAGAGGCGTTCTCGGATATACGATCGACAACGTCGTTCTCGGTCAAATACCCAAGAGGATAATCTTAGGTTTTGTACAAAATCGTGCATTCAACGGCAACCGACGGATGAATCCCTTTAATTTTCAACATTTTTCCATAAATTTTCTCTCGCTATACGTGGATGGTGTACAAATACCTAGCAAACCCTTGTAGCGACGTTTTACGGGAACCAACCAACTGTACATTGAATTTTTTTATACGCTTTTTTCCGGTACAGGCATACACTATCTCAACGAGGGCCTCGACATTGGGCGCAATAGTTATCCACTGGGCTATTATCTTTTCGCATTCGATCTGACGCCCGATTTATCGGCCCACTTTTCATCTCACTGGAGCCTCGTGCGGTCGGGTGCACTACGCTTGAGGCGCTAGTGAAAGGGGCGTACACTGTAGCGGAGGGGGCTAGAAGGTTATAACCTGTGACACGAAACCTCCACAAGCTAGTCGACTTACTACCCTCGTATTACCACTATCCAGTGCGTGTAAAATAAACGTTTGTGATTAGAGCCGTGGCATCATCATCATGGATTACATAATAGATATCCAAGGTTTCAAAGATAAATTTTTACCGAAAGAAGTGTCTATTGTTTCTCTACAAAATCAAGTCACTGGCCATTGGATAATCAGACCAACTCATCCCTATGAAGAATTGCCGAGCAGCGTGAAGACCACTAACGATTACATTTCATTACGAATGCATGGTATACAATGGTTCGACAGCGATATCACCATAAGCAAATTACACCATCATTTTTACAATATCGCAAGAAATGCTACTAAAATATACGTTAGAGAGTCGGAAAAAGTACGATATGTTCAATCGATAATGGCTCGCTCCGTCGTAAATATCGAGGAATATACGACCGAAGGCTTCACCGATTTACAAAGAAAGTTTTCTTGTAAGCATGTGTGCATTTTTCACGGCTGCCAGAGTAATGAGTATAAAAAGGGTATTGTGCTCTGCAGAGGTTACATCTGTTATAAGAGTGGTTTTATTCACTACTACCCGAGGAAAAGCAACAAAATATAACGGAAAAAGTAGTGACTTATTTTATCACGCCCTTCAAGATCTCGTCTGGGGAAGAAGCTTCTGTCGGGTAAGATTTGGCTCTCGCTTTGAGGGGCAGGACGAGGTAGACAGTGCCAGTTCGGAATACGAAAGTACGGACGAAGAAAAGTCAACATGAATACAAGGGAGATAATGAGAGCCCTCGAGGGTCTGAATGCCAGGACAATCGGTGTATACGCGGCTGATCGAACTCCACGCATCATGATGACACCAGCAGCTATAGTCTGCAATACCGACGATGCCTGGAACTCATTGGGTAGCTATACATATCGACAAAAATAGAATCGGGACATACTTTGACAGTTATGGTGTTCCACTGGTTTCAAAACACCATTTTGAACGTCTTCGTAAAAACTGTAAAAACTTTCGATGGAATTCCAAAACACTTCACAGCGATGATTCAATGTGCTGTGGCCAGTATACCAGAATGTTTTTGCATCACATGTGCCGGGGTACGAACCTCGACAAATTTTGTCGTTTCTTCTCACAAGACACCAGAAAAAAGTACGCACTAGCTATAAGGTTTTATAAAAAAATTTGTAATAAGACTAAGTATAAAAAATGTAAAAGGACCCTTACGTTCACGAACGAGCGCTCTTTAGATTCAGGCCTCTGTAATCAATCTTGTACCTCTAGATTAAGATGCACTTAACAAATTAAATATATGATTGTCTTTTGTATTTGTAGCCGTAAATGGTTGAATAAATATATATACATCAATACAAGTTTAATAAAATATTTACGTACCTTTCGACCTACATATCCTACATCCCACGCCATTCATTATTATTATTTTCAATTTAAATTTTCTTAAATGAAAGTCCGTTAATAGTTTTATTATAAATGTCTATAGCCTACGGGTCGTTTTAAAATTGTACACCATAACCACACTTTTATTGATAGAATAACGGTCGTGAAAAATGAGTAGCACCTGGCTTTTTTTACCATACTCCCCCCACTCTTATGATTCACGTTGGAGGAGAGGGGATATGGGGAGAAAATCATCGTAGACCCTCATGCGTCGACGATAGAGTTTTCTGGCCAGTAATAGCACGCAGGACAAAGCGACCAGATCGTCTCTCGTGGCTGTACTTTACAAGCAGTTTTGTCCGTGTATCAAATTGTGTTCAAGTGGTGTAAAATTCTCAGTTTGTTTTTTTGTTAAAGAAATAACCATGGCTACTTGTCAAGCGCGCGAAATACGGGAAGTGACGAGCGAATTGCCGAATCTTTTACTGTCGACGACGTATGCTCTCAACAAATCTAACACGAAGCGACTCTGCGTAGCATTAGAGCACAGCACTGGCTACTACCGTCACGTTATCAAGCTAATCAACGGCAGTGCTTCGTACAAAAATGTTACGCTTGATGAAGCTAGTTGGAATATATTGAAAGACCAATTTGACGCTATAACAGCTTATTTCGACAATTCTTATTCCTTCTACCATGAATTTGGACGTCCTACTAAAATTTTCTTGACGAATCACGACCTAACAATCACAACCTCGTACGGGACTAAATCCATCATGATCGACGAGAGACCACACTCCAGCAATAACCACAAGTCTTTAGAGGAAGAAGATCGGACAAACGAACAGCCTCTCTATAAGAAAAGAAAAAAATTCTACAATCCTCCAGGTATCATTATGCAGCAGTCAATGTTCGAAGGGTTTCGCGCACAAAGGTCAATTGCACCGTTTACTTTGTGCTTGAATATTTAAAAGACAAACTCGAAAAAGAACCAACAGAAAATGTAAATAACATTCTTAATCATCCTAAATCATTCAAACAATACTATTCAATACATAACGCCGACATAGAAGGTTTTATTATGGAAAGAATCGTCGACGACAACGATCTGTACAAAAGCGTATATCTAAAAATTGTATTACCCGAAATTTTTGCATTTCATTTGCCTTTTATTGCGAATGACTTGAAACATTATATGAAGACTGTATAAAATATATTAATAATTAACACCAATCATAAGTTATATATTTTTCATAATTCATTCACACCCACTATAAATGTAACTGTAATTTGATGTTTGTGATTATTCGTATCCCAGCCAATGCATAAGATAGTCATGGGGATGTGCGCTGGTAAACTCGCTTCTGCTCGTTCTGCTGACAGCGGTGTAAAGAAAGATAGCTACAAGGAATGTTTTAAAAAAAAGAAAAAAAAACTTGAGCGGTTTCAAAGGTCCAATCACAATGACGACGTACAGGAAAAAGTTATTATTGATAATAATAATAATTACTTACCCTGGAATCCTAGAGTAATGTAAAAATTTATTGGAAAAAATTTGAATGCTCCATACATAATACGCGCATACCACTTATTTACCTCATTCACCTACGCAAGCCCGGACAAGATGGGTCAAGAACAGAGCAGCAGCAGTAAAGGCGAGAAATCTTCTCTTCTTCAGGATAAGAATAAAAAAGAAGGAGATAAGAAGGCAACGGACACTTCACAATGGAAAAAATACACAGAGAAATATTCTAGCAATACTAACTCTTTGCCCGAAAAAACGTCTACAAAAGATTATAATCTAATCGTAAAAACGGCCCTTCTCAGAGTCACAATGCCATATTACACACTCATTTTTCATAGATAACTCAGGGGAAAAAGTAAATTATTTATGCTCTATATATATATATATATATATATATATATATATATATATATATATATATATATATATATATATATATATATATATATATATATATATATATATATATATATATATATATATATATATATATATATATATATATATATATATATATATATATATATATATATATATATATATACCTCCCTGGCCATTATCACCTGTGCAACTACAACGATCGGCCGCGACCTTGACACAGGCCCCGCATGTCGGACATCTCCCAATATAGGTCAAGGAGGGGAGGCGGAAATCAATACTGGAAGTGTCGCGCCATAGTGGCTTAGTACGAAGGAGGGGAGGAGGAAAATCAATACGGGCGTCTGGCCATGGTGGCCTTAGTACTACTAATGTACTTTTTTATGTTGAACACCAATTTGCTGTTAGAATTGATCCAAAACCCATTGGTTTCGAGCAAAAAAGCTGTTTACTCAATTCACATGCCTAAATACGTATTTTAAGGGTTTAAATCGTCTTTTTCTAAAAATCTGCAGATTCTGAACCAATTAAAAAGACGAATACTATCAGTATTTCATTTCTAATGTATTTTTTTATGTTGAACACGAATTTCCTGTTATATTTGGTCCAAGCCCCATTGATCTCGAGCAAAAAAGCTGTTTACTCACTTAACATGCGTTAATACGACTTTTAAGGGCTTAAACCGTCTTTTACTAAAAATCTGCGGATTCTGGACCAATTAAAAAAAACGAATACTATCAGTATGTCATTTCTAATGCATTTTGTTATGTTGAACACGAATTTGCTGTTACATTTGGTCTAAACCCCATTGATTCGAACAAAAAAACGGTTTAATCACTTAACATGCGTAAATACATATTTTAAGGGCTTGAATCGTCTTTTTCTAAAAATCTACGGATTTAGGACAAATTAAAAGAAAAATAGTATCAGTATGTCATTTCCAATATATTTCTGTTATGTTGAACACGCATCTGCTGTTATATTTTTTATGCTGAACACGAATTTTTTGTTAAAATTTATACAAAACCAATTGATTTCAAGCAAAAAAGCGGATTACTCACTTAACATGAGCTAATACGTATTTTAGGGGCATAAATCGTCTTTTTCTAAAAATCTGTAAATTTTGTACAAATTAAAAAAAAAATACTATCAGATTGTCATTCCCCATTAACCAGGCTTGCCGTGGCAAAATCGCGGCAATAGTTGCTGTGCAATGTTTGTTAGCAATTTGCTTCCAACTTACGCTCAAGAAATGACGAATATCAAGGATTGATGTCAATGTGCCGTAAAATTGACTGCACATGCTAGCCACCAAATTGCTGCCATATACGGACGCAGATTTACTTACATTTAATGTGTAACTGTTGCTGGAAGTTTTGTACATCAATTTGCTTTCAACTTGTTTTCAATATTATTAATATATTATATTATTTTATTTTCAATATTATTCACCTAATATTCAATAAAATTACTCATATATGCGACAGTGCAAGAGAGAAAGGGAAGAAATTAATAACAGCATATTGATGGAAATTTGTGTAACACAAAAATCAAGAATGTGACGACAATATGATGTCAATGTATGCCTATGATACATCTGCACATCATGAGCAATAGTGGCTGAAATTTTGCCTTCGCTTTGCCTTCATACTTTACATCAATACTTGATACAAAATTTCCAGCATATACGGACGCAGTTTTACGTCAAACTTACGGAATTCGATAGCAAAACGTGTATGTTAAATTGCTAACAATTTGCAATACATCTGGCTAATGGGGTTTCTAATATATTCCTTTTACGTAGATCGCGAATTTGCTGTTAAATTTAGTCCAAAGCCCATTGATTTCGAGCAAAAAAGCTGTTTTCTCACTTAACATGAGCTAATTCGTATTTAAAGGACTTAAATCGTCATTTTCTAAAAATCTGCGGATTCTGAACCAATTAAAAAATACGATTATATCAGTATGTCATTTCTAATGTACTTTTATTATGTTGAAAACCAATTTGCTGTTAGAATTGAATAAAAATGCATTGATTTAATCACTTAACATGCGAAAATACGTTTTTTAGGGCATTTTCTAAAAATCTACAGATTCTGGACAAATTAAAAAAAAAATACTATCAGTATGTGTTTTCTAATATATATTTTTTATGCTGAACACGAATTTGCTGTTAAATTTGGTGCAAACCCCACTGATTTCGAGCAAAATAGCTGTTTAATCACTTACCATGCGAAAATATGTTTTTTTAGGGCTTACATCGTCTTTTTCTAAAAATCTGTGGGTTCTGGACAAATTAAAAAAAACGAATACTATCAGTATGTCATTTCTAATGTACTTTTGTTGTGTTGAACACGAATTTGCTGTTAAAATTGATCCAAAACCCATTGATTTCGAGCAAAAAAGCTGTTTACTCACTCGAAATGCGTAAATACTTATTTTAAGGGTTTAAATCGTCTTTTTATAAAAATTTGCGGATTCTAGGTGAATTAAAAAATACGAATACTATCAGTATGTCATTTGTAATGTATTTTGTTATTTTGAACATGAATTTGCTGTTACATTTGGTCTAAACCCCATTGATTTCGAGCAAAAAACCGGTGTTTAATCACTTAGCATGCGTTAATACGTATTTTAAGGGATTAAATTGTCTTTTTCTAAAAATCTGCGGATTCTCCCACACGGCACGTAATGTTACCGAGAGGTATGCGCTCATTGGTAATGTTTCAGTAATGTTTCAGGTATCGTTCAATCGAATTGTTTCAACTGATATATTTCAGAAACCTTTCAAAAAGATTTCATATGAATTTCATCCATAGAAACCTTCCAGTAACGTTACAGAAATATACTAATTGTTATGTATCAATCATCTTGCACGCAAAATGTTTCCGCAACATTTCCGATGTAATGTTGGAGGTGTTATATGTCAGAAATGTTTCAGAAAGGTTTTACGAGTAATAGAAAAATGATCTTTCATCCCTAACATTTCTATAATATCTCACATGAGATCTTACGTTTGCAAGGTTTCATAAATGCTTCCCTGATGTATATGTTATAACGTTTCCATCATGTTGTACGTGAAACGTTTCTGAAAAATTCCCAATAAAATATTGCATGTGTTAGATATCAGAAATATTTCAGAAATGTTTCATGAATAATAGAAAAATGCGCTTTCACCACTAACATTTCTGCGATATACCACATTCCTTACGTAATGTTGCAAGTGTTATATGTCTTAAATATTGCAAAAAGGTTTCCTAAATAATAGAAAAATGAGCTTTCATCCCTAACATTTCTGTAATATCTCACATGAGATCATACGTTTGCAAGGTTTCATAAATAATTTCCCTAACGTATCAGTTATAATGTTTCACTCCCGTTGCACGTGAAAAGTTTCTGAAATATTACCAACAAAATGTTACAAGTGTTATATGTCAGAAATATTTCAGAAAGGTTTCATAAATAATAGAAAAATGAGATTTCACCCCTAACATTTCTGTGATATCCCACATGGGATGTTACGATAGCAAGGTTTCAGAAATATTTCCCTGACCTACCAATTATAACATTTCAATTCCATTGCACGTAATATGTTTTCGAAACATTCCCTGCGTAATGTTGCAAGTGTTATATGTCAGAAATATTTCAGACAGGTTTCATAAATAATAGAAAAATGAGCTTCACCCTTAAGATTTCTGTGATATCCCACATGGGATGTTACGATAGCAAGGTTTCAGAAATATTTCCCTGACGTACCAGTTATAACATTTCAATTCCATTGCACGAAATATGTTTCCGAAACATTCCCTAACGTAATGTTGTAAGTGTTATATGTCAGAAATGTGCCAGAAAGGTTTCACGAATAATAGAAAAATGATCAGCTAAATATAGTAAAGAACTCTGGTTTACCGGCACTCTACTTTGAATTCTAATGTAAAAATATGTTATTGATTTTAGGATAATGTAATTTTCAGCCATCTTTGTGGATGTTTATTTTTACGAAATATAAAAATATTTTCATGACCAGTAATTGTAGATTATAAGTCTGATTTTTTTTATCGATTTCAAAGTTATTCTGTAGCGGAACGGTTAGAGCGTTGGAGTTTCACGCAGAAGTCGTCGGCTCGATTCCCAGCCCCGTCAAAATTTTTTAATTGATTTATTCTTTCAGACACACCTATTAAATAATTTTAAGCTAAATATTTATTTCAGATTAATAAATACCTAGGTATATAAATATATATAAAAAATTTAAATTCTAAAATTATTGTAGAAATTCATAAATAAATGTCAATAAATGAGTAGATTGGATTAAAACCGATTAAATATCTAATAAGTAGAACGATAATCAAGATTAAAGATTAAGATTAGTACCAAAAGAAAATGCATTTTTTTATCGATTTCAATATCAAATTTTTAACAGGATTGTAAAGCAATATTACTGAGGTGTTATTGAAACCTTTTAGTAATGTTACAGTAACATTACTTAAAACATTTCAGTAATGTTACAGTAACATTACTTAAAACTTTTAATTAATGTTAAAGTAACATTATTAAAATGTTACTGAAAGCTTTCGATAACATTAAAGTAACATACCAGATATGTTGCTGATACATTTCGGTATTATTACATTAAAGTAATCACGATATCTAAAAATTACAGAAAGATTACACAAATGTAACAGTAATGTTTCTATAATCTATCTGAAATGTTACATTTGACATGTTAGCGGACATTTAATGTTTCTGAAACATTACAGAAAGATCCATGAAACATTGTATAAATATTTCTGAAAGATGTAATGTTTCAAGTGAAATATTATCAAAAGCTTTTAGAAATATTACGTGCCGTATGGGCTGGACCAATTAAAAAAGCGAATATTATTAGTACGCAATTTCAAATGTATTTTGTTACGAGTATGTTGAACACGAATTTGCTGTTAGATCTGGTCCAAAACCCATTGATTTTGAGCAAAGAAGCTGTTTACTCACTTAACATGCGCTAATATGTATTTTAAAGGTATAAATCGTCTTTTTCTAAAAATCTGCGGATTTGAACAAATTAAAAACAAATTCTTTCAGTATGTTATTTCTATTACATTCCTTTTACGTTGACTACGATTTTTAGAAAAAGACAATTTAAACCCTTAAAATACTTATTAACGCATGATAAGTGATTAAACGCCGGGTTTTTTGCTCGAAATCAATGGGGTTTAGACCAAATGTAACAGCAAATTCGTGTTCAACATAAAAAATACATTAGAAATGACGTACTGATATTATTCGTATTTTTTAATTCGTCCAGAATCAAAAGATTTTTATAAAAAAACGATTTAACCTCCCACAATACGTACTTACGCATGTTAAGTGAGTAAACAGCTATTTTGCTCGAAATCAATGGGCTTTGGACCAAATTTAACAGCAAATGCGTGTTCAACATAAAATAAATATATTGGAAATGACATACTGATAGTATTCGTTTTGTTAATTGGTTCAGAACCCACAGACCTTTAGAAAAAAACGATTTAACCTCTCACAATACGTACTTACACATGTTAAGTGATTAAACAGTATTTTTGCTCAAAATCAATGGGTTTTGGACCAATTTTAACCGCAAATTCGTGTTCAGCATTAAAAAATACATTAGAAATGACATACTGATCTAATTCGTTTTTTTAATTCTTCCAGAATCCGCAGATTCTTCGACACAGACGATTTAAATCCTTAAAAAACGTATTTTTGCATGTTAAGTGATTAAACAGCTTTTCCGATTGAAATCAATGGGTTTTAGACCAAAATTTAGCAGCAAATTCGTGTTCAACATAAAAAAAGTACATTAGAAATGACATACTGATTGTATTCTTATTTTGTAATTGGTCCAGAATCCGCAGATTTTTAGAAAAAGACGATTTAAACCCTTAAAAAACGTGCAAAAAAGCTGTTTACTCACTCAACATGCGTTAATACGTATTTTACGGGGTTAAATCATCTTTTTCTAAAAATCTGCAAATTCTGGACCAATTGAAAAAACGAATATTATTAGTACGTCATTTCAAATGTATTTTCTTATGTTGAACACGAATTTGTTGTTACATTTGGTCCAAAACCCATTGTTTTGGAGCGAAAAAGCTGATTACTCACTTAACATGCGTTAATACGTATTTTAAGGGATTAAATCATCTTTTTCTAAAAATCTGCAGATTCTGGACCGATTGAAAAAAACGAATATTATTAGTAACTCATTTCAAATGTAGTTTCTTATGTTGATCACGAATTTGCTGTTACATTTAGTCGAAAACCCATTTATTTCGAGCAAAAGCTGTTTAATCACTTAACATGTGTAAGTACGTATTGTGAGAGGTTAAATCGTTTTTTTATAAAAATCTATTGATTCTGGGCGGATTAAAAAATACGAATACTATCAGTATGTTGTCATTTCTAATGTATTTTCTTATGTTGAACACGATTTTGCTGTTAAATTTAGTCCAAAACCCATTTATTTCGAACCAAAAAGCTGTTTACTCACTTAACATGCGTAAAGACGTATATTAAGGGCTTAAATCGTCTTTTTCTAAAAATCTGGGGATTCTGGACCAATTAAAAAAGCAAATATTATTAGTACGCCATTTCAAATCTATTTTGTTATGTTGAAGACGATTTTGCTGTTAAATTTAGTCCAAAACCCATTTATTTCGAACCAAAAAGCTGTTTACTCACTTAACATTCGTAAATACGTATTTTAAGGGCTTAAATCATGTTTATCTAAAAATATCCGGATTCTGGACAAATTAAAAAAAAAAAATAATATCAGTATGTCATTTCTAATATATTTCTTTTATGTTGAACACGAATTTGCTGTTAAATTTGGTCCAAAACCCATTGATTTCGAGCAATTAAACTGTTTAATTACTTAACATGCGAAAATACATTTTTTAAGGGTTTAAATCGTCTTTTTCTAAAAATCTGCGGATTATAGGTGAATTCAAAAATACGAATACTATCAGTATGTCATTTGTAATGTCTCTTTTTATGTCGAACACGAATTTGCTGTTAAAATTGATCCAAAACCAATTGATTTCGAGTAATAAAGCTGTTTACTCACTTATCATGAGCTAATTCGTATTTTACGGGGTTGAATCATCTTTTTCTAAAAATCTGCAGATTCTGGACCAATTGAAAAAACGAATATTATTAGTACGTCATTGCAAATGAATTTTCTTATGTTGAACACGAATTTGCTGTTACATCTGGTCCAAAGCCGATTGGTTTCGAGCAAGAAAGCTGTTTACTCACTTAACATTCGTAAATACGTATTTTAAGGGCTTAAATCGTGTTTATCTAAAAATCTGCGGATTCTGAACGAATTAAAAAATACGAATACTATCAGTATGTCATTTCTAATGTATTTTTTTATGTTGAACACGAATCTGCTGTGATATTTGGTCCAAGCCCCATTGATTTCGAGGAAAAAAAGCTGTTTACTCACTTAATATCCGCGAAGACGTATTTAAAGAGCTTAAATCGTCTTTTTCTAAAAATCCGCGGGTCTGAACAAATTAAAAAAAAAGAACAGTATCCGTATGTCATTTCTGATATATTTATTTTATGTTGAGCACGAATTTGCTGTTAAATTTAGTCCAAAACCCATTGAATTCGAGCAAAAAAGCTGTTTAATCACTTAACATGCAGAAATACGTTTTTTAAGGGTTTAAATCGTCTTTGTCTAAAAATCTGCGGATTCTGGATGAATTAGAAAATACGAATACTATCAGTATGTCATTTGTAATGTATTTTTTTTTGTTGAACACGAAGTTGCTGTTAAAATTGATCCAAAACCTATTGATTTCGAGCAAAAAAGCTGTTTACTTACTTAACATGCGTAAATACGTATTTTAAGTGTTTAAATCGTCTTTTTCTAAAGGTCTGTGGGTTCTGAACCAATTAACAAAACGAATACTATCAGTATGTCATTTCTAATGTATTTTTATTAATGCTGAACACGAATTTGCTGTTACATTTGGTCTAAACCCCATTGATTCAAACCAAAAACTGTTTAATCACTTAACATGCGATGATATGTATTTTAAGGGCATAAATCGTCTTTTTCTAAAAATCTGCGGATTCTGAACAAATTAAAAAAATAAAATACTTTCAGTATGTCATTTCTACTACATTCCTTTTACGTTGACTGCGAATTTGCTGTTAAATTTAGTCCAAAGCCCATTGGTTTCGAGCAAGAAAGCTGTTTACTCACTTAACATTCGTAAATACGTATTTTAAGGGCTTAAATCGTGTTTATCTAAAAATCTGCGGATTCTGAATGAATTAAAAAATACGAATACTATCAGTATGTCATTTCTAATGTATTTTTTTATGTTGAACACGAATCTGCTGTTATATTTGGTCCAAGCCCCATTGATTTCGAGGAAAAAAAGCTGTTTACTCACTTAATATCCGCGAAGACGTATTTAAAGAGCTTAAATCGTCTTTTTCTAAAAATCTGCGGGTCTGAACAAATTAAAAAAAAAGAACAGTATCCGTATGTCATTTCTGATATGTTTATTTTATGTTGAACACGAATTTGCTGTTAAATTTAGTCCAAAACCCATTGAATTCAAGCAAAAAAGCTGTTTAATCACTTAACATGCAGAAATACGTTTTTTAAGGGTTTAACTCGTCTTTGTCTAAAAATCTGCGGATTCTGGATGAATTAGAAAATACGAATACTATCAGTATGTCATTTGTAATGTATTTTTTTATGTTGAACACGAATTTGCTGTTAAATTTATTCCAAGTCCCATTGATTTCGAGCAAAAAAGTTGTTTAATTACTTAACATGCAAAAATACGTTTTTTAAGGGTTTAAATCATCTTTTTCTAAAAATCTGCGGATTCTGGACCAATAAAAAAATACGAATACAATCAGCATGTCATTTCTATTATACTTTTTTATGTTGAACACGAATTTGCTATTATAATTGATCCAAAACCCATTGATTTTGAGCAACAAAGCTGTTTACTCACTTAACATGCGAAAATACGTATTTTAAGGGTTTAAATCGTCTTTTTCTTAAGGTTTTTGGATTCTCGACAAATTAACATAACGAATACTATCAGTATGTCATTTCTAATGCATTTTGTTATGTTGAACAAGAATTTGCTGTTAAATTTGGTCCAAAACCCATTGATTTCGAGCAATTAAACTGTTTAATTACTTAACATGCGTTAATACGAGGGTAGTTCAATAAGTCTTTAGAATGACCAACAGATGGCCCGCGAATCGCTCCAAATCATCTGTTTTCAGTCAGCACCACTCCCGACTAGATATATGGTGCAGTCACAGTCCACATCTTCTGAGTTTACGTGTTTTTATAACCAATTGAAAAAAAAAAAATTGCTTGTTAAGAAAAATGGAAAAAAACGAGTTCAGAGCGGTAATTAAACATTTTCATTTAAAGGGTTTAACTCCATATGAGATAAAAATTGAATTGGACTCAGTTCATGGCACATCTGCCCCTGCCTTAGCAACGGTTTATAACTGGGTAAATGAATTTAAGCGTGGTCGTACATCAATAAGTGACGAACCACGTTCAGGAAGGCCCGTAGAAGCAACTACTCCCGAAATCATCAATAAAATCCACGATATGGTGTTGAAGGATAGAAGATTAAAAGTGCGTGAGTTAGCTGAGGCCACAAGGTTATCTATAGGTGCAGTTTTTTCAATTCTACATGAAAAATTAGGCATGAAAAAGCTATCGGCAAGATGGGTGCCGCGTTTGCTCTCAGCTGAGAATAAACGCAATAGAGTGGTCGCCTCTGAGGCTCTTTTGGCGCGCATAAGTCGGAATCCTGAGGAATTTTTTCGTCGATTTGTGACTGTGGATGAAACATGGATACACCACTACACTCCTGAGACAAAGGAACAATCCAAACAGTGGATTTCCACAGGCGAACCAGCTCCAAAGAAGGCAAAGACCGTAAAGTCAGCTGGTAAGGTTATGACTACATTTTTTTGGGATGCACGTGGAATTATACTTATTGACTACTTGGAAAAGGGTAAAACAATTACTGGTGAGTATTATGCATCATTATTAGAGCAGCTGAAAGAAGAAATTAAAAAAAAAGACCACATTTGGCGAGAAAAAAATTCTCTTTCATCACGACAACGCCCGAGTTCACACATGCTTCGTTTCAATGGCTAAAATTGAAGAACTAAAATTCGAATTGGTCGAACACCCACCGTATTCACCAGATTTAGCCCGCAGTGACTTTTTCTTATTTACAAACTTGAAAAAATGGCTCGGTGGACAGAGATTTACGGACAACGAAGACGTCATTGCCTCTGTAAGTGCTTATTTTGAGGAACTTCCGAAAACGCACTTTTCTGAAGGATTAAAAAAACTTAAAAAGCGATTGACCAAGTGTATAGAGCTCCAAGGAGATTATGTTGAAAAATAAAAAAAAATTTACCCAAAAAAATTGTTTTTATACTTTATTCTAAAGACTTATTGAACTACCCTCGTACGTATTTTAAGGGCTTAAATCGTCTTTTTCTAAAAATCTGCGGATTCTGAACCAATTAAAGAATACGAATACTATCCGTATGACATTTCTAATGTACTTTTTTGTGTTGAACACGACTTTGCTGTTAAAATTGATCCAAAACCCATTGATTTCGAGCAAAAAGGTTTTTACTCACTTGACATTCGTAAATACGTATTTTAAGGGTTTAAATCGTCTTTTTCTAAAGGTCTGTGGGTTCTGGACCAATTAACAAAACGAATACTATGAGTATGTCATTTCTAATGTATTTTGTTATTTTGAACACGAATTTGCTGTTGCATTTGGTCCAAAGCCCTTTGATTTCGAGCAAAATAGCTGTATAATTACTTAACCTGCGAAATTACGTATCGTAAGAGGTTAAAACGTTTTTTTTATAAATATCTGTGGATTCTGGACGAATTAAAACATACGAATACTATCAGTAGTCCATTTCAAATATATTTTCTTATGTTGAACACGAATTTGCTGTTACATTTGGTCCATAACCCATTGATTTTGAGCAAAGAAGCTGTTTACTCACTTAACATGCGTTAATATGTATTTTAAGGGTATAAATCGTCTTTTTCTAAAAATCTGCGGATTATGAACAAATTAAAAAAAAATACTTTCAGTATATCATTTCTATTACATTCCTTTTACGTTGACTACGAATTTGCTGTTAAATTTAGGCCAAAGCCCATTGGTTTCACGCAAAAAAGCTGTTTACTCACTTAACATTCGTAAATACGTATTTTAAGGGCTTAAATCGTGTTTATCTAAAAATCTGCGAATTCTGGACCAATTAACATAACGAATACTATCAGTATTTCATTTCTAATGCATTTTGTTATGTTGAACACGAAATCACTTAACATGCGATGATATGTATTTTAAGGGCATAAATCGTCCTTTTCTAAAAATCTGCGGATTCTGAACGAATTAAAAAACTAAAATACTTTCAGTATGTCATTTCTATTACATTCCTTTTACGTTGACTGCGAATTTGCTGTTAGATTTAGTCCAAAGCCCATTGGTTTCGAGCAAGAAAGCTGTTTACTCAATTAACATTCGTAAATACGTATTTTAAGGGCTTAAATCGTGTTTATCTAAAAATCTGCGGATTCTGGACCAATTATAATAACGAATTCTATCAGTGTTTCATTTCTAATGCATTTTGTTATGTTGAACACGAATTTGCTGTTATATTTGGTCCAAGCCCCATTGATTTCGAGGAAAAAAAGCTGTTTACTCACTTAATATCCGCGAAGACGTATTTAAAGAGCTTAAATCGTCTTTTTCTAAAAATCTGCGGGTCTGAACAAATTAAAAAAAAAGAACAGTATCCGTATGTCATTTCTGATATATTTATTTTATGTTGAACACGAATTTGCTATTAAATTTAGTCCAAAACCCATTGAATTCGAGCAAAAAGCTGTTTAATCACTTAACATGCAGAAATACGTTTTTTAAGGGTTTAAATCGTCTTTGTCTAAAAATCTGCGGATTCTGGATGAATTAGAAAATACGAATACTATCAGTATGTCATTTGTAATGTATTTTTTTATGTTGAACACGAATTTGCTGTTAAAATTGATCCAAAACCAATTGATTTCGAGTAATAAAGCTGTTTACTCACTTAACATGAGCTAATTCGTATTTTAAGGGCTTAAATCGTCTTTTTCTAAAAATCTGCGGATTCTGGAACAATTAAAAAAACGAATATTATTAGTACGTCATTTCAAATGTATTTTCCTATGTTGAACACGAATTTGCTGTTAAATTTAGTCCAAAGCCCATTGGTTTCGAGCAAGAAAGCTGTTTACTCACTTAACATTCGTAAATACGCATTTTAAGGGCTTAAATCGTGTTTATCTAAAAATCTGCGGATTCTGAACGAATTAAAAAATACGAATACTATCAGTATGTCATTTCTAATGTATTTTTTTATGTTGAACACGAATCTGCTGTTATATTTGGTCCCAGCCCCATTGATTTCGAGGAAAAAAAGCTGTTTACTCACTTAATATCCGCGAAGACGTATTTAAAGAGCTTAAATCGTCTTTTTCTAAAAATCTGTGGGTCTGAACAAATTAAAAAAAAAGAACAGTATCCGTATGTCATTTCTGATATATTTATTTTATGTTGAACACGAATTTGCTGTTAAATTTAGTCCAAAACCCATTGAATTCGAGCAAAAAAGCTGTTTAATCACTTAACATGCAGAAATACGTTTTTTAAGGGTTTAAATCGTCTTTGTCTAAAAATCTGCGGATTCTGGATGAATTAGAAAATACGAATACTATCAGTATGTCATTTGTAATGTATTTTTTTATGTTGAACACGAAGTTGCTGTTAAAATTGATCCAAAACCCATTGATTTCGAGCAACAAAGCTGTTTACTCAATTAACATGCGAAAAGACGTATTTTAAGGGTTTAAATCGTCTTTTTCTTAAGGTTTTTGGATTCTGTACAAATTAACAATACGAATACTATCAGTATGTCATTTCTAATGCATTTTGTTATGTTGCACAAGAATTTGCTGTTAAATTTGGTCCAAAACCCATTGATTTCGAGCAATTAAACTGTTTAATTACTTAACATGCGAAAATACATTTTTTAAGGGTTTAAATCGTCTTTTTCTAAAAATTTGCGGATTCTAGGTGAATTAAAAAATACGAATACTATCAGTACGTCATTTGTAATGTATCTTTTTATGTTGAACTCTAATTTGCTGTTACATTTGGTCTAAAACAGATTGATTTCGAGCAAAAAAGCTGTTTACTCACTTAACATGCGTTAATACGTATTTTAAGGGCTTAAATCGTCTTTGTCTAAAAATCTGCGGATTCTGAACCAATTAAAGAATACGAATTTTATCCGTATGACATTTCTAATGTACTTTTTAGTGTTGAACACGACTTTGCTGTTAAAATTGATCCAAAACCCATTGATTTCGAGCAAAAAAGCTGTTTACTCACTTGACATTCGTAAATACGTATTTTAAGGGTTAAATCGTCTTTTTCTAAAGGTCTGTGGGTTCTGGACCAATTAACAAAACGAATACTATGAGTATGTCATTTCTAATGTATTTTGTTATTTTGAACACGAATTTGCTGTTACATTTGGTCCAAAGCCCATTGATTTCGAGCAAAATAGCTGTATAATTACTTAACCTGCGAAAGTACGTATCGTAAGAGGTTAAAACGTTTTTTTATAAATATCTGTGGATTCTGGACGAATTAAAACATACGAATACTATCAGTAGTCCATTTCAAATATATTTTCTTATGTTGAACACGAATTTGCTGTTACATTTGGTCCATAACCCATTGATTTTGAGCAAAGAAGCTGTTTACTCACTTAACATGCGTTAATATGTATTTTAAGGGTATAAATCGTCTTTTTCTAAAAATCTGCGGATTATGAACAAATTAAAAAAAAATACTTTCAGGATATCATTTCTATTACATTCCTTTAACGTTGACTACGAATTTGCTGTTAAATTTAGGCCAAAGCCCATTGGTTTCGAGCAAAAAAGCTGTTTACTCACTTAACTTTCGTAAGTACGTATTTTGAGGGCTTAAATCATGTTTATCTAAAAATCTCCGGATTCTGGACAAATTAAAAAAAAAAAATAATATCAGTATGTCATTTCTAATATATTTCTTTTATGTTGAACACGAATTTGCTGTTAAATTTGGTCCAAAACCATTGATTTCGAGCAATTAAACTGTTTAATTACTTAACATGCGAAAATACATTTTTTAAGGGTTTAAATCGTCTTTTTCTAAAAATCTGCGGATTCTAGGTGAATTAAAAAATACGAATACTATCAGTATGTCATTTGTAATGTCTCTTTTTATGTCGAACACGAATTTGCTGTTAAAATTGATCCAAAACCAATTGATTTCGAGTAATAAAGCTGTTTACTCACTTAACATGAGCTAATGCGTATTTTACGGGGTTAAATCATCTTTTTCTAAAAATCTGCAGATTCTGGACCAATTGAAAAAACGAATATTATTAGTACGTCATTGCAAATGTATTTTCTTATGTTGAACACGAATTTGCTGTTACATTTGGTCCAAAGCCCATTGGTTTCGAGCAAGAAAGCTGATTACTCACTTAACATTCGTAAATACGTATTTTAAGGGCTTAAATCGTGTTTATCTAAAAATCTGCGGATTCTGAACGAATTAAAAAATACGAATACTATCAGTATGTCATTTCTAATGTATTTTTATGTTGTTGAACACGAATCTGCTGTTATATTTGGTCCAAGCCCCATTGATTTCGAGGAAAAAAAGCTGTTTACTCACTTAATATCCGCGAAGACGTATTTAAAGAGCATAAATCGTCTTTTTCAAAAAATCTGCGGGTCTGAACAAATTAAAAAAAAAGAACAGTATCCGTATGTCATTTCTGATATATTTATTTTATGTTGAACACGAATTTGCTGTTAAATTTAGTCCAAAACCCATTGAATTCGAGCAAAAAAGCTGTTTAATCACTTAACATGCAGAAATACGTTTTTTAAGGGTTTAAATCGTCTTTGTCTAAAAATCTGCGGATTCTGGATGAATTAGAAAATACGAATACTATCAGTATGTCATTTGTAATGTATTTTTTTATGTTGAACACGAAGTTGCTGTTAAAATTGATCCAAAACCCATTGATTTCGAGCAAAAAAGCTGTTTACTTACTTAACATGCGTAAATACGTATTTTAAGTGTTTAAATCGTCTTTTTCTAAAGGTCTGTGGGTTCTGAACCAATTAACAAAACGAATACTATGAGTATGTCATTTCTAATGTATTTTTATTAATGCTGAACACGAATTTGCTGTTACATTTGGTCTAAACCCCATTGATTCAAACCATAAAACTGTTTAATCACTTAACATGCGATGATATGTATTTTAAGGGCATAAATCGTCTTTTTCTAAAAATCTGCGGATTCTGAACAAATTAAAAAAATAAAATACTTTCAGTATGTCATTTCTATTACATTCCTTTTCCGTTGACTGCTAATTTGCTGTTAAATTTAGTCCAAAGCCCATTGGTTTCGAGCAAGAAAGCTGTTTACTCACTTAACATGAGCTAATGCGTATTTTATGTTGAACACGAATCTGCTGTTATATTTGGTCCAAGCCCCATTGATTTCGAGGAAAAAAAGCTGTTTACTCACTTAATATCCGCGAAGATGTATTTAAAGAGCTTAAATCGTCTTTTTCTAAAAATCTGCGTGTCTGAACAAATTAAAAAAAAAGAACAGTATCCGTATGTCATTTCTGATATGTTTATTTTATGTTGAACACGAATTTGCTGTTAAATTTAGTCCAAAACCCATTGAATTCGAGCAAAAAAGCTGTTTAATCACTTAACATGCAGAAATACGTTTTTTAAGGGTTTAAATCGTCTTTTTCTAAAAATCTGCGGATTCTAGGTGGATTAAAAAATACGAATACTATCAGTATGTCATTTGTAATGTCTCTTTTTATGTCGAACACGAATTTGCTGTTAAAATTGATCCAAAACCAATTGATTTCGAGTAATAAAGCTGTTTACTCACTTAACATGAGCTAATGCGTATTTTACGGGGTTAAATCATCTTTTTCTAAAAATCTGCAGATTCTGGACCAATTGAAAAAACGAATATTATTAGTACGTCATTGCAAATGTATTTTCTTATGTTGAACACGAATTTGCTGTTACATTTGGTCCAAAGCCCATTGGTTTCGAGCAAGAAAGCTGTTTACTCACTTAACATTCGTAAATACGTATTTTAAGGGCTTAAATCGTGTTTATCTAAAAATCTGCGGATTCTGAACGAATTAAAAAATACGAATACTATCAGTATGTCATTTCTAATGTATTTTTTTTATGTTGAACACGAATCTGCTGTTATATTTGGTCCAAGCCCCATTGATTTCGAGGAAAAAAAGCTGTTTACTCACTTAATATCCGCGAAGACGTATTTAAAGAGCATAAATCGTCTTTTTCAAAAAATCTGCGGGTCTGAACAAATTAAAAAAAAAGAACAGTATCCGTATGTCATTTCTGATATATTTATTTTATGTTGAACACGAATTTGCTGTTAAATTTAGTCCAAAACCCATTGAATTCGAGCAAAAAAGCTGTTTAATCACTTAACATGCAGAAATACGTTTTTTAAGGGTTTAAATCGTCTTTGTCTAAAAATCTGCGGATTCTGGATGAATTAGAAAATACGAATACTATCAGTATGTCATTTGTAATGTATTTTTTTATGTTGAACACGAAGTTGCTGTTAAAATTGATCCAAAACCCATTGATTTCGAGCAAAAAAGCTGTTTACTTACTTAACATGCGTAAATACGTATTTTAAGTGTTTAAATCGTCTTTTTCTAAAGGTCTGTGGGTTCTGAACCAATTAACAAAACGAATACTATGAGTATGTCATTTCTAATGTATTTTTATTAATGCTGAACACGAATTTGCTGTTACATTTGGTCTAAACCCCATTGATTCAAACCATAAAACTGTTTAATCACTTAACATGCGATGATATGTATTTTAAGGGCATAAATCGTCTTTTTCTAAAAATCTGCGGATTCTGAACAAATTAAAAAAATAAAATACTTTCAGTATGTCATTTCTATTACATTCCTTTTCCGTTGACTGCTAATTTGCTGTTAAATTTAGTCCAAAGCCCATTGGTTTCGAGCAAGAAAGCTGTTTACTCACTTAACATGAGCTAATGCGTATTTTATGTTGAACACGAATCTGCTGTTATATTTGGTCCAAGCCCCATTGATTTCGAGGAAAAAAAGCTGTTTACTCACTTAATATCCGCGAAGATGTATTTAAAGAGCTTAAATCGTCTTTTTCTAAAAATCTGCGTGTCTGAACAAATTAAAAAAAAAGAACAGTATCCGTATGTCATTTCTGATATGTTTATTTTATGTTGAACACGAATTTGCTGTTAAATTTAGTCCAAAACCCATTGAATTCGAGCAAAAAAGCTGTTTAATCACTTAACATGCAGAAATACGTTTTTTAAGGGTTTAAATCGTCTTTTTCTAAAAATCTGCGGATTCTAGGTGGATTAAAAAATACGAATACTATCAGTATGTCATTTGTAATGTCTCTTTTTATGTCGAACACGAATTTGCTGTTAAAATTGATCCAAAACCAATTGATTTCGAGTAATAAAGCTGTTTACTCACTTAACATGAGCTAATGCGTATTTTACGGGGTTAAATCATCTTTTTCTAAAAATCTGCAGATTCTGGACCAATTGAAAAAACGAATATTATTAGTACGTCATTGCAAATGTATTTTCTTATGTTGAACACGAATTTGCTGTTACATTTGGTCCAAAGCCCATTGGTTTCGAGCAAGAAAGCTGTTTACTCACTTAACATTCGTAAATACGTATTTTAAGGGCTTAAATCGTGTTTATCTAAAAATCTGCGGATTCTGAACGAATTAAAAAATACGAATACTATCAGTATGTCATTTCTAATGTATTTTTTTTATGTTGAACACGAATCTGCTGTTATATTTGGTCCAAGCCCCATTGATTTCGAGGAAAAAAAGCTGTTTACTCACTTAATATCCGCGAAGACGTATTTAAAGAGCATAAATCGTCTTTTTCAAAAAATTTGCGGGTCTGAACAAATTAAAAAAAAAGAACAGTATCCGTATGTCATTTCTGATATATTTATTTTATGTTGAACACGAATTTGCTGTTAAATTTAGTCCAAAATCCATTGAATTCGAGCAAAAAAGCTGTTTAATCACTTAACATGCAGAAATACGTTTTTTAAGGGTTTAAATCGTCTTTGTCTAAAAATCTGCGGATTCTGGATGAATTAGAAAATACGAATACTATCAGTATGTCATTTGTAATGTATTTTTTTATGTTGAACACGAAGTTGCTGTTAAAATTGATCCAAAACCCATTGATTTCGAGCAATAAAGCTGTTTACTTACTTAACATGCGTAAATACGTATTTTAAGTGTTTAAATCGTCTTTTTCTAAAGGTCTGTGGGTTCTGAACCAATTAACAAAACGAATACTATGAGTATGTCATTTCTAATGTATTTTTATTAATGCTGAACACGAATTTGCTGTTACATTTGGTCTAAACCCCATTGATTCAAACCATAAAACTGTTTAATCACTTAACATGCGATGATATGTATTTTAAGGGCATAAATCGTCTTTTTCTAAAAATCTGCGGATTCTGAACAAATTAAAAAAATAAAATACTTTCAGTATGTCATTTCTATTACATTCCTTTTACGTTGACTGCTAATTTGCTGTTAAATTTAGTCCAAAGCCCATTGGTTTCGAGCAAGAAAGCTGTTTACTCACTTAACATTCGTAAATACGTATTTTAAGGGCTTAAATCGTGTTTATCTAAAAATCTGCGGATTCTGGATGAATTAAAAAATACGAATACTATCAGTATGTCATTTCTAATGTATTTTTTTATGTTGAACACGAATCTGCTGTTATATTTGGTCCAAGCCCCATTGATTTCGAGGAAAAAAAGCTGTTTACTCACTTAATATCCGCGAAGATGTATTTAAAGAGCTTAAATCGTCTTTTTCTAAAAATCTGCGTGTCTGAACAAATTAAAAAAAAAGAACAGTATCCGTATGTCATTTCTGATATGTTTATTTTATGTTGAACACGAATTTGCTGTTAAATTTAGTCCAAAACCCATTGAATTCGAGCAAAAAAGCTGTTTAATCACTTAACATGCAGAAATACGTTTTTTAAGGGTTTAAATCGTCTTTGTCTAAAAATCTGCGGATTCTGGATGAATTAGAAAATACGAATACTATCAGTATGTCATTTGTAATGTATTTTTTTATGTTGAACACGAATTTGCTGTTAAATTTATTCCAAGTCCCATTGATTTCGAGCAAAAAAGCTGTTTAATTACTTAACATGCAAAAATACGTTTTTTAAGGGTTTAAATCATCTTTTTCTAAAAATCTGCGGATTCTGGACCAATAAAAAAATACGAATACAATCAGTATGTCATTTCTATTATACTTTTTTATGTTGAACACGAATTTGCTATTATAATTGATCCAAAACCCATTGATTTCGAGCAACAAAGCTGTTTACTCACTTAACATGCGAAAATACGTATTTTAAGGGTTTAAATCGTCTTTTTCTTAAGGTTTTTGGATTCTCGACAAATTAACATAACGAATACTATCAGTATGTCATTTCTAATGCATTTTGTTATGTTGAACAAGAATTTGCTGTTAAATTTAGTCCAAAACCCATTGAATTCGAGCAAAAAAGCTGTTTAATCACTTAACATGCAGAAATACGTTTTTTAAGGGTTTAAATCGTCTTTGTCTAAAAATCTGCGGATTCTGGATGAATTAGAAAATACGAATACTATCAGTATGTCATTTGTAATGTATTTTTTTATGTTGAACACGAAGTTGCTGTTAAAATTGATCCAAAACCCATTGATTTCGAGCAAAAAAGCTGTTTACTTACTTAACATGCGTAAATACGTATTTTAAGTGTTTAAATCGTCTTTTTCTAAAGGTCTGTGGGTTCTGAACCAATTAACAAAACGAATACTATGAGTATGTCATTTCTAATGTATTTTTATTAATGCTGAACACGAATTTGCTGTTACATTTGGTCTAAACCCCATTGATTCAAACCATAAAACTGTTTAATCACTTAACATGCGATGATATGTATTTTAAGGGCATAAATCGTCTTTTTCTAAAAATCTGCGGATTCTGAACAAATTAAAAAAATAAAATACTTTCAGTATGTCATTTCTATTACATTCCTTTTCCGTTGACTGCTAATTTGCTGTTAAATTTAGTCCAAAGCCCATTGGTTTCGAGCAAGAAAGCTGTTTACTCACTTAACATGAGCTAATGCGTATTTTATGTTGAACACGAATCTGCTGTTATATTTGGTCCAAGCCCCATTGATTTCGAGGAAAAAAAGCTGTTTACTCACTTAATATCCGCGAAGATGTATTTAAAGAGCTTAAATCGTCTTTTTCTAAAAATCTGCGTGTCTGAACAAATTAAAAAAAAAGAACAGTATCCGTATGTCATTTCTGATATGTTTATTTTATGTTGAACACGAATTTGCTGTTAAATTTAGTCCAAAACCCATTGAATTCGAGCAAAAAAGCTGTTTAATCACTTAACATGCAGAAATACGTTTTTTAAGGGTTTAAATCGTCTTTTTCTAAAAATCTGCGGATTCTAGGTGGATTAAAAAATACGAATACTATCAGTATGTCATTTGTAATGTCTCTTTTTATGTCGAACACGAATTTGCTGTTAAAATTGATCCAAAACCAATTGATTTCGAGTAATAAAGCTGTTTACTCACTTAACATGAGCTAATGCGTATTTTACGGGGTTAAATCATCTTTTTCTAAAAATCTGCAGATTCTGGACCAATTGAAAAAACGAATATTATTAGTACGTCATTGCAAATGTATTTTCTTATGTTGAACACGAATTTGCTGTTACATTTGGTCCAAAGCCCATTGGTTTCGAGCAAGAAAGCTGTTTACTCACTTAACATTCGTAAATACGTATTTTAAGGGCTTAAATCGTGTTTATCTAAAAATCTGCGGATTCTGAACGAATTAAAAAATACGAATACTATCAGTATGTCATTTCTAATGTATTTTTTTTATGTTGAACACGAATCTGCTGTTATATTTGGTCCAAGCCCCATTGATTTCGAGGAAAAAAAGCTGTTTACTCACTTAATATCCGCGAAGACGTATTTAAAGAGCATAAATCGTCTTTTTCAAAAAATCTGCGGGTCTGAACAAATTAAAAAAAAAGAACAGTATCCGTATGTCATTTCTGATATATTTATTTTATGTTGAACACGAATTTGCTGTTAAATTTAGTCCAAAACCCATTGAATTCGAGCAAAAAAGCTGTTTAATCACTTAACATGCAGAAATACGTTTTTTAAGGGTTTAAATCGCCTTTGTCTAAAAATCTGCGGATTCTGGATGAATTAGAAAATACGAATACTATCAGTATGTCATTTGTAATGTATTTTTTTATGTTGAACACGAAGTTGCTGTTAAAATTGATCCAAAACCCATTGATTTCGAGCAATAAAGCTGTTTACTTACTTAACATGCGTAAATACGTATTTTAAGTGTTTAAATCGTCTTTTTCTAAAGGTCTGTGGGTTCTGAACCAATTAACAAAACGAATACTATGAGTATGTCATTTCTAATGTATTTTTATTAATGCTGAACACGAATTTGCTGTTACATTTGGTCTAAACCCCATTGATTCAAACCATAAAACTGTTTAATCACTTAACATGCGATGATATGTATTTTAAGGGCATAAATCGTCTTTTTCTAAAAATCTGCGGATTCTGAACAAATTAAAAAAATAAAATACTTTCAGTATGTCATTTCTATTACATTCCTTTTACGTTGACTGCTAATTTGCTGTTAAATTTAGTCCAAAGCCCATTGGTTTCGAGCAAGAAAGCTGTTTACTCACTTAACATTCGTAAATACGTATTTTAAGGGCTTAAATCGTGTTTATCTAAAAATCTGCGGATTCTGGATGAATTAAAAAATACGAATACTATCAGTATGTCATTTCTAATGTATTTTTTTATGTTGAACACGAATCTGCTGTTATATTTGGTCCAAGCCCCATTGATTTCGAGGAAAAAAAGCTGTTTACTCACTTAATATCCGCGAAGATGTATTTAAAGAGCTTAAATCGTCTTTTTCTAAAAATCTGCGTGTCTGAACAAATTAAAAAAAAAGAACAGTATCCGTATGTCATTTCTGATATGTTTATTTTATGTTGAACACGAATTTGCTGTTAAATTTAGTCCAAAACCCATTGAATTCGAGCAAAAAAGCTGTTTAATCACTTAACATGCAGAAATACGTTTTTTAAGGGTTTAAATCGTCTTTGTCTAAAAATCTGCGGATTCTGGATGAATTAGAAAATACGAATACTATCAGTATGTCATTTGTAATGTATTTTTTTATGTTGAACACGAATTTGCTGTTAAATTTATTCCAAGTCCCATTGATTTCGAGCAAAAAAGCTGTTTAATTACTTAACATGCAAAAATACGTTTTTTAAGGGTTTAAATCATCTTTTTCTAAAAATCTGCGGATTCTGGACCAATAAAAAAATACGAATACAATCAGTATGTCATTTCTATTATACTTTTTTATGTTGAACACGAATTTGCTATTATAATTGATCCAAAACCCATTGATTTCGAGCAACAAAGCTGTTTACTCACTTAACATGCGAAAATACGTATTTTAAGGGTTTAAATCGTCTTTTTCTTAAGGTTTTTGGATTCTCGACAAATTAACATAACGAATACTATCAGTATGTCATTTCTAATGCATTTTGTTATGTTGAACAAGAATTTGCTGTTAAATTTGGTCCAAAACCCATTGATTTCGAGCAATTAAACTGTTTAATTACTTAACATGCGAAAATACATTTTTTAAGGGTTTAAATCGTCTTTTTCTAAAAATTTGCGGATTCTAGGTGAATTAAAAAATACGAATACTATCAGTACGTCATTTGTAATGTATCTTTTTATGTTGAACTCTAATTTGCTGTTACATTTGGTCTAAAACCGATTGATTTCGAGCAAAAAAGCTGTTTACTCACTTAACATGCGTTAATACGAGGGTAGTTCAATAAGTCTTTAGAATTACCAACAGATGGCGCGCGAATCGCTCCAAATCATCTGTTTTCAGTCAGCACCACTCCCGACTAGATATATGGTGCAGTCACAGTCCACATCTTCTGAGTTTACGTGTTTTTATAACCAATTGAAAAAAAAAATTGCTTGTTAAGAAAAATGGAAAAAAACGAGTTCAGAGCGGTAATGAAACATTTTCATTTAAAGGGTTTAACTCCATATGAGATAAAAAATGAATTGGACTCAGTTCATGGCACATCTGCCCCTGCCTTAGCAACGGTTTATAACTGGGTAAATGAATTTAAGCGTGGTCGTACATCAATAAGTGACGAACCACGTTCAGGAAGGCCCGTAGAAGCAACTACTCCCGAAATCATCAATAAAATCCACGATATGGTGTTGAAGGATAGAAGATTAAAAGTGCGTGAGTTAGCTGAGGCCACAAGGATATCTATAGGTGCAGTTTTTTCAATTCTACATGAAAAATTAGGCATGAAAAAGCTATCGGCAAGATGGGTGCCGCGTTTGCTCTCAGCTGAGAATAAACGCAATAGAGTGGTCGCCTCTGAGGCTCTTTTGGCGCGCATAAGTCGGAATCCTGAGGAATTTTTTCGTCGCTTTGTGACTGTGGATGAAACATGGATACACCACTACACTCCTGAGACAAAGGAACAATCCAAACAGTGGATTTCCACAGGCGAACCAGCTCCAAAGAAGGCAAAGACCGTAAAGTCAGCTGGTAAGGTTATGACTACATTTTTTTGGGATGCACGTGGAATTATACTTATTGACTACTTGGAAAAGGGTAAAACAATTACTGGTGAGTATTATGCATCATTATTAGAGCAGCTGAAAGAAGAAATTAAAAAAAAAGACCACATTTGGCGAGAAAAAAATTCTCTTTCATCACGACAACGCCCGAGTTCACACATGCTTCGTTTCAATGGCTAAAATTGAAGAACTAAAATTCGAATTGGTCGAACACCCACCGTATTCACCAGATTTAGCCCCCAGTGACTTTTTCTTATTTACAAACTTGAAAAAATGGCTCGGTGGACAGAGATTTACGGACAACGAAGACGTCATTGCCTCTGTAAGTGCTTATTTTGAGGAACTTCCGAAAACGCACTTTTCTGAAGGATTAAAAAAACTTAAAAAGCGATTGACCAAGTGTATAGAGCTCCAAGGAGATTATGTTGAAAAATAAAAAAAAATTTACCCAAAAAAATTGTTTTTATACTTTATTCTAAAGACTTATTGAACTACCCTCGTACGTATTTTAAGGGCTTAAATCGTCTTTTTCTAAAAATCTGCGGATTCTGAACCAATTAAAGAATACGAATACTATCCGTATGACATTTCTAATGTACTTTTTTGTATTGAACACGACTTTGCTGTTAAAATTGATCCAAAACCCATTGATTTCGAGCAAAAAGGTTTTTACTCACTTGACATTCGTAAATACGTATTTTAAGGGTTTAAATCGTCTTTTTCTAAAGGTCTGTGGGTTCTGGACCAATTAACAAAACGAATACTATGAGTATGTCATTTCTAATGTATTTTGTTATTTTGAACACGAATTTGCTGTTGCATTTGGTCCAAAGCCCTTTGATTTCGAGCAAAATAGCTGTATAATTACTTAACCTGCGAAATTACGTATCGTAAGAGGTTAAAACGTTTTTTTTATAAATATCTGTGGATTCTGGACGAATTAAAACATACGAATACTATCAGTAGTCCATTTCAAATATATTTTCTTATGTTGAACACGAATTTGCTGTTACATTTGGTCCATAACCCATTGATTTTGAGCAAAGAAGCTGTTTACTCACTTAACATTCGTTTATATGTATTTTAAGGGTATAAATCGTCTTTCTCAAAAAATCTGCGGATTATGAACAAATTAAAAAAAAATACTTTCAGTATATCATTTCTATTACATTCCTTTTACGTTGACTACGAATTTGCTGTTAAATTTAGGCCAAAGCCCATTGGTTTCACGCAAAAAAAGCTGTTTACTCACTTAACATTCGTTAATATGTATTTTAAGGGCATAAATCGTCTTTTTCTAAAAATCAGCGGATTCTGAACAAATTAAAAAAAAAAATACTTTCAGTATGTCATTTCTATTACATTCCTTTTACGTTGACGGCGAATTTGCTGTTAAATTTAGTCCAAAGCCCATTGGTTTCGAGCAAGAAAGCTGTTTACTCACTTAACATTCGTAAATACGTATTTTAAGGGCTTAAATCGTGTTTATCTAAAAATCTGCGAATTCTGGACCAATTAACATAACGAATACTATCAGTATTTCATTTCTAATGCATTTTGTTATGTTGAACACGAAATCACTTAACATGCGATGATATGTATTTTAAGGGCATAAATCGTCCTTTTCTAAAAATCTGCGGATTCTGAACGAATTAAAAAAATAAAATAATTTCAGTATGTCATTTCTATTACATTCCTTTTACGTTGACTGCGAATTTGCTGTTAGATTTAGTCCAAAGCCCATTGGTTTCGAGCAAGAAAGCTGTTTACTCAATTAACATTCGTAAATACGTATTTTAAGGGCTTAAATCGTGTTTATCTAAAAATCTGCGGATTCTGGACCAATTAAAATAACGAATTCTATCAGTGTTTCATTTCTAATGCATTTTGTTATGTTGAACACGAATTTGCTGTTATATTTGGTCCAAGCCCCATTGATTTCGAGGAAAAAAAGCTGTTTACTCACTTAATATCCGTGAAGACGTATTTAAAGAGCTTAAATCGTCTTTTTCTAAAAATCTGCGGGTCTGAACAAATTAAAAAAAAAGAACAGTATCCGTATGTCATTTCTGATATATTTATTTTATGTTGAACACGAATTTGCTATTAAATTTAGTCCAAAACCCATTGAATTCGAGCAAAAAAGCTGTTTAATCACTTAACATGCAGAAATACGTTTTTTAAGGGTTTAAATCGTCTTTGTCTAAAAATCTGCGGATTCTGGATGAATTAGAAAATACGAATACTATCAGTATGTCATTTGTAATGTATTTTTTTATGTTGAACACGAATTTGCTGTTAAAATTGATCCAAAACCAATTGATTTCGAGTAATAAAGCTGTTTACTCACTTAACATGAGCTAATTCGTATTTTAAGGGCTTAAATCGTCTTTTTCTAAAAATCTGCGGATTCTGGAACAATTAAAAAAACGAATATTATTAGTACGTCATTTCAAATGTATTTTCTTATGTTGAACACGAATTTGCTGTTAAATTTAGTCCAAAGCCCATTGGTTTCGAGCAAGAAAGCTGTTTACTCACTTAACATTCGTAAATACGTATTTTAAGGGCTTAAATCGTGTTTATCTAAAAATCTGCGAATTCTGAACGAATTAAAAAATACGAATACTATCAGTATGTCATTTCTAATGTATTTTTTTATGTTGAACACGAATCTGCTGTTATATTTGGTCCAAACCCCATTGATTTCGAGGAAAAAAAGCTGTTTACTCACTTAATATCCGCGAAGACGTATTTAAAGAGCTTAAATCGTCTTTTTCTAAAAATCTGTGGGTCTGAACAAATTAAAAAAAAAGAACAGTATCCGTATGTCATTTCTGATATATTTATTTTATGTTGAACACGAATTTGCTGTTAAATTTAGTCCAAAACCCATTGAATTCGAGCAAAAAAGCTGTTTAATCACTTAACATGCAGAAATACGTTTTTTAAGGGTTTAAATCGTCTTTGTCTAAAAATCTGCGGATTCTGGATGAATTAGAAAATACGAATACTATCAGTATGTCATTTGTAATGTATTTTTTTATGTTGAACACGAAGTTGCTGTTAAAATTGATCCAAAACCCATTGATTTCGAGCAAAAAAGCTGTTTACTTACTTAACATGCGTAAATACGTATTTTAAGTGTTTAAATCGTCTTTTTCTAAAGATCTGTGGGTTCTGAACCAATTAACAAAACGAATACTATCAGTATGTCATTTCTAATGTATTTTTATTAATGCTGAACACGAATTTGCTGTTACATTTGGTCTAAACCCCATTGATTCAAACCAAAAAACTGTTTAATCACTTAACATGCGATGATATGTATTTTAAGGGCATAAATCGTCTTTTTCTAAAAATCTGCGGATTCTGAACAAATTAAAAAAATAAAATACTTTCAGTATGTCATTTCTATTACATTCCTTTTACGTTGACTGCGAATTTGCTGTTAAATTTAGTCCAAAGCCCATTGGTTTCGAGCAAGAAAGCTGTTTACTCACTTAACATCCGTAAATACGTATTTTAAGGGCTTAAATCGTGTTTATCTAAAAATCTGCGGATTCTGGACGAATCAAAAAATACGAATACTATCAGTATGTCATTTCTAATGTATTTTTTTATGTTGAACACGAATCTGCTGTTATATTTGGTCCAAGCCCCATTGATTTCGAGGAAAAAAAGCTGTTTACTCACTTAATATCCGCGAAGATGTATTTAAAGAGCTTAAATCGTCTTTTTCTAAAAATCTGCGGGTCTGAACAAATTAAAAAAAAAGAAAAGTATCCGTATGTCATTTCTGATATGTTTATTTTATGTTGAACACGAATTTGCTGTTAAATTTAGTCCAAAACCCATTGAATTCGAGCAAAAAAGCTGTTTAATCACTTAACATGCAGAAATACGTTTTTTAAGGGTTTAAATCGTCTTTGTCTAAAAATCTGCGGATTCTGGATGAATTAGAAAATACGAATACTATCAGTATGTCATTTGTAATGTATTTTTTTATGTTGATCACGAATTTGCTGTTAAATTTATTCCAAGACCCATTGATTTCGAGCAAAAAAGCTGTTTAATTACTTAACATGCAAAAATACGTTTTTTAAGGGTTTAAATCATCTTTTTCTAAAAATCTGCGGATTCTGGACCAATAAAAAAATACGAATACAATCAGTATGTCATTTCTATTATACTTTTTTATGTTGAACACGAATTTGCTATTATAATTGATCCAAAACCCATTGATTTCGAGCAACAAAGCTGTTTACTCACTTAACATGCGAAAATACGTATGTTAAGGGTTTAAATCGTCTTTTTCTTAAGGTTTTTGGATTCTCGACAAATTAAAAAAACGAATACTATCTGTATGTCATTTCTAATGCATTTTGTTATGTTGAACAAGAATTTGCTGTTAAATTTGGTCCAAAACCCATTGCTTTCGAGCAATTAAACTGTTTTATTACTTAACATGCGAAAATACATTTTTTAAGGGTTTAAATCGTCTTTTTCTAAAAATTGGCGGATTCTAGGTGAATTAAAAAATACGAATACTATCAGTATGTCGTTTGTAATGTTTCTTTTTATGTTGAACTCTAATTTGCTGTTACATTTGGTCTAAAACCGATTGATTTCGAGCAAAAAAGCTGTTTACTCACTTAACATGCGTTAATACGTATTTTAAGGGCTTAAATCGTCTTTTTCTAAAAATCTGCGGATTCTGAACCAATTAAAGAATACGAATACTATCCGTATGACATTTCTAATGTACTTTTTTGTGTTGAACACGACTTTGCTGTTAAAATTGATCCAAAACCCATTGATTTCGAGCAAAAAGGTTTTTACTCACTTGACATTCGTAAAGACGTATTTTAAGGGTTTAAATCGTCTTTTTCTAAAGGTCTGTGGGTTCTGGACCAATTAACAAAACGAATACTATGAGTATGTCATTTCTAATGTATTTTGTTATTTTGAACACGAATTTGCTGTTGCATTTGGTCCAAAGCCTTTTGATTTCGAGCAAAATAGCTGTATAATTACTTAACCTGCGAAATTACGTATCGTAAGAGGTTAAAACGTTTTTTTATAAATATCTGTGGATTCTGGACGAATTAAAACATACGAATACTATCTGTAGTCCATTTCAAATATATTTTCTTATGTTGAACACGAATTTGCTGTTACATTTGGTCCATAACCCATTGATTTTGAGCAAAGAAGCTGTTTACTCACTTAACATGCGTTAATATGTATTTTAAGGGTATAAATCGTCTTTTTCTAAAAATCTGCGGATTATGAACAAATTAAAAAAAAATACTTTCAGTATATCATTTCTATTACATTCCTTTTACGTTGACTACGAATTTGCTGTTAAATTTAGGCTAAAGCCCATTGGTTTCGAGCAAAAAAGCTGTTTACTCACTTAACATTCGTAAATACGTATTTTAAGGGCTTAAATCATGTTTATCTAAAAATCTCCGGATTCTGGACAAATTAAAAAAAAAAAATAATATCAGTATGCCATTTCTAATATATTTCTTTTATGTTGAACACGAATTTGCTGTTAAATTTATTCCAAGACCCATTGATTTCGAGCAAAAAAGCTGTTTAATCACTTAACATGCAGAAATACGTTTTTTAAGGGTTTAAATCGTCTTTGTCTAAAAATCTGCGGATTCTGGATGAATTAGAAAATACGAATACTATCAGTATGTCATTTGTAATGTATTTTTTTATGTTGATCACGAATTTGCTGTTAAATTTATTCCAAGACCCATTGATTTCGAGCAAAAAAGCTGTTTAATTACTTAACATGCAAAAATACGTTTTTTAAGGGTTTAAATCATCTTTTTCTAAAAATCTGCGGATTCTGGACCAATAAAAAAATACGAATACAATCAGTATGTCATTTCTATTATACTTTTTTATGTTGAACACGAATTTGCTATTATAATTGATCCAAAACCCATTGATTTCGAGCAACAAAGCTGTTTACTCACTTAACATGCGAAAATACGTATGTTAAGGGTTTAAATCGTCTTTTTCTTAAGGTTTTTGGATTCTCGACAAATTAAAAAAACGAATACTATCTGTATGTCATTTCTAATGCATTTTGTTATGTTGAACAAGAATTTGCTGTTAAATTTGGTCCAAAACCCATTGCTTTCGAGCAATTAAACTGTTTTATTACTTAACATGCGAAAATACATTTTTTAAGGGTTTAAATCGTCTTTTTCTAAAAATTGGCGGATTCTAGGTGAATTAAAAAATACGAATACTATCAGTATGTCATTTGTAATGTTTCTTTTTATGTTGAACTCTAATTTGCTGTTACATTTGGTCTAAAACCGATTGATTTCGAGCAAAAAAGCTGTTTACTCACTTAACATGCGTTAATACGTATTTTAAGGGCTTAAATCGTCTTTTTCTAAAAATCTGCGGATTCTGAACCAATTAAAGAATACGAATACTATCCGTATGACATTTCTAATGTACTTTTTTGTGTTGAACACGACTTTGCTGTTAAAATTGATCCAAAACCCATTGATTTCGAGCAAAAAGGTTTTTACTCACTTGACATTCGTAAAGACGTATTTTAAGGGTTTAAATCGTCTTTTTCTAAAGGTCTGTGGGTTCTGGACCAATTAACAAAACGAATACTATGAGTATGTCATTTCTAATGTATTTTGTTATTTTGAACACGAATTTGCTGTTGCATTTGGTCCAAAGCCTTTTGATTTCGAGCAAAATAGCTGTATAATTACTTAACCTGCGAAATTACGTATCGTAAGAGGTTAAAACGTTTTTTTATAAATATCTGTGGATTCTGGACGAATTAAAACATACGAATACTATCTGTAGTCCATTTCAAATATATTTTCTTATGTTGAACACGAATTTGCTGTTACATTTGGTCCATAACCCATTGATTTTGAGCAAAGAAGCTGTTTACTCACTTAACATGCGTTAATATGTATTTTAAGGGTATAAATCGTCTTTTTCTAAAAATCTGCGGATTATGAACAAATTAAAAAAAAATACTTTCAGTATATCATTTCTATTACATTCCTTTTACGTTGACTACGAATTTGCTGTTAAATTTAGGCTAAAGCCCATTGGTTTCGAGCAAAAAAGCTGTTTACTCACTTAATATTCGTAAATACGTATTTTAAGGGCTTAAATCATGTTTATCTAAAAATCTCCGGATTCTGGACAAATTAAAAAAAAAAAATAATATCAGTATGCCATTTCTAATATATTTCTTTTATGTTGAACACGAATTTGCTGTTAAATTTATTCCAAGACCCATTGATTTCGAGCAAAAAAGCTGTTTAATTACTTAACATGCAAAAATACGTTTTTTAAGGGTTTAAATCATCTTTTTCTAAAAATCTGCGGATTCTGGACCAATAAAAAAATACGAATACAATCAGTATGTCATTTCTATTATACTTTTTTATGTTGAACACGAATTTGCTATTATAATTGATCCAAAACCCATTGATTTCGAGCAACAAAGCTGTTTACTCACGAAACATGCGAAAATACGTATTTTAAGGGTTTAAATCTTCTTTTTCTTAAGGTTTTTGGATTCTCGACAAATTAACAAAACGAATACTATCAGTATGTCATTTCTAATGCATTTTGTTATGTTGAACAAGAATTTGCTGTTAAATTTGGTCCAAAACCCATTGATTTTGAGCAATTAAACTGTTTAATTACTTAACATGCGAAAATACATTTTTTAAGGGTTTAAATCGTCTTTTTCTAAAAATTTGCGGATTCTAGGTGAATTAAAAAATACGAATACTATCAGTATGTCATTTGTAATGTATCTTTTTATGTTAAACTCTAATTTGCTGTTACATTTGGTCTAAAACCGATTGATTTCGAGCAAAAAAGCTGTTTACTCACTTAACATGCGTTAATACGCATTTTAAGGGCTTAAATCGTCTTTTTCTAAAAATCTGCGGATTCTGAACCAATTAAAGAATACGAATACTATCCGTATGACATTTCTAATGTACTTTTTTGTGTTGAACACGACTTTGCTGTTAAAATTGATCCAAAACCCATTGATTTCGAGCAAAAAAGCTGTTTACTCACTTGACATTCGTAAATACGTATTTTAAGGGTTTAAATCGTCTTTTTCTAAAGGTCTGTGGGTTCTGGACCAATTAACAAAACGAATACTATGAGTATGTCATTTCTAATGTATTTTTATTAATGCTGAACACGAATTTGCTGTTACATTTGGTCTAAACCCCATTGATTCAAACCAAAAAACTGTTTAATCACTTAACATGCGATGATATGTATTTTAAGGGCATAAATCGTCTTTTTCTAAAAATCTGCGGATTCTGAACAAATTAAAAAAATAAAATACTTTCAGTATGTCATTTCTATTACATTCCTTTTACGTTGACTGCGAATTTGCTGTTAAATTTAGTCCAAAGCCCATTGGTTTCGAGCAAGAAAGCTGTTTACTCACTTAACATTCGTAAATACGTATTTTAAGGGCTTAAATCGTGTTTATCTAAAAATCTGCGGATTCTGGACGAATTAAAAAATACGAATACTATCAGTATGTCATTTCTAATGTATTTTTTTATGTTGAACACGAATCTGCTGTTATATTTGGTCCAAGCCCCATTGATTTCGAGGAAAAAAAGCTGTTTACTCACTTAATATCCGCGAAGACGTATTTAAAGAGCTTAAATCGTCTTTTTCTAAAAATCTGCGGGTCTGAACAAATTAAAAAAAAGAACAGTATCCGTATGTCATTTCTGATATGTTTATTTTATGTTGAACACGAATTTTCTGTTAAATTTAGTCCAAAACCCATTGAATTCGAGCAAAAAAGCTGTTTAATCACTTAACATGCAGAAATACGTTTTTTAAGGGTTTAAATCGTCTTTGTCTAAAAATCTGCGGATTCTGGATGAATTAGAAAATACGAATACTATCAGTATGTCATTTGTAATGTATTTTTTATGTTGAACACGAAGTTGCTGTTAAAATTGATCCAAAACCCATTGATTTCGAGCAAAAAAGCTGTTAAATCACTTAACATGCGTAAATACGTATTTTAAGGGTTTAAATCGTCTTTTTCTAAAGGTCTGTGGGTTCTGAACTAATTAACAAAACGAATACTATCAGTATGTCATTTCTAATGTATTTTTATTAATGCTGAACTCGAATTTGCTGTTAAAATTGTTCCAAACCCCATTGATTTCGATACAAAAAACTGTTAATTACTTAGCATGCTAAATTACGTATTATAAGGGCTAAAATCGTCCTTTTCTATAAGTCTGTGGATTCTGGACCAAGTGCCAAGTACTCGAGCGTGCACGCATATACATATAACACATACACACACAGATCAAAACTTAATTTCACCAGCAGCTTGTATATCAACAATGAGAGGGGTTTTATGCCGCAAGGCTTTCCCCTCTCAGAGCCTAATAAATCATTCCTTTTGTGGCTCAAAATTTGAGTCTTTTATTTCACCCTCTTCCTGATTTTCCTTTTTCACATAAATACAAACATCGGGAATTTTCTTAAACAAAAATTCACCACAATTCACTGCTTCAAGTGTTCAAATGAACGATTTGGAAATCGTTTTTACTAAAATGCATGACGCTAAATGGATTATGTTTAATATGAAAGCACAATATTCCGCAGATAACCAAATAAAGTACAAGTAATTTTATTAACCGACTATTGTGTTACAGAGACCGTCTTTGGAAGGATTAAATACGTAATACTATCGTATGTGCAGAAGTGCGATACCGCCGACTGATGTTAAATGATATTATAAAATATAAAATTCCTTCCTTACAGAGGAAGCTTTGTGATAGTAAAAAGAAATGTTTGCTAAAAACATGTTAGAAATATGTTTTGAGACTTAAGAAATCAAAATACACTATTTTTAGAAAATGTCTATATGGATGTGTGTGTATGGATGTTTTCCAGCATAACTCTGCATACATTTGTTTTTCTTAGAGGAAGGCGGTACAATAATTTTTTTTTATTTTTAATACTTTTTTGTCTTTTTAGCGGTTTTTCGAATTTTGAGTTTTAGTTTTTCGGATTTTTTAATGCCTTACAAAATAACATCATCGATCCAATAAAGATGCATTTGAAAGAGCATAAAATTACCTATCTTTTCCAACCCGAAATTTTGAAAAACATATTTCCCTTGTTTTTTTATACTCGAGAACGTCATTTTTTTCAAACGGTTATACTTGCGAAATATAAGATGGAAAATTTAAAAAAAAAATTGAGATGATAAGGAATATTTAGAATAATATCCTGTAAAATGTTTGAAGCTTCATATTTTTCTTTTGTCGAGAAAAAAATAATTTTGTTAGAAAAATCGCTTTTTTTCCTGCACATGTTCATGCAATTTTTTTGAGGTTATGTCATTTTAATATGGCATCGGGAATAGTTGTCCTATATTCTATGCATATTCAGCTTTGTGCACAAAAATTAATTTTTACTCTATCTTATTTCTACTTCGAGTTCTACGATTTTGGCACAAAAAAACGATTTGTTTCCACTGTGCGGCGTTGATGATGTATGTGACGACAAAATTATTATAAAATATTAAAAATTATTTTTAGATATCAAATTTTAGTTGAAAAATAGTTTAACTTTTTCGTAAATACTACATTTATATTTTATACAAAATATTTATATTACATTTTAAAGAAAAAACATCGTTTATAAATTATTAATAATTATGCAGTATTTATTACTCACTTTGATCATATCTAGCGCTATATAAAGGGTCGTCTGAAGCACAGGTTTTTACCTCAACAACAACATCATTATCATCATCATTTTCGATAAATACTGTAGATACTCGTAACACGGTTGGTGTTGGTGATAGACTATGCCGCGATATATCCGACGATTTAATAATTATTACTATAAGAGACTAAAAATTATTTTAATGTATGTAATCGTAAATATCACATTTATATTTTATAAAAATATATTTCAATTACTTTTTTAGAAAAACAATAGTTTTAAAATTATTAATAAATATGTAACGTACCTAAATTATTTTCCTTACTGATTAAATTATGTTCATTTTTCGCCTTAGTTCCTTCTTGGGATTTTACTTGATATGATTTATTTTTTATTTTTGCTACGTCAAAAGTATCAGTCAACATATTGTCCAAGATTATTTGTGGTTTTTTATTATCTGTAATACATTTATGGTATTAGAAATATTTTTTTGTAATATGTTTTTTGAAAAGTTAAATGATATATTATATTACCGTTACTTGGTCCGGGCTCATTTTCATTGTGTGGTTGATGTGCTTCAATCGAGACTTCTATTTTATCGCAAACCCCAACTAATTGTTTGTTGAGTCTGTGTTCAGCGCTTAGCTCTGAAATAATAAGCATTTAATAATTAATTACAGTACAAAATTACGAAGTGATTCATAAATTTAGTATAAAACTAAATACTTACGTTAGTAATCTTGATAATGTGTGAAACAAGCGGATTGTTTCGGTGTTGAAATTTCGCTATGACTTCCTGGCAGAATTGCTGGGATAGTAGGTGGTCCATGTGGTGAAATAGCTACACTCAGTTTATATTTCTATAATGTATTTTAAAATACTCTGCACTCTCTACTCTTAATACAAAATATTATAATATAACTAGTAAGGCACACGGAGGAAGAAGAAGACTCTGAAATGGTTACGAAAAACGTCCGGCGTGTGGAAGAGAGCGAGCTCCAATGACACCGGTTGCGGCGTGCTGCGGCGCAGGGATGCAGTAAAGGGGAAGTGGGGGAGGGCAGGGGAAAGATGTAGGTTTTCCCTTTGCGCTCACGCGCATGAGACACGAAGTGTAGCGCTTCGCCGACACTCCCTTCCTTCGTGGCTTCTACTCACTCATCTGGGAGTCTGCAACAGTAAAACAAAATTAGTACTCTGACTCTAAAAAAATTTTTCTTAGGACTTTATCTCTGAGTTATTTGTGATTTTAAACAGGTAGAGACTTAATCATGATATTAGATTTGTTCTCTTTATTATTTCTTTAACTAGGAGTATATTCTGTAATATACTTCTATTAATTAATGGGTTCGCAGAAGTTAGATTAATTTTAAGATGTTCTCTTATGTATGCTACTTTTAATGTGTTCTCTGATATATGCTACTTTTAACGTGTTCTCTGAAATTAGATTAATTTTATTGTATTCTGTGAAATATGCTTTTTATTAATCATTTGTTCGGTTGATCCCGAATCTGCTATAAAACTAATAATGTTATCTGTTATGAGGGTGGGTGTTTGCTTACCTGGCAAGTTTGCATTTGCGTTTGAATATTTGTTAGCTGGTCTCTTTTCTTTGCTGTATGGTGTGTTCCTATTGTGATTTTTAAAAACTTTACCTATGAATGTTACTTTACCTCTACCATTAGTGTTATGCGTGTCTGTGCTTGTGTTACTTTTGTTAAAATTTTCATTTTCATTCTAATACCTATGAACTGCATTGAGGCACCGATCACCCTTGTGGCCCCTGATCTCATTGCAGTAGTAACAGAATCAAGTGTTGTACTGCTTCAGAGAACATTCGGACAACCAATGATCCATCCTGTTGCATCTGAAGCACTTTGTTTCTTTTGGCTTTGTAGGCTTTCCTATTTGTTTCTGTGCTACATTTGCTCTGGTCTCTGGACCTCTTGGTTGTTGTGCTTCAATCTGTAATAGACAATTTTTCATTTCCTCTAATGACATCTCGGAACCGGTCTGGCTTCTTATCAAGCAGGCAGATCTTAATTCTTGACTTGAGTCACTCACAGCATGATAAAAAGCCGACCTTTTCTCTTCATCCGTCAATGGTACTGTTGTGTTACAACTCTCATATTCTCTTATAATATTTTCAAACTTATCCCAAAAATCTATAACTTTGTTTTTGTTAGTTTTATTAATGTTGTATAGTTTTTGCCTAACCGTGGCGTGTATCGTATTTGATTCGATTTGTCTAATTTCTTTGTGGTAGTTAGCGTCTTGGTGATTTATCATTATGTCTCTCACCAAATTTTTTAGTTTTAGATTTTTTTCTGAATTATTTGCATACTTCTCTGGATTGATTAATATGTCGGACAAATCATTCGCCGCTAACTCTGTAACGAATGCAACCAAACTTCCAGGTTGCTTTTACTTGTGAGTTTGTAGTCTCTTTTAATGCGTATTTTATTTTGAATGTTTGACTCTAGTGTTTTATTTAATTTTGAAAAGTTTATATTCATCTCTTCTAGTGATATTAAATTCAAATTGTTTTCTATTTGTTCTGTGTTTGATTTTAATTGGTCAAGGTCTACTGTTTGTGTTGCCTGAGTCTCACTTGTATGTAGTTCGGTAAAGTTTCAAATATTGTTTGCCTCTGGATCTCTGAAAGCCTCTGCCATTTTTTCGGAAAGTGTCTTGACTTCTGCAAGAGTGGTTTTGCAAACCTTCAATCGCTCCTTTTCCTGCTCTCTAGTCTTCTCGAAGAGATTTCCTAGTTTCTCTATCCCGTTGTTTACATTTTGTGTCACCAAAACCAGTTTTTTGTGACCTCGGTCTGTTCTTTCATGACCTTAATTAATTCGGTCATGTCTGTAGGCTCTGTTGCTCTTGTTGCAGTATTCTCTGAAAAATTTTTATTTTTATTATTTTAATGTTTGGATTCAAATTTGGTCGTACATGTTATACATATAGGGATGTATAATCACATACTGATGGAACCATAATCTGTGATCGCGCGCTAACCGGCTGAACTTTATTTAAATCTATCAGGCGCGGTATTAGCGTTGAGCGGGTGCAGCAAGATACCAATTTCCGCTGGTGAATTTGCGTACGTAAGGAAGCGGAAGAGTGAGGCGAGTGAATGTTTAGAATGCACTGATTTTATATACAAAACAATTAAATAACATTTATTGCCTGTCTCAATTATAAATTTAACAATAAAAACTTAACAGTGACTCGATGTATGTGTGTAAAAGTGTGGTGTTGAATGTCCTCTAGGCGACACGCGGTGGCAATTTTAGCGTTGCTTACGCGGTCGTAGAATTGCTCAAGGTAGAGCCGCGGGTAGAGCGGGAGAGCGCGAAATCGCGGCGGCCAAGGAGTTTTGTTCTCCTTGCTCCGCCTGAAAAGTGGAGGAAAGTATTAAGCGGAAGGGAGAAGTCGTGCTCGTCGCAATTCACCCTGCGGCTAGGCTTCCTGCAGTTGTCACGAACTGGTCACGCATAGGACGAGTGACCAGAGGCGCGCTCCAAGAGTCGTTTGGCGCGAGGATTTAAACCTCGGCCTCAACAATCTGATATACTAATTTTATTCTATTCTATATTTTATTGTGTGTAATTTTGGTTATACGTTAACCTTCGAAAATTTTAATTTTAAGTTACCGCTGCATTCTGCTGTGTTTCAGTTGTCTGCGTACTCTGCTGAATGGGCGTAATATCGGACTGGACTGGTGGTGTTGTCTCGGTAATCTAATCCTAGTTGTTTCCCTCCAGTTTTTCTGAATTTACGTTTTAACCTGCAAAACATTTTTACTCTTTAGTCTTTTGATATTACACACAAGAATATTAATTCGCACGGCGAATCAATATTCAGATCTATTGTGAGTCTGGCCTGCACTCATGTATTCCCTCTCAAACCGACTAGTCGTACCACGATTTTGCCGTTACTATATGAGTGGGGGCGATCGCATACACAAATGAAGTCCAGCCCCGCAGACCTTTTAAAGTTAGAATAGAGTTTATAATTAAATTTGTTGACTCTAACATGTGTATACATATACATGCATATACATATACATGTATATACATGCACACATATCCTGCATGTGTGTTCTCTTACACACATATATCCCTATCTAAAAATCCATTAAATCTTATTCGATCCCATTCAAAGTGAATAGGACGGAATGAAATCTCCGTTTGAAGAAAAAGTATTCTACTAAAATGTTACAGGATTTAATAGGAGCAAAACTTTTTTGTATTTTTTTACACAAAGCATAGGAATTTATAAGAAATTTTTATATACGGCCCATTCCATACGGATTCAACGAGCAAAAAAAATCGATGTCTTCGTTTTGTTTTCAAACTTTGAGGTCATAATCTACGTCGAATTTCATGAGACCCGTATTTGTTCTTTTTTCTGAAAAACGGTTCTGAAGCCCCGTGGCACAGTATCAAAGATAAGGTCGTAAAAGCGACATTAAAAAATGAAAATTTTTTTTCTCAAATGGTTCCCATTTTTAGCCAAATTATCGTATGGAGATGATTTTGTTTTGAAAATGTGGGGAATTTTATCAGATTCCACGTGGTTTTTTTTTAGATTTTATATAGCTCCAATAATTTCCAAGATAAATAGAAAAAACTGAAAAAGGTGCTTTTTTTCAGAATTCGATTTCTTAAAAAGGCCCACTGCGATTAACGCGAATTTCGGGTGTTTTTCAAGGGTACATGAACTATCTTTCTGCCAAATATCAAAGTGCCAGCTTCCTCTGTTCCGGAGATATGGCCTGTCAAACAAAATGTCTATTTTTACATGGTTAAGCCCGATATGCGTTTGTATAAGTTAGATTCAAGCAAAGGAATCACTATAAATTAACTTTCTACTTGTGTTGAATTAAAATAATGTACATTTTTATTCAGTAATATTTAGATAGAGTAATTTACACATGTTAAGTCAATGTAATAGACAGCTATAATATTTTTAACAATCAGAAAAACATTAATTAAAAACCGACAGTAATCCATTCATGTTTATTGGTTTTTCTCATTGAAGTTTTCTTAATTACATTTCCTCTAATATCAGTCACCCTGACAACTCGCCAAATATGACTATCACGAATACCGTGAATGGGCCAAACTTCTTGCCATTCTTTAGTTTTTTCATCTCTAAATTTTTGCAGTTCTTCAGCTTTCAAAAGTATTATCATTATTTTATTAGTATACTTATTTACATATTTCAAAAAGTCTTCGGCAATTTTAATACATTCGTTCGGTGATGATGACAAATTATAGGTTGTAGCGTAATGTTTTAATAATCCACCGACGCCATCGCATGCTCCTTTTCCGTGTCCAGTTGCAGAAAAAATCCATTTTGCTTGACGGAACCCATTTCCCAGTTCATGAAATTGAAATCTATTTTTGAAATGAGCAGCAGCAACATCAGTTATTATAGTAATATCATTTTCCTTATTCTTAGTGAGTGTCAAACACTCACTTGTTATCAATTCCATAGCTGCTAAATCAAACGCTGTGTCATGTTTTCTATCATAACTTACTATGCCAAAACTCACAGTATTCTTTCCGACGTAGCACACCGAAGTGAAAATAGAAATCTGTGTATTGGTCAAATGATATCCTTGGATGGCATCTTTCTGGATTATAGCCCAATTTTCTGCAAAATCTCCGTGTAAAATAAGACGATTTTCCTTAAAATGCCCATTCTGTTTTTCCAACTTGATTTCGATTTGCTGTAACTCTTTAATTCGTCCATGTTTACTCAATATTTGTATATAATTGTTCAGTTCTTTGAAAAATATCTCAAACGTGCAAGTTTTCTTGACAAGATCATTTTTTTCCCAAACTGCAAAAGTAATTTTGTCACATAATAACTCTTCTCCCAATTGGAAATTTTCTTGAGTTATTATTCTAGTTTTTCAAGTTTCACGTTCTCGAAGAATGCATGAATTACTTTCTTTCGAACAAATAATCTTGGATAAAAGCTCTTTTTTTAGCGTTGAAAATTCAGAGTTTTTCATTTTCAGAGTAATTTTTAGCGCCGTCGCTAAAAGGTCAAAATTGGCGCAATGGACACATAAACACGATTCGTTCAAAGGTTGAATCATAACCCATTTTGGGCGCAATTGATAAATCTTCGATCTCGAAATAATAATTCCTGGATTCTGCTCGAAAATTAGATCGCAAATTTCCTTAATGCTACGAGAAAGAAAACGTTTGACTTTTTTTCTATAACCCCATCGACTTTAACACTGATCACGTCGTTTTTGTTGGGACTTTGTCTAGAACAGTCTAAATCATCATCCAGATGATATCTTTCAACTAGCTTAATAATTTCTCTCTTTACAGGATTTCCAGAATATGGGTCGGGCTTTTCAAACAATCCTTTAGTTTCTCTCAGCTTTCGTGAAGTTCTAATCATGTGATCTGTAGTTCCTCTTATATGTGCTAAAACAAAGTTGCTTGAGAGACTTAATGGTAATAGAGTTAGCAGGCGCACTTTTTCTTTGTAGACTACATTCTGATTTTCTAATACCAAGCTGAAGTTTTCATTCCACTCCTCACATGTTTTGCACTCATTGAATTGTATTTTTTATTTTGAAATGTCATATAATTTTATAACTTTACGATGAGATACTTCACAAAAAGTTTCAAATAATTGTTTGCGTTTGCGATTTACGTATTTCGGGAGTGATGTCGGGTCAACACTCAAAGGAAGCTTAAATGGCGATAGAGAAATATTGTTTATTTCAAGAATATCATTCTTCATATAACTGCACACTGGCAACTGAAAGTTGAGAATCTGCAGGCAATGAACTTTGAGATCCCATCATTTGATTCGAAGATGCAGATTCTGTCGGCGTTGAGTCTTGTGCTTTTTTTAAATTTTTGTTCAGTAATATCCTTTAATTTATCATAACAAATTCTGCATACGTATGTATCTTCTATTATTTCCTTGTTTTGATACTCTTCAGACATTAATAATCCTTTTGTTATAGTACCAAGTAATAGGAATGGCCGCTTACTATCTTCATAGACAACCTTTTTATGAATCTTGCCGAAATCCGGACACTTCCTAGATCTCTTAGAACTACGTGGTCTCGTTGATATTTTATTGATTTCGAGCAATGAAATAAATAGACACGAAGTGGTCGAGTGCGAGAATTATCACTGAATAGAGAGAGAAAGAGAGAGAGAGAGAGAGACAGCGCGCGAAAGGAGCGAGTCTCCGTTGCATGCACTATGTTGTGTATGGATACTAGAGAGAAAGAGAGAGAAAGATGGACATTACTGCACTATACGAAAGAGACCTGGCGCGTGTAAGATTCATGATTCGAATAATGTAGAATGAGCGAGAGAGAGAGAGAGAGAGAGAGAGATAGATAGATAGATAGATAGATATACTTTTTATTCATCAGAAGACAAAATCTTACAATTTCATGTACATGTAGTTATAATTATAATTAAAAATATCAGTCGATTTAATATAATTGTTATCTTAACTTTCACTTATTGCATATTTCTTATTAAAATAATAATTCACTTTATCAGTTCGTCAGTTTATAAAATTTAAATGTAATGAACTAGTCACAGTCAAATATCACAGAAAACGCTTCGTCAAAAAATAATAATACATAGAATAAAAAATAAATACAATAGAGATAACATATAAATATAAAAGAATACATACACATACTTTGCTAAATCTTTGCGTATACTATCACGTCTAAATTTAAAACACACTCATTCATAACACTTTAACAATCACGCTAATAAATACATTCACACCTAACTAACACTAAACATATTTAATAAATAAATAAATTAATTAATAAATAAATACGTCGAATAAATAAATAAACCAGATAAATAATTAAATTAAATAAATAAATAAATAAATAAATAAATAAATAAATAAATAAATAAATAAATAAATAAATTTAAATAAATAAATAAATTAAATAAATAAATAAATAAGTTTAAATAAATAAATAAATTAAATAAATAAATAATTCAAATAAATATAAAGCTTAAATAAATGTTCGACTCATCTCTGTACATACTCTTCACCATGTAATTGCTTAAGGTGCCTGCTAAACGCCGTTTTAAATTTACAAAAAGATGGCAGGCACCTCACACTGCTCGGGAGCGAATTCCAGAGGTGCGCACCTTGAACTCTGAATGAGAAAAGGCCCTTATCGGTGCGCGACCCCGGAACCGAGAGCTCTTGAGAGAGAGAGAGAGAGAAAGAAAGAGAGAGAGAGAGAGAGAGAGAGAGAGAGAGAGAGAGAGAGAGAGAGAGAGAGAGAGAGAGAGAATAAACGCGCGCGACTGCTGATCTCAAGATTGAGATAGACGGAGAAATTAATATCGAGACCGAAAAAAAGGAGAGAGCAAGCTACTATATTGTCTGTGCACCTTCGACCCGCGTGAGCTCGGACGGACACGATAGCATATACACAATTATTTTATGAATGAGCGACTAATACAGTCGAGGAGTATGTTGGAGGTTATGTTCGCCTAGGCTGTATTGACTTCATGCAGCCTATGATGAATCATCCTCGGTCGTATTACGAGTAGTACGACAGTTTCTTCGCACGCCACCAATTTACTAATTTATTGTAACCCGCATGTAAAACCGTCATACGTTCTCTGCCAAGGCTGTGAAATTTTTTAAGCTCCAGGAACGAATGAAAAGAGGCGAAAACGTCTGAGGATATGTTTGGTAGCGCGGAATAGTATAAGGCCGAGGCAGCGAGCGAAGCGAGCATCCTCCTCAGCCATATTCGCCTTTGATAGGTTCCTGGCACATACATATTTAATGCATAGTTCATTGGTTACCTACTTGTTGTAACACGATGAATATTATCCAAAGAACAGTACTAGCAAATTGACGGAAAAAGATGTACATATCACGGGACAGACGAGAATCAAACGTAAATAACACTGTAATAGATGCTATACTCAAATTATCTCAATCTTTAGTCTAATTGAGTCTGGTTCAGAGTCTCACTTGCTAGAGAGCAACCAGAACAATGATGCCGCGATTGCCGCGCCATGCGCCACGCGCTGTCCATAGAGCTAGAGCGTTTTTCTTATGACGTCACCAAGACGCGCGTTCATTTATGCCAGGCTGCGCAATTGTGTCCAAGTATTTGCTATTTATCTACTGCGCAGCCGGCATACAGATGAACGAGCATCACATACTCGGAACAGCTGATATTACTTTCTACGCTGATTTATGAAATTTTAAGGTGAGCATTTAGAGATGAAAAAACTAAAGAATGGCAAGAAGTTCGGCCCATTCACGGTATTCGTGATAGTCATATTTGGCGAGTTGTCAGGGAGACTGATATTAGAGGAAATGTAATTAAGAAAACTTCAATGAGAAAAACCAATAAACATGAATGGATTACTGTCAGTTTTTAATTAATGTTTTTCTGATTGTTAAAAATATTATAGCTGTCTATTATATTGACTTAACATGTGTAAATTACTCTATCTAAATATTACTGAATAAAAAATGTACATTATTTTAATTCAACACAAGTAGAAAGTTAATTTATAGTGATTCCTTAGCTTGAATCTAACTTATACAAACGCATATCGGGCTTAAGCATGTAAAAATAGACATTTTGTTTGACAGGCCATATCTCCGGAACAGAGGAAGCTGGCACTTTGAAATTAGGCAGAAAGATAGTTCATGTGCCCTTGAAAAACATACCCGAAATTCGCGTTAATCGCAGTGGGCCTTTTTAAGAAATCGAATTTTGAAAAAAAGCACCTTTTTCAGTTTTTTCTATTTATCTTGGAAATTATTGGAGCTATATAAAATCTAAAAAAAAACCACGTGAAATCTGATGAAATTCCCCACATTTTCAAAACAAAATCATCTCCATACGATAATTTGGCTAAAAATGGGAACCATTTGAGAAAAAAAATTTTCATTTTTTAATGTCGCTTTTACGACCTTATCTTTGATACTGTGCCACGGGGCTTCAGAACCGTTTTTCAGAATAAAGAAAAAATACGGGTCTCATGAAATTCGACGTAGATTATGACCTCAAAGTTTGAAAAAAATCGAAGACATCAATTTTTTTTGCTCGTTGAATCCGTATGGAATGGGCCATAAAACGAAAATTTTAAATGTAAAAATACTTATTCAATCTTTTATGAAATGGTATTAATGGGTAGATGTACGAAACAGATTAATTTTATTTTTCAGAATTCAATCAGTTTTAATTGATAAATTAAACGTAAAAATTACGTTTGACAGATGAATAAGTGTAAATCGGTACTTTTAATTTTAACTTTGTATGTATTTTAATTGTATAAAATGCAATTGAAATTCAAAAGATAAATGTTTCGAAATGAATAAGCAAAAAGGATTTTCGTCTGATTTGGAACTAATGTAAGAATTTGCAATTCATTGGAATGCACTATAATTTATACTTATAGGAATGAATTGAAATATATTCAATTCAAAAATGCATTTCATTCGCATTTAAAATGTCATTCAGATTAAATCAGATTTTTGCATCGGAACAATTACAATTAAAACTCACTATGTTTATTATCATTTTTAAAAGGAATTAATAAGACATGATTCTAAAGCCATACAATCTCTATTTATAAAGTTACATAAGAATCGATCAGCAAAATTCCGATTATGGTAACATTGTTTATTAATCGTAATTGATAAGAAAATGTCTTACTATTATTGCATTTAAGATTAAACAACGTTATTTTACAATAATCTAACTCTAAAGTAATCGTACTGAATGGAAACATAATATTTAACAGTGTATGTAAATGAATGAGAATCTTTCCAACAAAGAGTATAGGATTTAATTAATGTCAAGTATATGTGCATTATTCATAGTGAATAGGATCGAATAGTGCTTTGTACAATAGATCGATGCTGAAAGTAATTGTACTGAATAAATATATGAAATATAAGCGTGTATGGGAATTAATGGGTATATTTTCATATGCAGAATATAGGATTGAATGCCAAGTATATGTGCATTATTCATAGCATATAGGATTGAATATGGCTGTTATATAATTCGATGCTGTAAGTATAATTGGATCGAATTAGCGTATAGTATTTTGAGAGTGCGTGGGAATGAATGAAATTATTTTCATATACATTGTATCAGATCGAATGTCAAGTCTACTATGTGTATAATTATTTATAGCGTATAGAATCAAATAATGCTATTTACAATTGATCGATGCTGAAAATAATCGGATCCAATGAGGATATAGTATTTCGAGCGTGAGTAGGATTGCATAAGTATATGTACCTCACTCTAACCTCAAAATCGCAACTTCATCGCAAGCTTTCGGCTCTCGTGAGGAAAAATACTGTCCGTAACTGGTATATACGGGCTTTTGCAGTTACTCGTTACTGCAAACCTCTGGTTTCGCCAAAAAAGCCCTTCCATACCCGTTGCGAAGTGTACTATTTCATATACAGTGTACTTATAGGATTGAATGTCATAAGTATACGTCGTGTATTATTCATAGCGTATATTATTGAATAAGGCTGTTTACAATTAATCTATGCTAAAAGCAATTGGACCTAATTGGGATACGGAATTTAAGCATGTATGGGAATTAATGGGTATATTTTCAAATGCAGTATATAGGATTGTATTTCAAGCATATGTGTATTATGTGCAGCGTACAGGATCGAATCGGACTGTTTATAATTGACGATGCTGAAAGTAATCGGATTGAATGAGGCGGATATATACTAGTAGTATTTTCAGCGTGTGTATATGAATCAACAAGTATATTTTCATTACAGTGTATAGGATTGAATATCAAGTATACGTGTATTATTCTAAGGCCGCATTCTCATTGGAGATTGGAGTTGACTCTCAGCGATATATATATATATTGAAAATATACCCATTAATTAGGATGTTGCAAAAAAATAAAAAATTGAATTTTTAAGTGTATTAGGTAGAATAATGTAAGATAATTAGGTCGTATTTTTTGTTTTTTCTTAAAACTCATAACTTCCAAAGTTATAGATGTTCAAAGATTCTAATTTTCTTATATATACTCGTATATAGGTATATTGCAATGTTACGTGACGTCACGATATTATAATATCGTGATGTCACGAGAATTTCAAAGTGGTGTATCAACCTTAATTTTCGTTTAATAAAAAAATTAAAAAACACGACCTAATTTTATTCGTATATTCTACCAAAATATGAAATAAAAAAAATATTACAGCATCCTAATTCCCATAAGCGCTTCAATTTCATATTCATATTAGGTCCAATTGGGTTTAGCATACATTAATTGCAAACGGCCTTATTCAATCCCATACGTTATGGGCTCATTCTCAGTGAGGGAGCGGGGAGATATGTTGCTGACGCCTCTAGTTGCGTCTTCTGCTGTGTGAAAGTATATATATATATATTGTATATACAATATATTGAGACAGCATATCATATAATGATAAGAGGTAAGAGTGGGACGCGTGTACCGACATACCGGCACACGTGTTACCATAAGAATTAAGCAAAGAGTTACAAACTCGATCCACAGGTGGCGTCGAGACATATAACACGCAAGTGAGAGCACAAGCTCGGGTATATAAGCAGCCGTGCGGCCGCAGAGCAGCCATTCTCTCTCTAGCGGCAACGCCTATTAGAGTGGGCTAATCTTACCCCACTCTATATAGCCAAGTCCACCCTAGAATTGAATCAAACTTAACGCAATCCTATGTAGATACATTGAATTAATAATAAACCCTTTAAAATATATAAATTCTAACACTTCTTAAAACATCTCCTAATATATATATATATATATATACTTTTATGGGTATATTTTCAAATGGAGTGTATAGAATGGAATGTCAACTATACGTGCATTATTCATAGCATACAGGTTCGTATAAGACTTTTTACAATTGACCCATGCTAAAAGTAATCGGACGGAATGAGTAATATGGAATTTCAAGCATATAATAAATAAGGCTATTTATAATTAAACGACGCAGACAGCAATCGGACCGAATGGGGATGTAGTATTTAAGCGTGTCAATAAATTGGAAAACAGAGTTAAAAAACATAGCAACATTTTAAAAAGTTAACAAATAAAAAAAGTCTTCACATTCGGCTTTATCGAATTTTTCATTACTTGACATATAACAGGTACTTTTGCAATATGGAAGTTATGTTAAAAACTTTTATTTCCTTACGTGAAGTTGTTCTTTCATGTTACATTGTTTCTTATATTATAATGTGAGAATAAATCATTATATACATTTTTTATTTTACATACGCACGCATATAACCTTCTTTACAATATTAAATCTTATATTACATAGCATGCACGGCAGTGAGTATACAATTTTAAATACAAATAATTTTTTAGTATTGTTATCAAACAGATTATACATATTTTCTTACAACTCATCTTCAGAGGCTTTCATTGTTACAAATATAGAGTTTATGTCTGGTAACTAGTTTTATCCAGAAAAACTTATTTTACATCATAGTTACTGAGATTTTCATATAATATTTACTGTGTAATATTACTAAAATAGCTGCTGAGCATCTAATGCATTGCACGGCATACATACATATTCTAAATCATCAACTACTTCAACGTGAATTCATTTTTTTTCTATATCACTTATTCGAACATTTTCAGTTTTTTGGTTCTTATTAGTTATTAAATAAATATGATTGAAGAGTACTTAACGGATTGCCACATTAGTTATATTAGCATAAGTAACTTTTGCATAACACTCATTTTCTAATAAGAAAAGTACATTAGTTGGGCTACTTTCTGATTTGATAATTGCACAAATGCATTAATGGTACGCTTCGGTCTATCATACAATGTGGTGTGAAACACAGTGTTTTTTATATATACATCTATTATACACATTTTTTTCTTTGCTATCTTCATCATAAGGAATAATTACATTTTCAGCTGATCTATGGTAGTTAATGATTTCGGAAGCGTGAGTCATTATTTCTTCACAAAACATCAACTTTTCATTCTTCTCATTGTTTGCTAATACGTTTTCATTAAATTCATAAGTTTCTAAAATCCTGTTAGTAATTTGTTCAACTACTCCACATGGACCAGTGACATATTTTTTCAAGTGACCAATTTCACTTTCAAGTGCAAAAGCAGACGTGGTCCATAATGGTCCACTTTTTCTAACACTCATACTAAGATGAGTTAAAGCATGTACATTAGAAGTCATGAATTCGTTGCCATAGAAATGTTCACAATCTTCTACAAACTGTGCGAGGTCTTTTTCGGATTGTAATAGTGTACTATTAGAAATATTCTGCGATAACAGAGCATTAATACTTTTTATAAATAGCGCATACGATTTAAATGCATCGTCCTGTAAAATCCCACGGAGACAAGGTAGGCTGTAGAATAAAAGCCAGTATAACCAATCTGCAGCTTTCCACTTAGATTTTTTTAAGTGACTTGGAAGGCGATACATATCTTTTGTGGGCTTAATGGACACTAATCTTTCGTCTATTTCTTTTATCATGCTTGGTTTTAACCTATAACGACAAGAAGGTTTTACCCAATATTCCCACAGCTGCTTCATCACACCTACAAGTACGCCGTGCATATACTCTGGTGGAAACCCCCAAATAGCATCAAAGTACGGCAATAATTCAACAATTTTCGAAGGTCCTTTTACAACTCGAACCGTAACTTGACGAGTTTTTGCTTCTGCTACGTTTTTTAAATATTCTTTGTGAGAACCAAATACTGCAGTTTTGCTTTGCTTTACGATATATCTCACTGATTCTTTTAGATATTTTCCAAGAATGTAACACCATGGACATCCGAAGTACCCATTGAATTGCATGCGACAAGTAATTATTGGACGTGCCACGGAATCCACAGTGAAACATAATGGCATCACAAAAACTTTTACATATACATTATTTTCTTTATCAAAAACTACTATTCCTTTACTACTTAATTTATCAATTTGCTTAAAAAATGAATCCATCTATAAATTCATTAATTTTGGATTTGGCTCATGATTTGTATACAATGCAGCAGCAAGAATTATTAATTTAAACCTTAATCTTGCAGGTAGTTCATTTATTGAAATGAGAATCGGCCACAAGCTGTTTTTTGTAGTATGGAACATTGCTGCTCCGCTGTTAATATTTAAACTTAAAACAATATCTTTTTCTTTTCTGTTCTTAAAATATTCATTTTCTCTGTACAGTTCGGCATCTTGAATATCAGAAATGCAATCAACTTCTACAGTTCTTTTCATTGTAGTCTCTAATGCATTAGAAATAAGCATTTGTCGTATATTGCCATCATTTAGAAGACATCGAAGCTGTTATTCGACATTGACGTTAACAAAGTAATTTGAACTTTGTGTAGATAAAGTATATTGTTTTAAACAATCTTTGCAATTAACAGAAGATTTTTTTCGTAACTCTTTCTTAAATACCCTGCCAACAAAAGCATCACAATTTCGCCGCAATTCTGCTGCAATCGTGCGTGCGATCACAAAAATTACAGCAGCCGACGTGCGGTCTGCTTCACAATTCGACTTGGTTTCTGCTGCACGACGATTGCGGCAGACGAGTGCGGCAGGATTGCAGCAGAAGTGCAGCCGACAAGTGCGACTAAGGGGGATGAAATAATGCACTCGCGAGTGCAGCAGAATTGCACCCGAATTGCGTACGACGATTGCGGCAGACGAGTGCGGCAGGATTGCAGCAGACGTGCAGCCGACAAGTGCGACTAAGGGGGATGAAATAATGCACTCGCGAGAGCAGCAGAATTGCACCCGTATTGTGTACAACGATTGCAGCAGATGAATGCGGCAGGATTGCAGCAGACGTGCAGCCGACAAGTGCTACTAAGGAGGATGAAATAATCCACTCGCAAGTGCAGCAGAATTACACCCGAATTCCGTACGACGATTGCGACAGGCGAGTGCGGCAGGATTGCAGCAGACGTGCAGTCCACAGACCCGGTGGAAGCAAAGCATATAGGACATAAGTCGCCGCCGCCAGGCGGCGAGCGCATCAGTTTTGGGCTCACTTGACTAGTTTGGCGTGGTAAATACTATAAGAGACCGCACACAAGCCGTCTGGGAGATAAAACTCTTTGAAGCTCTTTTTTTTGTTATCATTCTCGGTGTTCTGAGGTTTTTTCCTACGAGGTGTGTGATCGTTTTTGAAGTATATCTTAATACACTCGCAAATGCGTTACATCATCCTCCTTAATCGCACTTGTCGGTTGCACGACTGCTGCAATCCTGCCGCACTCGTCTGCCGCAATCGCCGTACGTAATTCGGGTACAATTCTGCTGCACTTCGAGTGCGTTATTTAATTCCCCATAGTCGCACTTGTCGGCTGTACGTCTGCTGCAATCCTGCCGCACTCGTCTGCCGCAATCGTCGTGCAGCAGAAACCTAGTCAGAGTGTGAAGCATACCGTGCACTTTCGGCGCAATCGCGAGTGCGTCAGACTGTGTTACCAGGGTATCGGATCAGAAAGAGCAACATTACATTCTGTACAATAAAAGATGTAACTTTTGTTTTCTTGTGAAAGTTTGTTAAATTTTGATACGTAGTACGCACTTATATTTACTGATTGAAAGTTGGGTCCTGCCAACAATTTGATCATTTTATCAATAGCATGTCTAGCTGCTTGTGATAGGTTATATCGTAAATATATTGACTGAGTCATATTGAATACATCTTTCGCAGTCACATTTGATTCTTCAAACATAACTGCATTTAATATTTCGTCTCCGTTTTCTGAAAACTCATTTATGTCATCGTACAGCAACTTTTCATAATCACTTTCAGTCTCATAAGTGACAGGCGATGATTGATTACTGTTTACTACACATTGTTCTTTATTATTCTCAATACTAATATTTTACAATGGACTATTTTTGGAAATTGGTGACTCATTATCCGTATCAACATTAAAATTATCATTGCCGTCACTATCTGAAATATTACTTAATGATTTATTATCTTCTAAGACTAGAGGATGGTCAATGTTCTCTTTATCGACATTTAATTCACATTTCTCATCGCGTGTTTGTGGGACTGGTCTGAACAACATTACTCGTTAATATATCATTATTATCAAGTTCCACCTCATCTTCAGTAGATGATGATTGTAATATACTTTTATCTAGATATCGCTGTCCTGCAAATAAGTAAATATAAAATAATGAAATTTTCTTAAATCCCTTACAATGTCAAATATAACATTTGATAGAGGTTAATCGGAATGATTAGTGAAACAGACAGTTTAGTTTGTCAGTTGTGTGACAGAATAGTTTGACAAACTATCGATTAATCCGTATCAAATTAAATGTGTCACATGAGCGAAAACCCTATCCTTAATCAAATATTACAAGATTCTTTAAAGCTTTACATTTACTATGTTACAACTTCGAGGGACATCTTTAAATTACATAAGGGCATTCTTCGCGATTTTGAATTCATACCCATCCCCATGTAAGACACCGTAAGATTTTTCGTACCTCCCCCCCTCACCCCCCCCCCCCCCTGAATCTTACGTAATATATTTTAGTATAAGAAATAATTTGTTTTTAATTTATGCAGGTTTAAACATATAAAATTAAAATAAAAATTCTTTTTATTTGTTTATATGATTATGTTATTAATAGCAAATTAATTTTTTTTCTTTACTGTCAATTTTCTAAATTGATGATCATTTGAATCGTATTTTACTTAAATTATGTATCATGCTTGAATAAATATTTTTGACTAAAAAAAATAAACCAATAAAAATTAATTTGTGGCCCATGGATTTTGAAGCCATTCTTCTGTCGTTAATACTGATAAAGAATCAGCCGCCTGCATATTGCTGTAATAATATTATTAATAATAACAAAAGTAAAAATAAAAATAAGAGTAATTAAAATCTTAGGTTTTATTATTACAACTTAAAAATTCGTCTTGGCTGTACTAAATGTTTAATTTGACCCTCGGGAAATAACTCTTAACCTCCAATAATATTTAATAGAACTATAACATGCATCTAATCCAGCCGCATATTAAGTGATTGTAAATATTGGTAAAACTGTATAAAAATTCGCCAGACTTTGTTAATATTTGCCATAGTTTGCCAGAATATGCCAAGGATTGCCAAGGTTTGCCTGAGTATGCTGAATTTTTTTTCTGAATGCGTTAGATTTTGCCTTACTGTACCGGAAAAATGCACCAGAATATATATATTAATGTTAAAATTAGTTATGCCTAAGTTTACCAAAATGTGCGCAAAGTATGTTAAAATGTGCCAAAATTTGTAATATGAGTGCTAAAACGGCCAATTTGATACGCTTTTCCGACGTGTGGCGTACTCTGACTAATTCATTTTATTTATGACACATTAAGGCAAATATAGACAAACTTTGGAATCAAATATTTTTTCCACTAGGGAAATATAAAATTAATTATAATTCGGAGGGTAGATTCGTAATCAGCAATTCCACAAATCCCTGTAACTACTTTTACCAGCGATGGAAGTAAAAACGTAATTTAATTCATTACATTTTTTCGTTGGGGTGATTTTGTTAACCTCACTTGATAAATGTGTGACTAAAACGGGCACAGTAAAGCGCGAGTTAAACAATAATTTTTCAGAAAAAAATAGATCTAATATTATACGCATTTTCAAATAAGCTATATATAAAAAAAATCGACTCTTTATACTATTGATACACAATCTATGATGTTATCTACAATCAATTTATAAACAAAAAATTACTTTTAAACAATATTTAAGGAAGAAATACAATTTTGAATCTTGTGTATGCATTCTTGAATAACTGACTGTTAATAGGACAAGCTGGTATTAAACCCTAAAAAAGTGTAAATTACTCGATTCTTCTAAATTGTTATTGTAATATAGGCGAACTCTTCGCACTGTTGTAATAAAAAGCAGGACTTTTAAAAATTTTATTGCTAAAACTTATTGGATGAAACCAGTTTAGAAAATGAATAAAATATATAACGTCAAACTAGCTCAAAATAAGACTCGAATTCATTGTCGTAACTCGAGACTTAAGTCGCAGGTGCCCTTATTTCTCATAAGAAACAAAATGAGTGCGAGAAACGCTGCGACTCAAGTCTCAACTATTACAAGACTCAGGTCGCGACTATGAATACAAGCCTAAAATATTAATTTGTTTTCAAAAATATCCACTGACATAAGTTGAGCATGAAACTTTTTGAAATTGAAATAAAAGAATAATTATTGTATCCAGCTATACAACATTTAAAAAATATAATAAAATATTGTTATAAAGCTAATAATGATTGAAAAAATTTACTTTTTTTCATCAAAAACTGAAATTTGTCAACTTCTCCAAATAGTGTTGCACGTAATCAAGACAGAAACATATTTAAAAGATTTTCTGAAAGTTTTAAGGGGAACAGTTGAAAATTTGATATTTAAGTCTACGGTAACTAAATTTTTTGTATTTTACTGCGTAATGTACCAAAAATAAATGAATTTTCAGGATTCTTTACTGGAAGTATTAGACGATTTAATTAAATTTTTCACTGTTTATTTAGTAGGTTTTTAACTATATAACAATTTTAAATTCAATAATTATTTACATAGTATACTCGACATAGAAAACGTTTAGAATGTGTTTCAATACCTTTAAAGTACTGCAATTTAATTCGCACGCTTTTGCTAATTACATTAGAGAATTGCAAAGAATTTTAAACGCATTCTATCAGAACTGTTCACCGTCGAGTGCACAACAGGTGATCGAAGTTATTTTCAGGTTTAGTATACGATATCTCAGGTTTGATTAAACTAGGGGAATAAACATTTGGCAAATTCTTTATCATTACAATACACATGGTTAAGATGATAAAATTGAAAAAAGGCCTCTAACTTTTTTTATGCAATCATTTTTAATAAAAAATACTTTGACTATAAAATTAAATTAATATAAAAACTAAATATGCAGGCTAGAAAAAGAATAATTGATTTTTTGAAAATGAGCTTTATGTTAACAATTAATATTGATATAATAAACCTTTTGCCAAGGTTTGAAGCCTTAAGTAACCTGTAAGAAATAAGCTCCATACGTGTACCTGCCGAATAGTAGTATATAAGAACTTTACAGTCCATTAAGATAAAAAATGTCAGATACTAATACTTTAATAGAAATAGAGTGAGATTACACAATTTTATGTATGTTTTTTTTATTTAACACCATCTTGTCCTCTTAAATGAAATATTAATTACCTATGCTCTTAAAAAAACAGAAAGGGCAAATTAGGCTATAAAAGTGTATAAATCATATTTCTATCAGTGCAATAATTAAATAATTTATGACATGAATATATTATAATTATTTGTTTATATATAATTACCAGCTTCCATTCGATTATTCCATTTTTGTCTTGTATGTATGTGACGATTATGTAAGTCTTGTATCACTTTATATCGCTTTTTAGCAGGTTCTTCATCATCACTCATGGTTATGGAAAAATGTAAAAATTCTGAAAAAATTTCATGTAACATGAAATGAGTTTATTTAATAAAGTATTTTTTAAGGTGAATACAGCAAATTTTATAAAATTTTAAATCACGTTAAAAGTTAATAGAATTGAGTTATTTAACTTTTAATTGTCATCAAGATAATAGCACAAAAAAAATAAGTCAACAATGGAATTTATAAATTTCTCTTACTTATTTATACAAGTTTATTCTTACTATAAGCAATAACAAATAAATTTAAGAATTATTTATTTAATTTAAAGTAGTGAAATTGACAAAAAGTATAAATACCGTTACGTGGTTTCAAATTAAGTGATACAGCATAGTACATGCTGAAGCCACTTAAATTTAAAATTCTTTATCAGATTGTAATTCAACAAACAATATATTACATGCTGAAATGTTGTTTAAGTATCAATAAATCGTTTTGCATTTGCAAGTCATTATAACCTCCCCATTAACCAGGCTTGCCGCGGCAAAATCGCGGCAATAGTTGCTGTGCAATGTTTGTTAGCAATTTGCTTCCAACTTACGATCAAGAAATGACGAATATCAAGGATTGATGTCAATATGCCGTAAAATTGACTGCACATACTAGCCACCAAATTGCTGCCATATACGGACGCAGATTTACTTACATTTGATGTGTAACTGTTGCTGCAAGTTTTGTACATCAATTTGCTTTCAACTTGTTTTCAATATTATTAATATATTATATTATAGCACACTAACCTCAAAATGCCAACTTTATTGTCGATTTTGAGGTTGTTGTGCTATAAAATATCGTATGAGACTGTTGTGGGAGGTGTTTTTCTACCTTGCTCGATTTTCTCACTCGCTTCGCTCGTGCGAAAACCCTCGAGCAAGGTAGAAAACCATCTCCCACAACAGTGTCATAATATACTATTATATTATTTTCAATATTATTCGCGTAATATTCAATAAAATTACTCGAGTTACGGTAAGTACAATTAGTCCCCAAACAAATATCTTAAGTCTATATTTCTCTACCTATACCCTTTTAATTATTTTTTATTGTCGGAATGGAAAACCTTAAAATATCGGAAACTCGAAAAATAAGTATGGTTTACTATATAATTGTATGAAAAGTCATAAATGTTCTTTTTCCTTCATAGGACAAAGTAGTTAAGACGCAGAATTCATCATTACTACCCACAAGAAAAAGAAGTTAAAAAAAAATAATCAGCAATTCAAAACACCACCATGTTCAGTAAGTATTATACAATTGTATTAAGGGGGTACGAAAGTCATTTAAAAATTCAAATTTTCCGCCGAATTATTGGCGGAAAATGGTAGGCTAACATAAAGGTGCGAGAGAGAAAGTATGATTATACCCTCTGTCCCGCACGTATATGTTAATTAGAATATCATTCGGCGCATGAAAACGGACTTTTATTTATAATTATTAAAATACTTAAGGTGATGCTAAAGCCACCAGTACCCGACAAATACGAGGAACTATTTTTCTCATTTTATTTTCAATTTGGAGTAAATGTCTCTATGAAACGTTATTGTTCTACTAAAAAACAAACAACTTTTCAGAGAGATATTTTCTTACAATTAAAAATTGAATAAAAAAAGTGCTTTCCCGTATTTAACCGTAACAAGAGGGTGTAGCATGACCTTAACACAATTTAAACTAGCTTGCCCTCTATTTACTAGTAATACACCTCTCTACGAACTTTCAAACTTCAAAATCAACGGCATCCTAAAAAATTATTTCAAAAAAATGTTGACAAAATGTTGAATTCTTAACTGACTTTCGGACTTTCCTTAATGATATGAAACTCTTTCCTTTTACAGCCTCATTATTAAAAAGTTCGTTTCTTCTTAGAATAAAGAAAAATCACAGCAGATATCTCCGCAAAACACGTCCTCTTTAACATCTCCATCAAGATCTTCAGTAGTGCCCCAAAAGCCACCATCAACGTCACCAAAAACTACAACTAATACTAAAGCTGCAGTTACAGAATCTATAACAGTAACCGTAAATAATACTCCTTGTAGGTTGCAGTGTTATAAAAATAATCAGCCGCAATTTATAAAGTTAAAGGGGGTGTCATAGTCAATTTAGGAATTCAAATTTCCCGCCTTAAATATTACTGACCGAACAATGAATAATTTGATATAATTCGATATATATACCTTATTATCCAAAACGAATGAGTCATTGCCCTCATAATACAATTATCCCCCTAGTTGAAATGACATGTATAAAAAACTGTGAAAGACTGTGAAAAAAATGTGAGAATATGTGAAAAACTGTGAAAATACATTTACTTTTGGAACATCTGTTATAAACAAATATGCACATTTTTTCACATTTTTTTACAGTTTTTCATAGTTTTTACAGATTCTCACACTTATAAAAAACACGTATTTTATCTAATAAAATTTACACAATTTTTCACATTTTTTCACATTTTTTTACAGTTTTTCATAGTTTTTACAGATTCTCACACTTATAAAAAACACGTATTTTATCTAATAAAATTTACACAATTTTTCACATTTTTTCACAGTTTTTCACATTTATTCACATTTTTTCACATTTTTTATCGTAGAATCTCTTATATAAAGGAAATTACAACTGTGAGAAATTGTGATAAAATATGATAAACTGTAAGAAACTGTGAAAAGCTATGTAGAAACTGTGACAAAATGTATGAAATATTCTATAATATTTGTTAACTGTATTTCATGGTTTTACACACTTGTCACAGTTTTACACAGTTTGAAATTTCCACTAGGGAAAAACTTCAAAACCTCTATGAATGGCATTGGAACAAAATTTATCAGACTCGAACCTTTCAAATTTCGTTCCAATACCATTCATAGGGGTTATGAAGTTTTGGTTTGAAAATTTACCTGTTCATTTTGGGTAATAAGGTATATATATTGAGTTATATAAACTTATTCATTGTTCGGTCGGTAACATTTAAGTCAGAAAATTTTAATTCTGAAATTGACTTTGACACCTTCTTAAAAGAATAGTATCAGGCGTTTGGGTCACAGATCTTGCTGAAACTTTGGGATAGGGATTTCTTGTAGCTTAAAATGAAGAATTTGCTTGGTAAGAGTACCTAATGCTACCCCAATCATGAGATATAGCCGTAAATATTAGTACTTCCCATATACACAATGTTAAAAAAATTATATATATATATACACGTACTCGCAACATTAACGTTTCCACCTGGATCTTATAATTTATAGTAAAGCGTTAGACTTGCTTACCATGCAATTCTTCATTTTATAGCACGAGGAAACATCTCCTAAAGTTTCAACAAGATTCGTGAGCTTACCCTTCATTTAATAGTAATACACCTCACTATGAACTTTCAAAGGTTAAAATCAACGGCATCCTAAAAATTATTGCAAATAAATGTTGACGAAATTTTAAATTTCTTATTGACTTATGGATTCCGTCAATGATATCAAACGCTCTTCTTTACAACATCATTATTAAAAAAATGTTTTTTTCTTCTTAGAATAAAGGAAAATCACAGCAGATAACCTCACAGAACAAGTCCTTTTTAACATCTCCATCGACATTTTCAGATACGTCCCAAAAGCCACCTAAAACCATAACTCATCCTAAAGTTGCAGCTGCAGGATCTATAACAGTCGCCGTAAGTAAAACTGGTTGTGGGTTAAAGTATTATAAAAATAATCAGCTGCAATTTCTCATTTTTCCAAAGATTATGAATTTAAAAGAATAGTATCAGATGTTTGGGTCACATCTTGCTGAAATAGGGAGAATATTTTTACTTTGAAATAGGGTTTTATTGTTTTGTTTTTTTTTTTCTGTTGTCGGGCTAGAGAGGAGTTCCTCTATGCTGCCCACTACCATTCAAGGCTAAAAGTCTTCTCGTTGGATAATTATTTTCTTTTGATCATCTTCGGCCCGGGGATTTCGATGTTGATATGCAAAAGCGAGGCTTTCAGTTGATTCTTCAGGCAATGATCCTCAATGAGTCAACTGTGGGCCATTATCCACTACTTTCCTCGAGGCTGAATCATGATATGGAGAGAAACTCAGGGCTAGCTCGGTGAACTATAAACCCTCGTTACGAGTAGATTTGTTTGTGTTTGTGTATCACGGGCCGACCTTGGAGCGACTCAAATGAAAATACAGCCTTATAGCGACGCTAAGCCGTTATTAAGGTCGATATGTATATAGTATATTCTAAACCAAAATGCTTGAGTATTTCGAATGGAATAGCATACGGATAGAATAATTATCTTTTTGCCAAGTCACTATATAAATTCGAGATGTACTTTCAGGCGATATTTTGGCGTATATAGCATGAAAAGATTTATTCACACGATTTTATGGTGTGACTTTAACACTTTGTCTTTATCTCCCGTATAAGATAAGTTTATAATAAAATTGTTTGTTTCAAATTTGTTCGAATTGCACTGTGAGCACACTGGTCTCGCCTAACGGTAGAACTTGCGTTTTTATATGTATCTTGGGTCGACCTCGGAGCAAATCAACTGTCTATGTTATATACATATATATATATATATATATATATATATATGTTACACTTATATCATAGAATGCTTAAAATTTACACAAAAATAGAATCACACTTATAGAAACTTAAACTTTAAACTAGGATAAAATAAAACTATGGTAATTGTCTTTTATTGTTAAGTTACTACTATAAACACCGGGAATACTTTCTAGCAATAGCTTGGCAATATTACTTGGAGAGAGTTTATTCACTCGATTTGATGAAGTAACATTGACACTTTGTTCAAAGAACCACACACGATGCTGAGGGTGTGTAGAAAATTGGTCGGAAAGTGCACAGGATGTTTTTGTCCAAAGGACCACACAAGATGTTGAGTGCGTAGAAAATTCAATATTTAAAAGTCCACAATTCTTGTTATTGAATTTTTTCCCTTCTTTTATTTAAACTTCTGAAGGGTAAGAAGATGTTTAAAATAAAATAGTTAAAAGTAAGAGGTGAGTTTGAGTTTGAGATGAATTTGAAAAACGTGATTCTGCCCGCTGGTCTCCAAGTATAACTTGTACGAGGCTCGCGTGGGCCCCCCTTTGCCTGGTAAGAGTGTCTAACGCTGTCCCAATCATGAGATATAGGCTGTAAATATTAGTACTTCCAATATACGTAATGTAAAAAAAATCACATATATATATATATATATATACTCTCAACGTTAACGGTTCCACCTGTATCTCATAATAAGTAAGGCGTTAGGCTTTCTTGCCATGCAAAGTCTTCATTTTGAGTGTTAAAAATATAGCATAGTTGTCTTAGTTATGTGTTTAATATGTTCAAATGCATCGTTTTTAAGAACTTCAAATGTTTACCAAACCGTAATAATATTTCCTTTCTACTCAGTGTATTGGCGACACTAAAAATACCGTTTTTTGACAATCACCCATATCCTAAAGTTTGCGCAAGATCCGTAACCCAATTCCTGATACTATTCTTTTGTGTAGTTTTAGCATTTTAAAGAATTCTATTATTCAATAGTATTTTCTAATTATAAATGGTATTAAATAAAACTTTTTTATGTTTTTAGGATTTGCAAAAACAACTGAAAGCTGTGAAAAGTAAGTTAGCTGAAAAAACAGCAGAAACTGGTGATTTAAAAAAAAAGATAATGCAGTTAGAAAAAACGGTAAAAGATAAGGATGAAATTAAAGAAGAGTTGGAGGACACTAATCGTAAATTGCAAAAACAAGTTTTGAATAAGTTCCCGCAACTATGGAGTAAGTACATTTCTTACAAATTAATATCAAGGTTGAATTGTACCAAGTTCTTGTTCAATATCACATATTTTTACAACAACAAAAAAGTAATTTTTTTTAAATTTTAACAACGAATAATAAAAATACCTATCTTTTATGCTATTTCAGTTTTGATTTGCAAATAAAATTGTACACTAAAATTTTAAGTAAAGTTGTTCTGATACATATAACACTATAAAACTTATCTTTTTATTTTGATCAATAAAATACTTATTTTGTCTTAAAAGTTGGGTATATTTGAATAAAGAAAAAATATATTTGTAAAAAAAATATTTTGCTTAATAACATTTTTTCTAAAATAAATTTATATTATTTTTTGTTTTTTAGAAATTGTAAAAGGCTTGCGGCAATCTAATCTGATTAGGTATTGATCAGGAAGCACCTCTGACTTTAATCAGGATATCCCGAATTATAGATATCTTGATTGTAGCGTTACCAGCGCTCTACACAAAATACAAATATCTGTATTATTATGATAATAAATTAATTAACTCCATAAGATTATGCATTGATTATATATTATATAAATAATTAAAACAAAAACTGTCACTTCAATGAGTTACCGTACAAATTTCAATTTTTATATGCTTAAAAGCTGGAAAATTTATTTCCACGGAATCATTTCAAATGTCGAATTCCCGATGAGATATCGGCTTTTTTATCGTTTTATAGTTTTTTAATACTAATTTCTAGAAAGTAATTTCTGAGTTTTTCCTTAATCAACCGCTTAGTGGGTAAATTTTTGAAATTTGGAATAAAAAATTCAAACCCTATCGTCTACATAAGTAGATAGGCTATAGGCATACGGGCTCATGCGGGTTCTGTATCACCCCCTCCCCTCTCAAAGTTATCCATAACCCGTTCGGATTCTAAATCACCCAGAATGATCCAGAATCCGAAATCGAGAGAGTGGGAGAGCTTCCCTTTCTCTCACGTGAACCAGAATGCCTATAGTGTTATCTACTTTTTTTTCTTTATTTTCTTCGCAAATGTTTACAGGAGTGATAGAATAATTTTATGAGTTTGACGGAGTGAAGTGCGCAGGCAGTCTTGTAGATGGGATTATGGTGTGTACATGCTGTAACGCAATTGACTATATAGGTTTTTGACGGATAGCCGTATTGCTGAATGTTATGAACTGCAGATCATGCAATAAGCTGAAGTGTTAGCTGGAAAGTCTTTTTTAGACTCAAATTCTAGACGTACATCGACAGGAGCGCTCTTTATAGATTCGTTTTGTCGTGAACAGTCAATAACTATGAGTGGTTCAAGGTTGATAAATTCAGACTTTGTCAGCAGTGGCTGTAGGTCTCTTCCATAGTAGGTGATTTGAAAATTGGCATACATATCGTAGAGAACAGCGAACTGATTCTTAGATATGTCGAGATTCATATTGTTATATGGATAATGAGAATTCAAGAAAAGTCTCATATTAATAATCTCACAATGGTCAAATCGACAGGCATTTTCAGTTTTCAAATTTTTTTTCTTGGTTGGTAGTCCGAGAATGCAAAACGAGGTTTTTTTAATTGATTTGAAGTTTTCACTGTCCAGACATGTTTATTCGTGCTCGGAAGTAGAGGATATTCAAATAACTCCCAAGATCGATAACACATAGAGATAGGATTATCTTTGCCAATGAAATTCAGCAGCTGGATCTTTTGTTTATCAGATGCAATAACATATGGCATTAACCACTCTATCTTCAATATTTTTACCTGGTAGTCTTCATATGTAGTTACACTATTTGCTACAGTACCTTACTGAATTATTGCATTCAAGTCATTTCTTGATCTTGTGAGAATGAGTTCATGCTTTACATTAACTACAATTTTTTTATAGTCTTCTGCAAAGCCGAAGATCATACTCAGAGGAATGGAAACGTCAAAGTTGCCATGTTCATCTACCAAAGTTTTGCTTTCTTCTGTAACGTCAAGCCAGCCTGCATTTTCTAACATGAGAGTCTGATTCGGATTGAATGATGTCCATCCTTTCATGAGACTGCTTAAATCAACATTTTTACTTTTATCTGTCTCCACAGCATTAATTTCGTAACGAATTTCATCAAACAGATGGCAAATGCCATTGTTCACGAATTTAGTTTTAGTTAGTGCTGTTCCATTTGGTTTTTGCAGTTTTCCACATACATGGATAGAACTGCGCGATGGTAAGAGACATAGATCTTGATGTTGGATAGAAATACGAATTTCATCACTATTATCAAAGCTTAGTGTCGAGTATGGTTGATGTGCGTGAACCTCGTAATGAGCAATAGACTCATCGAATACGACACCTGATTGAATGCTTAGAATTTCGTCCATTTTTCTGGAAGCAGCAGAGAATTATACACGTGAATTTTCTCCACGAACTTTTAGACCTAGGCTTCTGAGGAACTGAATGCTCTTCCGTGTTAACGGTTTGAGTTTCTTCGGTCGACTGATGACCGATTGACATGTTGGTTGACTTATATGCACTCTAGAATTGTAAACGATACCCATTATACAGATTTGATGTGGAGTCTAATAGTAATTCCTTCTCCACGGAAATTCGCTAAATTTCCATCTTGATCTACGATTTGAATTTGAAGATGATCTATGCACTTGACACTGAGTGGTAGATATATGACATGAGATGGAACTTCCAAGATTTTATATCCTCGTGGAACTCTGGGAAAGAACTCATGGATTGTATGAACTTTTTTGTTGTTGATGTAAGCACCTGCGGTAATATTGCACTCCACTCTGAGTGCGTTGATTTTCAATATTTTCACAGGTAAATCATTTTTCCTTGAGAATGCGAGGAGTGAAGCCAAGAAGACGACTTATTGAATCGTGAGGAGTGAGATCTAACGGATGAGTGCAATTAATTTCACTTCTGAGAGTATTGTTGTTAGCTCTCAAAGAAAATTCAATTCCTTTAGATTTCAAAGTTTCTTGTAAAAATTTATTAATAGCATTAATCTTGTAACTGCCAGTAGGAATAGTGATAATATTTCCATTCACATGAAGTTTATCATTCGAATAGTCCACATTGGGAATCGAGTTGAATGTTAAAAGTTCAACTAAACCCAAAATAAAATTTTTATACTGAGGTGAAAGACTCAAAGTGAAACTGTCTTCCATGACTGATTGGAAGAGAATGATTCTCATTCGTTTGCAATCTTCTCTTTTAAAGTCTTCCGGTTAAGAATTGAAGACAAAGATGACCACAAATGAATGAGTCAAAATTTTGATATATTTTATAGTTATATTTTACGATTCTTTTCTTTTCTTTGACGTTGACATATAACATGAGCTCTATGGAAGGTTTCAGATCACCAAAACTGTCAAAATAAATTACTTTGGAACCATGCTTTCGATAACACACCCAGTGAGTGCCTTTATTTTTCATGTCATCCAAGTTAACAATAGCAGATTCATTACTCCATGGACCATCGGAAGGCAGATTATTTCTCATAAATACACCTCGGAAATGTGGAATTTGCAACATACGAGTATATTTCAGAAGATCATAGTCAGTCAGTGGACGATTTGGCAAAGTTAAATCGAAGTTTTTTTTTTAGTAACTTGACCATGACCAATATGAGGTTTCATAAATAATCCCATTCCAGTTTTATATGGTTTAAGATAGAGACCTTTGCCTAAAGCAATAGCTTCCATTGCCTTATTATGTCTCTTACTTTCTTCATGGTTTTTCTGTGCAGCTTTAGCATCATTTACTGCTTTAGCTATTCCTGCAGCTCCCCCTGCCAGAGCACCGGTCGCACTTAGTCCTGCAAACAGCGGTATGAGAAACGGAAGAACTCCACCAATTTTTGATGGAATTGGAAGAACACGTGGAATGATAACTTTCCTCTTACCACCAACTTTCTTAACAGCTTGACGTGCACCTTTCAAGGCGGATTGAATAACCTTGCGGGAACATTTACTTGGAGACATTGATTTTTTAGCAGCCGTCTCTAACTTACTAAATTTTAGACCCATTCCAGTTATTTCTTTTAATTTCGTAGCATTTGTAACAGAAAAAGCATATGCTTTTTCAGCAAGACTGGAATCCTTGGCTTTGTCACGTTGCCAAGCTTTATCAGCCCATTTTTATCAGAGTACACTATGTCATGTTCTTTGCATGCCTGATCACCTCTTTTCAATCGTTTTTTCAATTTAGTTCCGGGACCACAGTATTGATATCCAGGAAGATGCATTTCAATCGGCAAGTTATTGATCACTTTATCAAGCAATCCATAACCTTTTGGTTGTTTCCGAGATTTATGTATGATCATCTTTCTTCGAGCGTTGTTTTATAACTAAAGATGACAATCTTATAAGTTCAACAGATCGAAAAAATTATCGCAGCATCCTGGAAGCATCAAATGCTCATCGGAAAAGATACAGCAAAGATGAAAGTGTACGCACTTCGAAGAGCAGAAAATATATGAATATCATAGGACCCATGTTCCGCAGCGATCGTCAAAATAAATCCACCACGGAAGAGGCCTCATACCTAAGTATAAAATAGCAAAGAAAAATTCTTCTATAGATCTAGTCGATTATCGAGCGACTGCGATTATTAGTTGCGGAACGATCTGCTGGAAATAACAACCACGACAATTAAATACAATTGATCATTGAGGAACTACGTGAAGCTGGACATATATATTGAAATGCATCTTTTCTTATGAGATCAGTAGCATCATGAGCCTCGACGTGTTCGGAAAAAAACTTGAGGGTACGCAAGAAGTGAGTCGCGGTCCACCAGGCATTGGTTATAATCTTACATTAGGTGGTAATTTTGATTTACAAAATAAAAGGTTATGTAACCTTGCTTATCCAAGTCAGCCTAATGATGCAGTCACCTTGAAAGTGCTTCTGACAACTAGAAGTAAAGAAGTTAGAAATCTAACTAACATAATGGCTGTAATGAAAGTTGACTTACAAATTCCCATAAACACTGAATTTAATAAAATCAATAATGTTCTTTCCCATCTTAAAATTCGATTAGATAATCTTGAGACAAAATTGAAAGAATGCTTTGAAAAAAAAAAAAAATTCTGACTCAATAAAAGTTTCATAATCACGAATTTTTCTTAAACCTGAAACATATTATCGAAAAAAAAATGGAGCGACAAAAAATAGCTGAAGAGTTGCACAAACCAGCTCCTCGCATCTACAAGCGAAGAAAATATGATATACATGGAATAGATGAGACTTGGCAAGCTGATCTTGTAGAAATGATTCCATACGCCAACGAAAACAAAGGTTTTCGCTACTTACTTACTGTCATAGATACATTTTCAAAGTTTGCATGGGCCATACCAATCAAGTCAAAGAGTGGTAATGATGTTACTCTAGCTATGGAGTCAATACTGAAACAAAAACGCGTACCGACAAATCTACAAACTGACCAAGGAAAAGAATTTTACAATTCAAACTTTCAGAAACTCATCAAGAAGTACAAGATAAACCTATACTCTTCACATAGTAATCTTCATGCAAGCATACGTGAGCGTTTTAATAGAACATTAAAAAATGCAATGTGGATAGAGTAGAAAGATTACAATTCAAGAAAACATCGGACAATAGGAATTGAGCCTAAAAATGTTACGCAGGCAAATGAAAGAGAGGTGAAGAAGCATTTTCCAAATGAAAAGTTACCTGTGAAAAAACCGAAACTTAAAGTAGGAGATAAAGTGCGGATAAGTAAGATAAAACATGTTTTTGAAAAAGGTTATACGCCAAATTGGTCTACTGAAATTTTCACAATATCACGAGTTGCAAAAACCAATCCGGTAACTTATCATGTCAAAGATTATTATGGAAATTCAGAAATTTATCTAATAGAAAAAGTTTTAAAGAAAAGTGGAAACCGTGCATATGTTAAATGACTAGGCTTTAGTAATGAGCATAATAGTTGGATAGATAAAAAAAAATTATTTGATTTGACCAAGATTTAACCAAAAATAATAATGTAAACGCAATAATATAGGTACTAGTAAATAAGAAACCAATCATATTATGTTATTGTATTTATTTATGTATTATTATGTACAAGTTTTAATCTGAATAAAATAAGTATTATAATCAAAGCAAGCTGCGTATTTCATTCAAATTTAAAGGAAGATCCATCCTGATATGTCACAAATAAATTCAATTTATTTGCAGTATTGGAGAGTCTGTCAAAAAACTCTTGATCTTTTAGGATGGCTGATGAAATCTTCTCTGGTAAAAAGATTTGAAAACTTTCGTCGAGTTCGGCTACGACCTTCGTACCGAATGTCGTCTTCACCTCCTTAAGTGCTGACACCATGTACTGTTACTTTCTTCCTTGGCAAGAAGTCGCGTTCAGCAATCTTATTAAGTGTAGATAGATCCATTCTGGAAAAAGTAAAAAAATAAGAACTTCTAATAGAGAAAAGATTTGTTAGAGCAAAAAAAAAAAGAAAATTGGTGAGAATTAACTGTGAACTTACTTAGAAATTTAGTAGAATCTTGGTTTCTTCCCGCAAGGATGATAATTCTCGAACTCTTCGATTGCTCGAATGTGCTCCTCGTCGTGGTCTGTCTGTTGATATAGCCCATTCTCCACCACAATTTCTGCCCCTTCCATTGCCTCCTGTAATATATCCCTTCTCTCTCCTCCCTTAGAGCGTATCCGCTCCATTTATGGATCCCAGTCATGCATAAACTCCTCTAACACATTATATTCAATTCTGATTTGTTCACCTTCATTGTCATAAAATGTCTTTCCCTCTCGCCTTACACCATTTTCATTGGCTGCTTCACCCCCACATCGTATTTCCCCCTCTGTTTCATCTTCTGCAACATCCATCCCCACTCGCGTTGCCCCACTTTCATTGGATACTTCATACCCCCTCTCCACTTCCATCCCTACCACTATTTCTAGTTTTTCAGCATCCTCCTCTATTCGAAGTGCAGCTTGCGCCATCTGCTCATCCATGATTCGGAAATGACCCCAAGGTAAAGTGTCTGTACTCTGAGGCAATAATAATCTCTTATTATCGTGAGGACTAAGAGCAACTTTATTCTGTCTTTCAGTATGCACTATGTGCAATTTTGAACAAATGTTGCATTGTTCACGTTTTACAATAATAAGATCCTGAAGACATCTTCTATAATCCTCGAAAGTTATTGTCTTCTTCACAACGCTGGATTTTATACCTTTGGTTTTTTTTACTGTCTCTCCTCTATCAACTAAAATAGTGTACATTTTGCTTCGTAAACCTATAAATTCCATCATGATATTGCCACAGCATTCGTCTTTCATTAATCCTGAGACTTTTTTATTGACACGTGGAATGTTAAACTGATTATTCTCATCATAATCAGAAGTATCAAATCTGTGAATGTCTTCTTTAATTATTTTATACATATCAATGTCCTCAACTTCATATATCAAACTATCAGTATCTGTATAAAGAAGTTTACATTTTACTCCTACTCGCTGTTTCATATACGAGTAATGGAAATCATAAACTAATGTCTTGGACAAATCAAGGATACAAAGACCAACGTATATCGGTTTCTTGATTGTGATACTTGTCCTCTTTAGCTGAATAGCAACTAAATTTTCATAAAAAATTGCACAGCTGTGAAAATGGGGTTGAGCTATGCGTGCTTCTGCCCCATATCTACCTGTGAATTTATTTACTAATCGTACATTTGTGACGTGTATTTCACGTCCCAATGATATTAAACCACGGGCAGTCAATCGCGACCAAGTCACCCGTCACCAGAACCGAGCATTTTTTATATTAAACAATATTGTTATTAATGGAGGGAATTGTTATTTATTTGTTGAAGGAATGAGGATAAGGAGTAGCGACCGAGGAAAGCCGCAGACCGGCACACACACGCACACACCCATACCGGCGGCACCAGCTGATCGCCGCAGCGACGATTGCTCGGAGCAAGCAACGACGACGAATATCTACACAACCATGCACAGCACCAACACCACTGCACACTGTACGCGCGACCCTCTCTCTCTCTCGCTTGCTCTTTCTTCCTCGCCTCTCGAGGATGATGAGCCGTTGCCTGCGCACAAACATACACACACGAGCGCGCGACTGCCCTCGCTCCCGATGCACGCAGACGCGGGAGGAGAGAGGATTCACAGCAGCAGCGGCGGCTTCCTCGAGGAACACCATCTCTGCTGTAGCCACGAGAGAGAGAGAGAGAGACCGACACGGCTGTCGACAGAGGGGAGAGCTAGCAGCCGCCGCGCCGCGAGCCGCATGAAGCTGCCGGCCTATCCTAGCGTAGACCGACGCGCGCACGTCGCCGCTGCCAACTGTGATGGTCCGGCAGCGACAAAACCGCAAGCGCCCGATATAGATATACACGCCGGGTTGCCCGCGCGTGTATATCTAGCAATTCATATTGCCCGCGCTGCGTGGACATGGCGACATTCGCGGAGCGGGCCAATGGTAATTAGCGACTCAAATCACCGCAGACTTGGCCTTGATTTTCGCATCTAGGGAAAATCAAGGCCAATCACCGTAAAGAAAGGGGCGGAAGCAACAAGTGTGTGGGCTGAAGTTGCGAAAAGAAGAACGAAAATTTTGGAAGAGATTTCCGCCCTCTCCGATTTTGGGCATTGCCTGCCCGTCCGTCAGCGTAGAGAGACCCATTTTTGATCGCCTGTCCGCCCGTCGACCAAGATAAACGCGCTCAACGCCGTACATTTTTGAGAGTATATTATCCGACGAACTTTTGCGACCAGCTAGTGAGGAACATCGCGAGGCGTGCCGGATTTGCGACGGTGAGTGGATTGGAATTGTCGAGCTTCGCTCGGCACTTGCAATTAAAAATTTGTAGAATAATTATCGTGCATCGTCGCCATGTGCTCGGGGTTAGGCAAGTAAATTCGTGGTGGTGTGACATCAGGATATAGAATCACGCGTCGGGCCAACGTTAGATTTACGGACATTATTGGAGAAAATTTGTGCGACTCGGAAAACTCGGGAAAACGTGGTGATTTGGTCGTCGCGAGAGACGCGTGCGAGGGTTGACGTAGCCATATTGTATAGCGACCGATAGACATTGCGCGAAGATTGTAAATGTAGCGACCGTGCGTATATAAATGTAATAAAGCTTAGGTATACTTAAAGAGAAAATTTGTATGTGTTTGTTATATAATTATTAATTCCTGATTTTCCAATTCACGGAACTTCCTCTGGGAAAGGGCTCGTGCAGAGTTAGCCGCGCTTTACCTGGCGCCCATTAACATAGAAAAATTTGGTAAAGTGTCGAGAGAAGGCTAAATAATAAGCCGTTGTAACTTGCCACGTTACACGTTAACACGAGACCGCTCTCGCTCGATTCTCTTCTCAGTATTTAATTCGACATAAGGTTTAAGTCAGGCCTTCTGCTCGAAACTCAGAATTCTATCACCTTTTTCAAACGAAGTCCATTATCCAGCGCCTGTTTAAGTGTTCGATAGTGAATCATATACTTTTTCTTATCGTTCAGAGTAGTGAGAAGTTTGTTCTGCTTTGAGCAAGGTGATGCACGGTGCTCTGCGCAGAAAGGGAAGTCTCGATGTTCATAATGTATTTCCTCAGGATACTCCAAGTCTAATTCAGCAATGTAACCTATATCTGAATCTGGTGGTGTATTGAAGAAGCTTGGATTCGCCTCAAAGTCAATCCATTTGAATTTTCCAATTGGTAAATGCTGTACCATCGCCCACCCATACAGATTATTTATATCAAAATATAAGAGTGTCTTCCTTTTCTGTTTCTCATCATATGAAGAACCCATGTATGGATTGTTTGCCTTAGCATATCGATTACAACACTGGCTTATTCCTCCCCGAATGCCTGCTTCAATAAACATTAGCATGTCAATATCTGTAAGAAGCTCTAATTCTACCTTTGTCATTTTAAGAGCTGCTGAAAATGTCAACCCTGGTGTCGTGTAAAAGTGAGCAGGATATAAATCATAAGCTTTAAGAGATGCCTCTTGAAAACTTTCGAGAACGTCAGTCAATAGTAGAACATCTGTTTTTAAGTAAAGATCTGAATACTCTCCCAATGTTTTTATATTGAACTTATCCCAGACTCGAACAGCATGCTTGTAGTCTTCTTCAGCAATATGGGAATCTGTTAGTATATTATAAAACTCATTCTATTCTGGCAATTTTGTAGACGATAGCTTATCAAATGCGTCTACATAATCACATTGAAATATACCTATCCGTCTGAGAAGATCTATCACTTCATCTGTGAATCCATCTGATCGAAACTCTTTCACCGCTGTAGGCACGTTTTGTAGATATGATGCAAGCTTTTCCAATGATGATGGTAGAAAACGCCAAGAATCTATGAATCTAAAGCTGATGTCGCAGTCATCTATGTATTTTGTGAACGAAATATATTTCTCCTTATTATGAGGTATTAGACTAAGTCGTCCTTTCATCAATGTAGAAGTAGCGATCTCTTTCAAAATGAAGTGAGTATCATAATTGAGGTTATGAAAAACAACGGGAATGAATCTTGAGTTCTTATAATTCAAATTACATGAATTGTGAGCTGCACCTTTGAAACTGAAGAGAAAAAAGAATTCATTTTTTTTTTCTTTATGGAATCACCAAAAATTAATTTGAAATATAACTAAACTAATAACATACCGTCCTGTAGAATGACAATGGTCTCGCACTGCAAGTTCTTCATCACGGATTGATTTTCGACATATATGACAAACGGTTAACCTCTGGAAAGATAATTCTTCTAGAGCTGTGAGTTTCATTGGTTTAGGATTCTTGTAGAGATGATCTATCTTCTCACTTATTGATTTTAGTTCTCGAACAAACCATTCTGCAGGGTTCTCTTGATCTCCACCCAGACAGATAATCTGTCATCAAAGCAGCATTTCGTGTAGTAACCTATGCTGTATGCTTCATGAAGTTGAAAAGCATTCTCATACTCAGTAGGCTTCAATAAACATTCAAAATCAGCATAAATAACAAAAGGAACTTTTTCTCTCTTTTTGTAATCTTCGAATTTGAGAATGTTATTCTTTGAGTCTGGCAGATTTATTCGACAATTATTCATATTTTTACAATGATTTTCATGAATTTCCAATCTTTTTTCATTATAGGAAACTTGTAAACACCTTTCACAGTGGTATGATTTTTTATTAGTTTTAGATAGTTGAGAACTCAGAAGACGAGACATGCTTTTGATCCAAACGTAATGGTATTTAGGCATGCTTTCATCGCCACCAGCAAAATTATTTTCTTCATGCTCATCAATGTAAAAATCTTGAATGATAAGTAGATTTACATGTCTACCCTTCTTTTCTGGTTGATTATTATTTTCTGGTTTACATGTTGATCTTCCTCTTCTGGTAGATTTACATGTTGATCGTCCTCTTTTGCTTGATTTACTTGTTCAGCCTTCTTTTCTGACGTAACGTGACAAGGCGATACTTCAAATTTTGAACCATACTTTCTGAGCATGTATACATTTACTGAAATATTATTCAATTTATCGAATTTTGAAATATCTTTCAGTTTTACTGGGAACTGTATATCACTAAAGATCAACTCGTTCTCATGTAAACGATATTGATTAACTCTGTTGGAATTATATTTGCTGGGATATAATGCTGAAAGAATAGCATACTTGAAACACTCATTGTCATTGTTATGAACATTAACACATGCTTTTTTGTTTTCCATAAACTTTGGGAGAGGAATGTAAGAACTGCCCTTGAATGGAGAATATTTTTTCATAGATATACATAAACTTTTAATACTCTTCAATGTCCAGCCGGAATCCTTTTCCTGAAATTCTTCTAGTTGTGTAAGAATGGGCTCTTTGATATAGTCTTTAAACCATTCCTCTAAATTTGTTGACATGTATACTGTAGCACTTTCACTCGTGAAATATTTAATATCGGTCGTTTCCTCTCCATTTTTCTGCATAGAAAATTCCGAGATAAAATCTGAATTTATTTTCACTGCATTGTATTCTTCTAAGCATTCTTGTGCCTTAACTTTGAAGAGCTTTTGTGCATCACTTAAGAAACTCAGAATGTCCATGTGTTTTATATTTACAACTACGCCAGTCTTGCTTCGATTTTGGAAAGCCGACTGCACGTCTCGCTACTCTACACTAGCTTCTGTTTTCTCAGATTGTAGATTACCTCCTTGTTGAAGATGTTGTTCAAATTCAACTTGCACACACGAAAGATGAGTCATGCAAGTTTGACATTTCTGTTTCTCTCCTCTTGTAAGTTTAGATTTTGCAATTTTTTCAGTTAATTCTTTTATGGTTGAATTACACATGTCCAACCAATAATGAATATCGTATTACTTAAATCATTTATACTTTGTAAAGTATCACAAAGGTGCTGAACAAGGCGTTCAAAAAAATCGATGGATGCCATATTTGCTTTTTTCTCACTGTAATAGCACTAGAATACCACTAGAATAGCACTTCATAAATGTGCACGATAGTCAAGATTAAAACTCGTTGACCGCGATAGATGAATTGTGCTTGTCCAAGAAACTGCTTCCCTTTTTGTAGGCAATGTCTACGTAAGTAGAGGTAGAAAATTCAAACATCTGACCAAGGATAAAATGAAGAGGAGGGAGATTTTCTTAGGTAGGGACGAATTTTCTTTCATTTGAACCAAATAAATAGTTCTTTTAGGGAAGAGGAGGGGGATTTTCTAAGGGAGGGATGAATTTTCTTCCGTTTGAACCAACCAAAATGCGGCTTTTTGTCCCTCCAATCAAGAATATACTTTCCTTTTTGAACGTCCAACCCTAAAAGAGCATGAGGCGGAGTTTCTTGTTATAAAATCAGGATGAGAGGATTTTCCTATCATTCTCCGAGTTCACTTCGTACTGAACTATCAACTACAGATCTGTAAGATGGCTAGAACACGTGACTACGACTTGATGTTCAGAAATGCCATACTGCAATTTCAAGAAGAGAATGTTTATATTTGTGACATTCAAGGATTCCAAATAATAGCAGAGGATTCTTTCGTTTTCAAAGAAGTAAGTTTTCTCAATTTAAAGAAAACTGCTTTACCGACTGCATACCTCTTTAAACCTCCTATGACAGTGGAAGAACTGACTGCAGAAGAAAAATGTGTGACTCAATGGGTGGAAAAGTATCATCATGGAATTGCATGGGACGCTGGAGATATTCCTTATCATCGTCTTCAACGAATTTTCCAAATTTGCTCGCAAGGGATTGAGAAATTCTACGTTAAGGGAGAGCAGAAAGTGCAATGGCTAAGAAATCTTATACCAAATGTGTAAGTGATATATAATATGACGCTACTTTCATACTTTTTTCGTACATTTCATATTTTTTCATACTTTTTTCATACTTTTTTTATACGTTTTCATTTTTTTTCATACTTTTTTCATACTTTTTCATACTTTTTCCTACTTTTTCCTACTTTTTCATACTTTTTCATACTTTTGCTTTTACTTTTCTATGCTCGTATTTCTTACGTTTTTGTTTTTATTTACAGATCAATTTCAAACGTTGAAGACTTTGGATGTCCATCACTAGAAACGATATTGAGCGATAAGCATTACGTATGTTTTAATCACATTCTCTGCATTAGAAGGAAACCTATATGCACTGTACATAACGTTATCTCAATACGAGCATGGCTACTGGATTATCTGAATGCTAAATTTGGTCAAGATGAAGTAGGTATCATTTCTAAAAGGAATACATGCTCATGTGTATATTGGAAATAAATTTATACTAGATATTCTGTAAAAAAAAGAGAAGCTTGATGATTTTAATAAAAAAAAATTAAAAGAAAAATCATTGTACGATATTATTCTTTCAAAAATATAAAATTAAAATATAATAGATAAAGATCTGTAGCAAACATAGGGTACATGTGGGTATTACTGCGGATATTTTACATTAATTAGAATAAAGCATTGTTCATCAGATAGACAATATACAATATCAATGTGCAAAACACTATTTTTCTTAGACTATTCTATTTAACTTTTTAAAGGGTTTTTCATTAAATATATCAACCGTATTTCATTTAAAAAAAGAAAAAAAAAAGAACATTTGTTGTATTTACAAAGATTTACATTGTTTTGAAATTTACTTACATTTACCTTATAAGGAAAACGAAGGAAAATGGAGAAAATGACAAGGGGAATAAAAGAAAAAAAGTTGAAAAAATATTTTTTCATTATATTAAAAAAAAACTTATTACATTAAAATTAATATATAATAAAATAATTATTTTTTACATATATATATTATTACATAATAACTGTCGGTCACATCCGCGCCTACACATTTTTTTTGTTTTTTTTTTCATGAAATTTTCTACAATGTTGATGTCGAGAAATTGCATCTCTAGAAGCTGGCGTCATATTGTCACTAACACAGCGATAGTTACTGGAAAACGAAGCACAAGGCTCTTCAATGCACACCATACCTTACTGTAATAAAGCTTTTGTAGCAAAAGGCTGACAGCGTATCGGCCAGAAAAGAAAATTTACAAGTACTTGCGAGTAGTAAGCCTTTCTCTAAGGTTACTTATTGATGGAGACAATTTACTAGCACCTGCGCGAAAAACTTTAACGTGCACCAAGCTTTACTGTAATAAATTCTATTCTACCGAAAAAAAAATATCTGGCAGCGTATCAGCCTGAAGAAAAAGAAATTTTCGTATGTCTGTGTGCAGTGAGAGTTTCGCTTAAGGTCGTTTATTGATGGGACAATTTACTTGTACCTGCGCAAGGATCTTCAAACTTGCGCTATGCCTTACTATAATAAATTCGTTTCTAGCGGAAAAAACTGGCAGCATTTTGGCTCGAAAATAGACTTTTCGAATCCATGCTCGCAGTAAGCCTTTCTCAAAAGGTTGTTTATTGCTGGGAAAAGTGCCACCTGCGCGAAGTCCTTCAACCTGTACCAAGCCTTGCTGTAATAAATCGTTTCTCGCCGAAAATCTGACAGCGTATAGGCCTATAAAAAGCAAGCGTGCGCGCAGTAAGCCTTTCTCTAAGGGTCGTGTGTTGCTAGGGACAATTTACTATTACCTGCACAAGGACATTCAACGCGCGCTATGCCTTACTGTAATAAATCGTTTCTCGCCGAAAAACTGACAGTGTATAGGCCTATAAAAAGCAAGCGTGCGCGCAGTAAGCCTTTCTCTAAGGGCCATGTATTGCTGGGGACAATTTACTACTATCTGCACAAGGACCTTTAGCATGCGCTATGCCTTACTGTAGTATAGCGTGTATTGCACAGAAAAACTGACAGTGTTTTGGCTCGAAAATAATCTTTTCGAATTTATGCGCGCAGTATGCCTTTCTCAAAAGGTTATTTATAGCTGGAAAGTAATTTACTACCACCTGCGCGAGGACCTTCTAACTTGCACCATGCCTTACTGTAATAAATTCGTTTCTAGCGGAAAAAAACTAGCAGCGTATCAGCCTGAAGAAAAATAAATTTTCGAATGCCTGCGCACAGTAAGTTCTCGAAGGCCGTTTACTGATGCAATCTCTGCGCGCACCTATAGCACATACCTGCGACGAAGACGTTTATTGCTAACAAAGTCAGTGAGCAACGTTCTATCTATTTTTAAAAGCAGAGGAAAGAAAGGCTGACCCTTTCTTTTCATTCATTTTTGGCTTTTAAGCGGAGGAGGATTCAAAGGAAAAGCAACATGAAGAAGAGGATCGAGAACAACAAATCGATGATAAGAGAACTGACACAGATGATCCAGATTCTAATGATATCATAGATGAAAGGTGAATAATAGTTTTATATACATCATAGAAGTATAGGAGCGAGTAGGATTGTGGAGGTCACTTAAAGATATATAGTAACGTTATCAACAGTCAATTCACTTAATATTTCTAAGTAAAAAAAGTAATTTCGTATAAAAGTAATTCGAGTGACCCGCTGACCAAAATGAACCCACTCTCCTCGAATTTGTTGTTTTTTTAATAAAAAAGGTAGATATTGTTTTTTACAGTACTCGATGTTCAGCTTCAACAAAATTGTCATTGGAAACCACAAATTTTTTATTAAAAAAGTAAATTTTGTAATTTTAAATCTCATTAATATTAAATAAAACCTAGAAAAGATAATGATGTTAGTTCTCTTATACATTTCGTTTCGAACTATAAAGTAAGCATTAATTATTGTTGGTAATGCATGCATGTATGACATTCGTTTAAAATTTTAAAAACAATAATTGTGGAAAGCATAAACTTATTCAATCGTTTAAGTTATAATATTATATTTTGAGAAAATAATTTTTAAAAATTTCAAATAACATTCTAAACAAATGTAAATAAATAATATAAATTTATTTAAATTACTAAAAACATTCATTCCCACAGACGTTCAAAATAACAACTATATAACTTTATTCGATCCATTTGCTTTCAGCATCGATGAATTGTAATTTGCCTTATTCGATCCTGTACGCTATAAATGAAGCACGTATTCTTGACCTTCTAACCTACACACTGAATATGAAAATATACTCATTCATTCCCACTTACGCTCATAATACTATATCACTATTCGAACCAATTACTTTCAACATCGATTAATTGTGAACAGCCTTATTTGGTCCTAATCGCGCTATGAATAATGCACGTATACTTGACATTAGATCCTATACACTGTAGATGAAAGTATGCCCATTCATTCCCACACGTGCTCAAAATACTATAAGCTAATTCGATCCGATTACTTTCAGCATCAATTAATTGTACATAGAACTATGGGATCCTATACGTAATGTAGCACATTATAATGGTAAATTTAATAAATATTGATTAAAACCTATACGTTGAAAAAGGTAAGTCACAAGTTAGTTCTTATTTATTTTCAAATTTTATTTGACGATTAATTCTTATAAATTTGCCTAAGCCGATTACATCGGATTACTTCCGATGTTTCTCATTGTCGATTCATACTATTTAATCCTATATGTAACGTATAACAAAATTTTCTGACAATTAATACCTATTATAGATAGATAGATAGATTAAGATTTATTTTGCACAAGTCAAAAATATACATCATATATACATAGTTTCGATACATTAAATTAAATTTGTATCCATATCACAGATTCATCGTTAGATTTCATCACATAGGCTTATTATAAATGCACAGTTTATGTCAGTAGTCTTAACTACCAGGTCACAATATAGAACCTTAATTAAATAATTACTTAGCAGTATAACACAGTTAATTTTTATCACAGAACACATTTCGTTCGTCGCAGGTTTCAATAATATGCCTACGTATTGCCGTTTTAAATTTAGTTAGAGACGGAAGATGCCTAATAGCGCGGGGGAGTGAATTCCAGAGGCTGCCCATGACAACTGCTTTATAAAGCATTATCGCCGCAAAATACTCCCTTCTTATCTCCACAGTTAAGCAGCCCAGTTTCCTCCTGTAGGGAGAGACATGCTCATCCTTTCTAACACCACATATATATCTCACACAGGAGTTTTGCAACCTTTGAAGCCTGGTCTGTAGCTCACCTGATACGTCGAGGTATACAAGAGAGCAATAATCTAAGTGAGAGACAACAAGAGCACCAGCGAGCTTTTTGCGTAACGCTTCGGTGGTGCAGGATCTAAAAGATCTGTGTCCATATAAGGCTCTGTTAACGTTCCGAGTAACTGCATCCACTTGCAGTTTCCATATTAATTTAGAATCCATAACAACACCGAGGTTAGTTACAGTATCGGCAAAGGGAATAAAAACGTTATTCTGCACCTCAATGCCTGGAAGGTGCAATTCTTGCAATTTATTAATATTGTAATCCGACCCAAAAATTATAGCTTTAGTCTTCCCGACATTAAGGTGAAGGGCATTCTCAGAAGCCCAAGCCGACACTGCTCGCGCCACAGCTGACAGGCGATCAATGCCTATCTGAAGATCGTCTCTCGCAACCTGCGTATAGGTTTGTAAATCATCAGCATAAAGCAAATGCTCGATACCATCCGATAATTCACCCTGGGGACTTTTGAAAGCAGCTAGTATGTCTCCAAGATCATTAATATAAAGACTGAACAGAAGGAGCCCAAGAACCGAGCCCTGTGGAACGCCAAGATTGGTTGTACACCAATCAGATTCCCGATTAGATTTTGTAACCACTCGCTGGTTACGACCTGTAATATATGACTTGATCCACAGGACTATGGACCCAGAAAACCCCATTCTGATCAGCTTACGGAGTAATTTAGAGGGCGAAATAGTGTCGAACGCCTTACTGAAATCAAACATTAGGAGTATGATAAGCAGCTGTTTCTTGCTATTAATACCATCACGAATCTCCTCTGACAGACTCAGTAGTGCTGTTTGCGTACTGTGATGTTGTCGAAAGCCAGTTTGACGTGGATCAAGGATTTTCTTGGATGAAATGAACTCTGAAATCTGCTCGTGGACGATCTTTTCCAAGATCTTGCAGAGCAAACTCAACAGCGCTATTGGACGGAAGTCCGAGACGGCAGATGGAATTGCCGTCTTCTTTAGAGGCACCAGATGAGCCTTTTTCCAGGTCCCGGGAAAAACCCCACTAGACCGAGAGGAGTTGAAAATCTTAGCCAAATGATGGCCCAAAACCTGAAGAGACTTTGCGATGACATTTTGGGGTATTCCGTCTTCGCCCTTTGCCTGTGACGAGAAATGAGCAATGGCCAGAACAACGTCCGAGAAGGTAACTTCACGAAAAGTGTAGCCATCATCGCTGGCCGTCGATAAGATGTTATCTAGATTTTCGTCATGCTCCGTTTGAGAGACAGAGGCCCCAGCAAAGTGGATGTTTAATTCATCCGGAGTGAAACCATGCAGCTCGTCTTTAGTCTTTGGTAACAGTCCAAGGTGCCGAAGTGCTTTCCAGATATTTTTGTTATTATCCAGAGCATCAAAAACTCTGCTCTGAATAAAAGCCTCTGGCATTTCAACTGTGCGCTGTTCTGCTTGAGCTGCGAGAGACTGGAACTCCTGCCACAACTTATTGTCCCGAGTCCGTTTGTAGCGCCGTCGAACGGCATCACGCTGATTATAGAGTTCTTTCAGCTCGACATCCACCCAAGGAGGAAGACATTTCTTCTTCAGTGTAAACTGTTTCAGAGGGGCAAGTTCGTCGATGATCGCCAAGATGTTGTGGCTAAGATGTTCTAACTTACTATCAACATTCTTATCTGGGCAACTGATGGGCGACCAATCACAAGCAGTAAGGAGGGATATAAGTTCCTCCTGCCTAATAGACTTAAAATCCCTATATGAAAAGTTATTGAGAGCAGGGGACTTTGAAGTTTGGATGTCGATTGTGACATCAATTATATTATGTTTACTCGGAAAGGTCGCCACCAAGTGTGAGATTCTCCGACGTGGTGAGTCGCGCCATGATCAGCTAATTTAAGGTTTAATTCACAAATTAACTCTTTAACAAACTTCCTGAGATGTCGACAACATGTTCGCATTTAGATCTCCCATTACAATCCGGTGATCGTGCCCTACCGAATAAGTCGTCAAGTTCTGTATTAGGTCAGAATTGTCAGTGAATAACATCCCTGGAGGTCGATATATGACGGCCACGAAAATTGGCGGATGGTTGCCTTGCTGAATTCGACACATCAAATATTCAGGGATACCTGGTTTGCCTTTGTCTAACGTAGTTTTTGAGGAGCACAGCACCGTTGCTTTATAAAAATTACGTACATAAAGGACCACCCCTCCTCCTTTATTATTCCTGTTCTAATTGACGAGTACCCGTCGATCTGAACGCCAACATCATCGCCATCCCCGAAACGCATCTCAGCTACGCCGAATATATGATAGAAAGGACGAGCAGTCACAAGAAACTGACGGAACATACTCATATGCTTACTAAGCGATGTTGCATTGAGGAAGCCCGCCCTTAGTCCCCCCGTTTTCACCTCTCTTGCTACGTCCCCGCGTAGTCAAATTCCATCGCCAGAATTTAAGTTCGATGTCCTTGATGTTTCCGGTGTGACAGTGACTAGGTTACAGGTATTTTTTGTTACCGCCGCGTTAACGCTATCGCTAGCCTCATTAATAAAAGATGCAGATAATGCGTGCAGATCTGCAGCCGAAGTGATCTCATGCACCGATTCACCGTTTCACTTCTTAACCAGGAAACGACCGCCTCTATGCCAAATATATTTGAAGCTTAAACCACGAGCAATAGATTTTAAGGTGTTGAAATGAGTAAAAGATTCTTTACTTAAAAGTTCGTTAATAAAAATTTTACTTCTAATAAGGCAATTAACATCCTTAGTGCTAAATGCTGTAAATTTACTTTTGGCCCTCATAATCTCGGTTACCAAGCTGCTACGAGAAAAGCAGACAACCCGCGGGGATCGTCGACGCTGGTAATTGTTCGCGGGTTGGTTCGCAACGGTCTGTCTTTCCCATCGAAGCAGGCGTATAGACATTAAGTCTTCCCTCACGATGGACGGTAGAACAGTGGTAAGGATGGCATGGACTACGTCCTCACGCTGCGATTCGGTACCTTCAAAAATATTAGTAATAATTATTTCCGCCAATCCTTCGCCACTATTCATCCTGTTCAACGTTGAACAATACCTGTTCCGGTCAGTAAGATTTACGTTTTTAGAACTTTGGCACCGAGTTCGCCGGCGACGACTCTGTGTGCGAAACCCGTCAGGGTCCGCCGGCAGGACGCTGCCTGATGGATCAGAGCGCGCATTATCAAAGTCTACTTTGTTATTCAAAGTATTATTATTACTATCATTATTACTAACCCTACTATGTACAGACTTAACCATATTATTATTATCATTATTCTTACAACTACTTGACATCGACCCGTCGATGTCTCTAAGCGAGACTAGGATGTGTGATTGCTTAGCGTCAGGAATGGTGTTAATAACCGTGTTATTACTACGTGTACTGCTCGAGCTGGCAACCATAACCTCAATTTTATGCATCAGCGTTTGAAGCTGTTCTTTCAGCAGTTGATTCTCGTTTTGTAACAGCAAACGATCTTGATGCAGCCCCTCCAGCTGGGAAGTCTGCACATCTATTTTCTTTTCTAGCGACAAAACCTGAGCAGTTAGTTTATCGACTAGCATTTCAGCTGCTGGTGCTGATGCTGGGACATTGCAGATAGCATCAAGTTTTTTCACTAGAGAAGAATAGTGATCGTTCCCTGTTCTTGTAAGTAACTCAAACTGTTTATCGAACAGGTCGAGCATAGATGACGGTAGAGTACAATAACGCATTGAGTCCGATATGCTAGAAGCGTTGATCATGGTACTAGTACTTACACTAGACTTTGCAGAAGTAACCGTGGGTGTCGATGCAGTGAGCACGCCATCCACATCTGGACTACTCGGTGAAGGATCAACGCTCGTGGCATTTAAACCGCTATTATCTGCAGATAAACTCTTGTTTTTCACTGTCTTTTCTTTATCACAGACAATGCAGATATACGCAGCGCCATCTAACTTTATGACACGAAAATTATTATGGTAATTCTTATTACATATTTTACACCTGCGCACAATCCCGTCTTTGCGGTAAATTTTCTTACACTTGCTACACGATGAGGAAGACATAGTGTAAAGATTTAGTAGTTAGCTACCGAAGTGGTCAGCCAAGAGTAGATCTACGTCAAGTCAGAAAATTACTTAAAAAGTCTACGTGTGGTCAGATATTTAATTTTTTAAATAAATTAAAATAACTTAAAAACTAATGGCTTAAGAGTTAACGTGTAAGAGTTGTACGGCTCTGACGATCTTTACGCAGGCGTGCAATAATTAAAATCTATTATAATAAATATGAAATAGCCGGTAATCAAATAATATTGTATATATATTAAAAGAAAGGTGAGCCACACTCATTAGATATTTTAAAAGTTCGCGCTTAATAAGTTGTTCATGATGGTAGCGGCATCTGTTGAGCAGTTGAGAAACTCGCAAGCCGGTGTTACCGATCGTCATAAGGTGATGGTGCTGCACTCTGGTGGCGAACGTCGAAAAAATCGACCGTGCGGCGTTGCTATATCAGCCAAATAGGCCTGTTTGACGAGGCGCGTCGACGTTGCCGAGACCGAAATTGGAATGAGAGAGAAAGATAGATGTTCTAACCTCAAAATTTATGGATCTTCTTCTCTGTTTCTTTATTTCTTTATTTCTTTATTTATTTCTTCCGCTCCTTCGCTGGTAAGTCTTTGTGGGTGATCCATGCACCAAAACACTACTGAATAGATGTGTATGATGGATGGTGAACGGCGCGCCGTGACTCTTCGTACAAGGTGAGGTTCGAGATTATGTTTGCATAGCTTGACGCGGAATTTCCCTCCAGGATCATAAAAAATACAAAGATGTGTGGCTTTTTAGCGTGAGCGTGAGAGCCGTTTTGGAGGGTTTTATCCGCTAGAAATAATCACTCCTCGGAGTGAACAAGCTGTCAGAAAATGTATATATATGCAAGAGGCGTCGGCGTACCCAACTTACCGGTTAGAGGGCGGGAGATCCAATCATTCAATATTCGTTTAATAATCACTAAAGTAAAATCCTGTTCATTCCTATTTACCCCGGTTTGATATCAGCTTTTGCAAGATTGAATGGTATGTTTATCGATGAAAAAATCTGATTAAATCCTGCATCCTATTGGTTAATAGATATTGATTATTACATGCATACATTGTGTGTATACACGGTCTCGCACGTCGAATGGAGCTGCACCTTTATATGATCCTACACGCACGGCGTTTCACGGCTTTAAGGTTTGCAGTTTTCCGCGCGTGCGCGCGCCAAAGACGATTTTTGAGGTGTGTGCATACGCAACCCCGCACGCCGCGAGAAGCTGCGCCCGCAGTTCTCACTACTCGCACGGCGCTTCGCAGCCAGTAAGCATGCAGCCCCCCCGCTGGCATGACAGAAGCACACACACAAACTCCCTCCGCGCGCTGTGCGCGTACTCCGACTCTCTCTCTCAAGAAAATCGACATAGTATCGGGCGCCTCGCTGTTTCGGCAATGCTGTGTGCACTCTCTCTCTCTCTCTCTCGCTCTCTCTCTCTCTCTCTATCTCTCTCTCTCACTGTCTTACTCTCTTTCTCTCTTTTTCTCGTAACCAACGGACCTGTCAACGTACGTTTGTTTGTTATTCTCCAAATTTTATGGAGTACTACCCGCGTCAAAATTACATGTCGGTACATGCATGCGCGTTCTCTTTCTCTCTTCAAAACAACAACACACTTCACGACGGCGAATCTCGCGCCACGTTGTCTGGATTGTATACGCGTGTATTCTCTGTCTCTCTCTCTCTGTATTGCCGACCCTCGTGGCGGAGAATCTTGCATCTTGTCAACAGGTCGAAACACGCCCGCGCCCCTCTCGATCTCTTACTCTTTCTCTCACTCTCTCTGATTTTCGGAAACCATGTTCCGGCTTCAGCGCGTCTCTCCCGTTTTCGCGTATTTCTCTTTTTTCTTTATTTTACGCACATCTATTGCGTGATTTTACTTTACTGCACTATTGTTTTATTTCTCTCACGGTGCTTCAAAAAGAAAAGAAAGAAAACACTGAAAAAGAGAAAAAAATTTACCTTACAACTCAAAATCTTTATTTACTCTTACCGCTCTGTATGATTAATATAAAAAAACTTACTTTTAATACAGGACAATATGGAGGCGGAGGAAGGGTCTCCTTCGTCCGAAGACGATGACATAGTCTTTAATTGTCACCCAAACGCTAAAATTGGAGTTGTAGTGTGTGTTATATGTGAAAACGTATATCACAAATCTGACTTCAAAAGAAAAAAAGGAGTATACCATTTAGGAAAAGTATTAGTTGTTTGCCCAAATCATGATAAGTTGGACCTAACCTACAAAGACAGTGATAGTGACGGAAAATTAAGTATTACGGCAAAAAATATAATCGCTTCTATTAAATTGCATGAAAAAGAAAGAGCACTGAGTGAAATATTAAAAAATGTTTCTATAACAGTAGCAAAAAAAATATTGAAAGAAACAATCTTACTATATGTGGACATGAGGAAGATGAATTTACAAATCTACAAGCTGAAATTATCCTGTTGAGAAAACTTGTAAACGAAATGCAAGACAAAAACACCATCTTAAAAGAAGCATACGAATGTGTTAAAGAACAATTAAAAGAAAAAAACAACGAAAAAATGAAGTCTGCAACTTTTGCGGATGTCACCAAATCAAACCAGAAGTATAAAGAGCGAGTTCCTAACATAATAGTCACTGCCAAAAATCACATAGGAAAAAAGAAGTTACAAAAAGTTGTTCTGAATAAATTACAAAATGAAATAATCTTACCAATTAGAAGAATTCAGGAAAATGAGGATGGTACTATGACTATCAAATGTACTGATAAAGGTAATGCAGAAAAAGTGCAAGAAAAATTGGTGGAAAAAATAGGTAATGAATATACAATAGAACAAGAAGATTTGAAAAACCCAAGATTAAAAATCATTGGAATTGAAAGTGAACTAAATATAGAAGAAATGGAAGCAGACATTAATGAAAGGAACTTTCCAAACAGTGATCATTTCTGTACAGTGATACATGTATATAAAAACAATAACAGTAAGACTTTTGGTGCAATATTGGAAGCTACTCCAGACACTTATTCTGTTATTAGGAAAAACAATAGTAAAATTTTCATAGGTCATCAGTGCTGTAGAGTATTAGATGATCTCAACATAAACCCTTGTTCCAAATGTGGTAGGATAGGGCATAGTGCAAAAAAGTGTAGGAATGAACTAACATGCTTAAGATGTGCAGGAAAACATGCAACAAAAGATTGCAGATCAGTAAATCAAATAAAATGTTCCAATTGCACGTTTTTTAACACAAAGTACAACACACAAAGAGACACTAATCATATAGTTACAGATACAGAAAAATGTGTATACCTAAAAAATCTTATAAAAAAAATAACAAGAAAAACAGAATATCCAATAGAGCCAGTAGTACCTAAATTCTTAGGATACAATGGCTCAATTAATATTCAAAATCACATTGTTATAACAGCAACTAACACACAGGAAATATCTACAGCAACATCTAACACACAAGATTAATCAAATTAAAGTTAACTACATTATCGACGAACAGTAACATAAGAAGATGGAAGATACGAATCAAGAAGACGCGGGAGTTCAAAAACCTTCGGCACAACAAACACAAGACATAATTAAAAGGAGTGATTCTAGTTATGAATTCAAAGCGGAATTCATACATGATACTATAGAAAACTTTAATAATAATGTTGTTAATAATAATAGTCTAAATATAATGCATGTCAATATTAGAAGTTTGAATTGCAATGTAAATAAATTAATGATTCTGGTACAAAGCTTATTAATTAAGCCAAATATAATAATATGTACTGAAACGTGGCAGCTAAAGTGCCCTTCTGATTTAAGCTTGGATGGTTTTGACATGCACTATAACTATGGTAAAATCAATCAAAATGATGGTGTTGTGATATACATAAAAGGTCTACAATATGAGGTTTGTATAGAACCTGATAGTGTCCTAAACATTGTCAGTATAGTTCTAAAACAAAGTGATAATAGTTTAATAAAAATTAGTGCATTATATAGATCTCATGATGTGCAAAAGCGAATGTTTATTGAAAAATTAAATATATATATTAGAGAATAAGAAAGTACAAAATCATTTTATTATTGGAGATTTTAATATCGATATATTAAGTTCAGGAAAAGAGGATATAGAATATCTAAACAATTATCTAGAAAATGAGTATTTACCATATTTTCGTTCAATTACTAGAAGTAATGATATAGGGGGAGGAACCTGTATAGATAATTTTTTTATTAAAGCCAAAAATATAGAAGTACAAGCACATAAGATTATGTACAATATTACAGATCACTACCCTTTATTCGTACAAATTAATAATGAGATAAAAACTAGAGATGTAAATATGAATAAGATGACGAGCTACATTGATTATAAAAAATTAGAAAAGTTATGCATACAAACAAATTGGAATAATACTAAATCGGATGACGTTAACGTATATTTCAATAACTTACTAGAAAAAGTTAAGATTAACATCCAAAAATCTACTAAAAATAAAAAAAACAATACAAGAAGTAAAGCGAGATCAACTTGGATAACCCAGGGACTGATAAAATCATGTAACGTTAAAGAGAAACTATTTAAAATATGGAGAAAAGATCCAAATAATCTAGTACTAAAGAAAAAGTACACTGATTACGCTAATAAACTACATCATCTAATTGAATATACGAAATTTAAATATGAGAAAAGTAAGGTAGAAAGTATAAGTTCAGATAGTAGAAAGCTCTGGAAGTATACAAAAGACAAAATTGGTATACAAAACCGAAAAGAAAAACAAGTAGATAAATTGATAGAAGGCAATAATATAATTAATAATACGAGTAGCTCGGATATTGCCAACCATTTTAACGAATTTTTCAATTCCGTTGGTACAAACATTACAAAAAATATTATTAAAAAAGACAACAAATCCAAAAAAAATAAGATTAAGAATAATGTCAAATCAATTTTCCTAGCACCAACAGACGTAGAGGAAGTAACCAAAACAATCTCATATCTTAAAAACAAAACAGGGGGTATAGATAATATAAATGCTTACGTAATTAAAAGAATGTGTAATTACATACGAGAGCCGTTAACTAATATAATTAACCTAAGCATAAAAACCGGAATATGTTCAAATCATTTTAAATGTGCTGAAATTATACCGATATACAAATCTGGTGAAACAACAAAAGCTACTAATTATAGACCAATCTCACTAATATCAAACTTTGCAAAAATTTTTGAAAAAATTTTACATAGTAGATTGCTTAATTTTCTTGATAAATATAAAATTATTTCAAACAGGCAATTTGGATTTAGAAAAGGAATAGGTACGACACAGGCATTGGATAAGGTAACAGAATTTATATATAAAGCTCTAGATCAAAGTAAACCCATTATAGCAACTTTCTTAGATCTTGCAAAAGCATTTGACACAGTTGATCACGCAATATTAATTGAAAAACTAGAGAAATATGGCATAAGGGGCATTGCTCTGCAATTGATAAAAAGCTATCTTTATAATAGAAAACAAATAGTCAAAATCAAGAATACTAGAAGTGACACACTAATTGTAAAATCCGGTGTACCACAAGGCACCATTCTAGGACCACTATTATTTATTATATATATTAATGACATTTTTGATTTAATGCCAGACGGTTTTATCAACTCATATGCTGATGATACCGTCATACTATGTACGGCAGAAAATTGGGAAAAAGCTATAAACTTAATGAACAATCATTTGTATGCAGTGAATGAATGGTTAGCATTCAATCAACTGGCATTAAACGTTGACAAAACAGTTTATATAACGTTCGTAAACTATAATGATAAAATACCAAATAATGTAGAAATAAGAATACAAGAGAAATCGTTAAGAAGAGTACAAAGTTGCAAATATTTAGGGGTTACTATTGACATGAATATGAAATGGAAAGAACATATACAAAGTGTTGTACAACGCACTAAATACCTTGTTTATTTATTTGCTAAATTAAATAAAGTAATGGACAAACATTCTCTAGTTATCATATATTATGGTTTGTTTAACAGTCTGGCTAGTTATGGAATTTTAGTATGGGGTTCAGCGTATTATAATGCTATGAAACCACTATACCAACTGCAGAATAGATTAATAAAGATAATAAGAAGTAACTCAAAAAGACAGACGGATTCTATTTTAAAAGTTAAAAAAATTTATGTACTACAAACATTATTAAATAATTACAATTTGCTTAGAGAAAAGTTTATAAAATCAAAAAGCAAAACTAGGAACAAAAACCTAGAACTACCTGAAATCAATCTTGAAATAGGGAAAAAAAGTAATATATATAATGCTACCAAATATTTTAACCAATTACCAAACGAACTCAAAAATATCAAGCATAGTAAGGAAAATATAAAAATCAAAATAAAAAAATGGGTGATATTGAATGTACAATTAAGAGATTTAGTTTAATAACGTTAATAGTTTATAAGTATTTAGTTGTAAGTTATTTTTATACAGTAATTTAATTAATATTAAATAATATTAATTTTAATTACACATAATTGTTAAGTTTTTTTTTTCTTTATTTTGTAACTAGGGTCGTGTACAGGTAGTTAAACTACCTCCTGCGATCCTTGATGCTTGCCCTAATGTAAAGCATCAAGGTATATTGTACCTGGTTAATAATAATAATAATAATAATAATAATAACTCTGGAATTCTTTAGTAATCTCGCAACCGATAAATCGGCCACGGCGATTTTCTTTTTCTTTTTCTTTTTCTTTTTCTTTTTCTTTTTCTTTTTCTTTTTCGGCGACAGCGCGGTAAAAGAAACATTTTACGCGGCCACTGGGTTTTTGTTCACTCGCGATGTTACTTTATTGTTTTGACTCCGCGATTCTAGGAAACGATGATTTAGTACGTTATGATTTTACTTAACGACTACGCAATAATTCTTATGACCGTTCTAACCGCACTGTGGGAACAAAAAAAAAGAAAAAAAAATTACTCTTGAAAGACTCTTGAATACACTGGAGTAGCTCTGTGGTTGTCCTTCACCTTCTCCGGACCTGCCGATGACTTGGTTCCCACGCGTGCTGAGCTCACAACCTGGCAGAATTGCTGGGATAGTAGGTGTTCCAGGTGATGAAATAACTACACTCAGTTCATATTTCTAGAATGTATTTTAAAATACTCTGCGCTCTCTGCTCTTAATACAAAATATTATAATAAAACTAGTAAAGCACACGTTGGAAGAAGAAGACTCTGGAATGGCTGCGAAAAACGTCCGGCGTGTGGAAAAGAGCGAGCTTGAATGACACCGGTTGCGGCATGCTGCGGCGCGCTGGCAACAGGGATGCAGTAGAGGGGAAGTCCAGGAGAGCAGGGGAAAGATGTAGGTTTTCCCTTTGCGCTCACGCGCATGAGACACGAAGTCTAGCGCTTCGCCGACACTTCCACCACAATCCTTAAGCAATGTACATTATCGAAAATATTCTTTTTGTAAGCATTATTTATTTCCGATAAAGAACTTCTACCGACTAAGTTGTTTAATTTTCTTCGTATGACTTGTCCCGGAAGTAAACGCCAATCAATTTTAAAAAATTCCTTTTCAATAGATGAATTAATAAACGTGAAATTAAATAAATCAATTATATACTTTACATAGAGGAGCGCATATTGGTAGATTCTTAATAACATTGGTTTGGTTCAGTTATAATGAACTTCTGCAGTCGGCGGAAGAAGCCGCGATTTTTATTCTATAACTACAGTAATTTGACGCTCTGCACATCAATACGACATTGGAGTATGTATATGCTTAATACGGAGTTTCTATCCAGCGGTTGGAATGGTAAATTGTAATCCGTTAGTAAACGCTATCGAAGAAACACATATTCAACAGCAAAATATTTTATTTATAGTAAAGACTAGTGTATAATTTTAAATCTTTAAACCTATTTCTCAATATCTAAAGAAATATGGTTCTTTTAAAAAAATGTATCGTTGTGACAGAACAAGTAAGAAGTGTTATTATGGAAATTTTGGATTAAAAAGATCAATTAAAGGCCTTTCATGGATTTCTATAATCGACACTGAGAATAAATTAAAAAATGAAGATCGTCAAGAAGAAGAGAACAATTTCTTAGAAAATATAAACACTGCTAACAGTTATGGCGAATTTAAAGTGCACGTGCGATTTACGAAGATCAATTCTTTCGATTTGAATGGTGTAAACAAATCTATGATGTCATACTCCAATGTTACTAAAAACCGTTTAAAAGTGTAAAACTTGATAGAATACTTGAAAAATAAAGACACATTTGACTTTGTACTAACGGAAAACAAATTAAAATACCATTTGTGCCCTTTTTCATATGAGCTCCCGTATTATATTCCGCCATGTGAAATGAAAATTTTAAGTTTCTCCGAAGACGAAAGAATAAAATTTTTTATAAAACTTATACTATGAAAAAAAGCATAGTATATCTTAATGTTTCTGTTGGCATTGATTTGACAATTTTATAAAAAATATAGACTAGATATTTCGTTTTTCTTGTTATGTATTGAACATGTTATAATGGTCCAGTCGTTATATTCAGATTGTGAAAATAAACGCGGTTCCTGTATAAGACTCGAAAAACAGATATAAAAAGTTCCCTCTTTATGGATTTACAAAGAATACTTTTTCACGAGTATGATCCCGACTATTTAAATTTTGATATTTTGTAAAAACTCAGAAATGAATCCCTAGGCTTAATACACGTGACGTATTGCACGTGTAAAAGATTTTGAACAACTTAATGTTATAATAAACAATTTTTCTGTTTATTTATTTGGCTTCATACGAAAGAGATAAAAACCGAATTGTGAATAGTTAAATGGTCTTACAAAATGAATTTAGAGAGACTACTCTTAGAGCGGCAAGTTCACATTTATCCTCAAGTATTATAGTTTGTTTTTAATATTTTTATATTTTTAATCTATTTACTTATTATTTATTTTTGGGAATCAAAGCTATGCTTGTATTCCGCAAGCTAAAGCGCTAAGCAAATTGCTTATGTGGCTGAGGTGCACTGAGCCTTCGGCTCATCTATAGACCCTTCTGAGTCGAGTGGACTCGATGAGAATTGAAATGATTCTGCTCATGCCCGGCTATACGGCCGCCTTTTAAATCCTCGACGCGAACCTGCCCCGCTCTCAAGCTATTTACTTTTTACAATGAATCAGTAGTGGAGATGGTGTGACGTCACACCCCCGTCTGCGCTTGATTCTCCGCGCCGCGCTGTCCCTACCTCGCTCCGTATCGGCAACTTCGTTCGCGCTCGGGATCGTCCATCTGACGTCACACGACGCTCAGGCCAGCGTCGCTTCTAAATGCGGTGCGCGCTTCTTGGCGCCGCCGATACCGATGTTGCCGAAATTATCTTTATCGGCACTGCATGGTGTCACAATGTAATCGAATACCATTCCCAAATATTTGCACTTTTCAACTCTAGTTATATTTCTATCCTTAATCTTAATATTTATTTGAGGTTGAACACTATCACTGTAGTTACCATAAGTCATAAAAATAGTCTTCTCAACATTTAAAAATAACTTATTTACTGCAACCACTTATCAATTTTTATTAAATGCTTATTCATAGTTTCTTGCGCTTCACTCCAAGTATCATCAGTGGCTATTATTGTAGTGTCATCTGCATATGACAGTATTGCCTCTAGGCGGATCTCTTTCAAGATATCATTAATGTATAGTATAAAAAGTAGAGGTCCTAATGGTGTACCTTGTGGAACACCTGTATCTATTAACATGTTATCGCTTTCATTATCATTTATTTTAACTACTAGATATCTATTATTAAGATAACTTTCAAGCAGATCCAATGCCTTTCCTCTTATTCCAATACAATAAAGTTTGTCTAATAATATTTTGTGATCTATAGTATCAAATGTTTTCGCCAAATCTAGAAAAGTTATAAGTATCGGTTTACTATGATCCAAGTTATTGTATATTATGATTGTTGTGTAATTTAGAGCATTCCATGTACCAATTTTTTTTCATAAAACCAAATTAGTGTTCAGATATTATATTACTCTTTTTAATAAAATCAAAAATTCTGTTATAGATAATTCTTACAAAACTTTTAGCTACATTCGATATTAACGAAGTAGGTCTATAATTTGATATATTATGCTTCTCTCCAAACTTGTAAATAGGAACAATTTTCGCATTTTTTAGTGCATCAGGCCATACAACTTTTTCAATACAAGAAATGAATAAATGCGCTAAAGGTTCAGCAATATTGTTGCAAATTATTTTCAAAGTTTTGGCATTTATTGTGTCAACTCCACCATTATTTAATTTCAAAGTATTAATAATCCTTGTTACCTCATGTGCACTAGTTGGTTTTAGAAAGATGGAATTTGTGTTCATATCTGGTCATTTTAACTCAGCATTTGTATGTTTATAAATTGTCTCACTCAATTTTTGACCCATTTCATAAAAATTCTTCTTCATGTTACTAGCAATTAATAAAGCTTTTTCTGTAATTATCTCACTATATTAACTTTTATATAACTAATAGTATCATTAGATTTCATTTTTCCCTATTTTTGTGTTTATAACTTCCTACAGTTTTTCGGGATTATTTGTATTATTTTGGATCAGACTTTTACCGTATTTGACGTTTGCATCTACAATTACCGTATCTCACGATCCATCTACCATAAATTATACAAAGATTCTTTAGTGCCACACGATTTTATTGTAGCATCTGTAATCCAGTTTTTCCTTTGTTTCTTATTATCTTTCATTATTTTCATTTTTGCTGATTCAATGCATTGTTTGATTTCGTGTAACAGTGTATCGGTAGCTATATTAGGATCATGTGTTGACATATTTTCATTTCAATCTATTGTCTTAGCGACGTTTCTTAATTTTGTATAGTCTATTATTATAGTGGGTTCTTTACTTTCAGTTTTCATCTTATTTATAGCAATAAAATTAGGGTAAGGGTCTGCTAAATAATGTTTTAATTTATATGTAACTGTGCTAGGCTAGTAGTTTTTATGAAAATATTACCAATACAAGATCCTTTACAGTTTCCTATAGGTGGTCTTGTAATGCCCACGATACCAGGAACATATCCTTTGTCTAAGAAGTTGCAGAGAAATGAAATCTCTATAATGAAAATCTCTAAATTTCTTGGGCTACCGCAAGGTTTTCAGAGACAACATAATCGAATTGGCATTTTCAAGGTTTTATTATTTTCAAAATACATGTAGTTATGATAGGAATGTGGGGATTTGTACATCAAAATTATTGACCAAAGATATTGTCTATTTAAGTAAAAACTCTACGATTAAAAAAAAAATTATTATGAAATATGAATTAAAAACAGAAGCTCAATAATTTTTAAATACAAATTCTCACATTCATATCATAACTACATATTTTTTGAATATAATAAAACCTTGAAAAGGCCAATTCAATCACGTTGGCTATCAAAGCCTTGCGGAGCCCAAGAAATATACAGATTTCTATTATATCTATCAAACTATCAAACCCTGTTGAAAAAATTTACGTGGAATTTCAGCTGGATTTCTATGTGGAGTGAAGTGGAATTCACGTGGATTCAAGTGGAATTTCTGGGTGGATTTTCACGTCATTTGAGGTGGAATCCACCTACATGAATTTTCACGTGAATTCGAGTCGAATCTAGGTGGATGGATTTCCACGTGGATTCGAGTGGAATCTACGTAAGTGGATTTCCACGTGGATTTAGTTGGACTATTTGTGTGGATTTCTACGTAGATTTAGGTGGAATATTTGGGTGGGTTTACACGTGAAATTCAGTAGAATACTTGGGTTGATTTTCACATAAATTTAGGTAAAACTTTCGGGCCGATTACTACGTGAATTGGGGTGAAATCCGGCTACGTGAATTTACACGTGGATTTAAGTGGAATCTATGGATTTTCACATGGATTTAGGTGTAATTTTTGGTAATATTCAGGTGAATCATTTCGTAGATTTTTAGGTGGAACATTTGGGTGGAATTATGTACAATTTTTTAGTCGATTTTCATGTGCGGTTACAATTTAAACAATTTAGAAAGAACGTTAGAAAGTTGTAGGATAAGGCGTCGAATATATCTACATATAATGGATTGGCAAATTCCAAAAGTGTCTGACGATAAAACTGTTATAAATTTTTAAAATTTGATCATTCTGGTACATAGTACTTAGTATATTCAATAATATCTAAACGAGGTTCGTAGAAAATTTTAAGTTAAAGTATTCAATAGAACAAAAGTTATTGGAGAATTTCTTTCTGACGGAACAACTTACGGGTCCGATTTGTGTTTTAACAGTTGGAGCGGTATAAGAAAAACATGGCATTGCTTATACGTTTTCGTTTGTATCTTATTCAAGTTGTCAGTAACCCACGATGTAGTTTATATACTATAATTTTTTGAAAATAAATACATTTTATTTAGAATTAAGGCTTTATGGGATGCTATATTTATTATAGGTATGCTCAAAATATACTTTATCTTGTTTGGAATCCTTATTTCTAATGTAAACTTAAAATATTATTTATTTTAGAAACTGACGGGTGAACCTCTTTAAAATTCTAAGTGCTAATCTTGTCTGCCAAGAAAAATATTATAGTAGGTAAAATTTCAAGTTGATTCTTAATTTTAGGTTTTGGTAAAGAACGTTCTTAAAATATTATTTTGACATTTCTTTTTATGTTTAAAAGCAATTATTCTGAAAAATTGTATGCTATCAATACTTAATAATATCTTAAACGTTTCCGTTGTAAAACCTCATAATCTTAATTCTACACTTTACAATAAATTAATATTTTCAATACCATATTTATTAAAGGAACTTTGTTCATCACACGATTCTAGGTGACATGATGAACGAAAACCTTCTTTTCGACGGTTATTCGACTCCTTTTGACATGTATTTGAAAATGAGCAGAGCAGTTTTTCGGGAAGTTTATTTTATTATTTTTCTTCTCAGATCCAATAAATTATTTAATATAATTTTTAATTTCAGAAAATTGATTGGATCTCCGAAAAAAGATAATAAAAAAAAATTTAACGTGAAACTGCTCTGCTCATTTTGTAATATATGTCAAAATGAGTCGAATAACCGTCGTAAAAAAATGTTGGTTCATCATGCCACCTAGAATCGTGTTAGGAACAAAGTTTCTTTAATAAATGTGGTACTGAAAATAGTGATTTATTGTAGCGTGCAGGAACAAGATTTTGGGGTTTTACAACGGTAAAATCAAAGGAATTATTAAGTGTTGATAGTACATAACTTTTCAGAATGATTGCTTTTAAACATAGAAAGTTTTATGGACTCATAAAAATAATTTTTTTTTATTTAACCCAGGCCTGCCCCTTTAAGGTGGTTTATGCGTCAATATGTTAATATGTACCTATAATATGAAAATTTATATGATAAATTGTTTTCATATTACAATATGTGAAACGATATAATATAAAGCAAAGCACTTAAAGCGACAAAAAGAAATATTTATAACAAAATTTCCGTATTGCAAAAATATAAATATCGTCGACTAGAGAACGATGCGACAAAATACCGAAATTTTTTTTATTTTCTACTGGATTTTAATTGTGCAGGTCTCATTTTGCTCCTTGAAGGATTTCAGGGGGGCTTACCGACAGAAAAATTGCAAAAAATCAATGAACCTGAAAAGTTACAGCAAATTGTTTATAAAGTTGGTACTCGTATTTTTGTAAATTTGTAGGTGTGTATAAGTATAAGCTATTAGCTCTAACTATTCAGGTTCATCGATGTTTTGCAATTTTTATATCGCTAAGTCCCCCTGAAATCTTTCAAAGAACAAAATGAGACCGACATAATTAAAATTGGATATAAAATAAAAAAATTTCCAGTATTTTGTCGCATCTTTCTCTAGTCGGCGATATTTATACTTTTTCAATATGGCAATTTAGTTAAAAACTTTTGTTGACGCTTGAAGTGTCCATCTTTTATATTATATTGTTTCTCATATTGTTTCTCATGCAGAAAAACAGATTATTATATAGAAACATGTTTTGAGATACTAGAAATTGAATTACACTATTTTTAGAAAATGTCTGTATGGATGTGTGTGTGTATGCATATGGATCGACATTACTCTGAATATACACACACGCACTGACAAAGTGATGTGTAGTGCCGACTACCTCGAAATAACACTCGGCATTTCGAACCATTCGTGGTGGTAATTTTGCCGTACGGACCTACTGCCGACTCCCCCTCACCACCGATGTAAGGTAGAGTATTTCTAAATATAGAGCGCGAGATGTGATTTGACCACCACGCGTGCTCGCTCATTTCGACGCAGCCGCGTGATGGAGATTCTCAACCATTCTTAGTGCTCACCGCGGCTCACGAGTTTTTCAGTGCGGTAAAATTAATGTTTCGTGGCTCATTTTCTTTGTTTTAAATTAAAGATGGCGGCTCAAGAAAAAATTTTTTTTTTTCGATGCGTTTTAAATTTTTAGCGGTTTTTCGATTTTTTCGATTTAGATTTATGAGTTTTTTGATATCGTAGAAATAGTGTCATCGATTGAGTGATAATGCATTTGAGAGAGCATAAAATTATCGATCTTTTCTCACACGAAATTCACGAAATTCTGTTATTCACGAACTTGTCATTCTTTTTCAAACAGTTATATTTGTGCAATATAACAAGGATAGTTTTTAAAAAAATTGAGATATTTAGGAATATGGAAAATTTGAGGTTATGTGTTGTAACGGATTTACGTTATCTATAAATACTTATTTATTCAGGAGATGAGACACCCAGGGTGGGTTTAATGAAATTGACAGAATCTTAGAAATCTTTGATAATATTGTGATTTATTGAGCCGTCGTCGACACTTTATATTTTCAGACTCAATCCGCGGTTTCGCACATCAAATTCATATCACAGAAGTAAGCACACACACGCTCCGTTTCACATTTATCTCACTCGCTTATATACCTAAATTCTTGCGCTTTTCTGTGTGACGTCAATTATACCGGTTTATTTCCGCTGTTTCATAGCTAGTCGCACGAGCATATAATATAATTTCACCGATTTCGCGGCTTTTCAATAAACATACGTAATCGATATAAATTCGCTTAGAATATTCACGTGCTAGCAATCGCAACCCGGGTTTGTACTTAGCCGTGCAGAGATCAGTGTGATGTATTCGTGGACTGGACCTGTAGATCGGACTTTTCGACTTCTCGCTGTCGGCGCATGCCTGAGGACCTTACTGCCAGTGCGGGCACGTTAATGACGCAGCGTCTTGGGCTTGGAAAAGTCCGTGCGAGAGCTCACCTTATCGTCACACCGTATCGCCAGGATGATACTCGCCTCAGCCGTGTGGTCCAATCCGAACACCCAAATATAGTGCTCCAAACTAGATACTCTTTCGGGTGAGTCGGACGATCTCAGAATTGTATTGCTCAGTGAATTTGGCGACGAATCGCGAAAATTTTCGGACCCTTTGCGCAGCGTGCCGCTCGCTCGGCGTCCTCAAATCGCTCTGCCGGATCAACCGACGCTCGAACTCGCGTCTCGTTGTCACGCACATAGGTTTTTCACCTATACATGTAATTATCTAGTCTAAACCTCCCGATATTTCGATCATACTTTCCCACTCTAGCACACTATCTAAACCTCTACAGTGTTTTTAATTTTTTTTTTGGTTGAGTATATCTCGAGAATGGCACAGTCATTTCTTTACCAAGCAAGGCTCATTTTTTTTCCATTTTTTTAATGAGGTTTTTAAATTAAAAATAAATTTAAAAATTCGTTAACTCGTTTTTTTTTAACAACTTTTCAATTTTTGGATTTTTGAGTTTTAGTTTTTCGAGTTTGTTGGTATGTTAGAAATATTACGATCAGTTTAGTGTAAAGGCATTAAATAGCGTATAAAATTAGCTATCTTTTACAACTGCGTATTTTGGATAGGCTCTTTCCCTTCTATTGTTATTCCCGAATAAAGTCATATTTAGTTTAAACTGTTATATCTCGGAAATCAATCATGGCAAATCATTCACAAAATTTCAGATGATTAGGAATTCAAGGAATCCACATACTAACATCTGATTACGTTTAATTTACATGTTTAAATAATTTTAATAAATTACGTATAGAGAAAAAATTGCTGTCATAATACAAACCTATCGTTCTGTAATTGTAGAAAAAATTTATCTTTTGTCAAACCATCAGTGATAAAATAGCGCACCCTTTTTGAGCTATTATTTACAGAAAGCGATATAAAAATTATATATAGAATTAAAATTAATTTATTAAAACAAAAAACTTAATATTGGAACAATTAATTTAGTTTGAGGAAGTTAAGTGACAATGAATTGGCAGCGGTTCTTTAAATCAAGTACGGTATTGACTCAAAAAGTCGAAAATTTTATTATTATATATTTATTATGTTTATAGTTTTATGAACATTTTGAGACCTGCTAGATATAAAAACTCTTTGTTGTATCAAAGTTATAGCCAGTTAAGTGAAACAATGTACATTGGATAGCATACCAAATTAAAATTTTAAACGCGTTTTTCTCGGACTTACTTTTCTAACTTAAAAAAGTTCCTTGCCCAACCCATGACAATGGATATTTGGAAACTTCCAGTAAATATCGGTTAAAATATTGTGAAACGAAGATAGTATTTCTCTTAACACGAGAAAGAAATAGGCACTTTTCGGTGCATGTAAAACGAAAGGAAATTTGCTCATTTCGAACGTGGTTGCCAAACGTGTGTAGTAATGGCTTCATTTCCTTACTTATAAGAATTATTAAAAAATTCAAATTTAAAAAATATTAAAATTTTTGTAAATTTTCACAATTTATGTTTAATATCTATTATTATATCTATTTTGTATGTGAGTGGCTCACGACTCAAAATGCGTCTCTTCCCATCCGCCTTGCACACATAAAAAAGGGCATATATTAGGGTGCCGCAGTTTAATTAAAATATTTTAGTTTTTGAAACCTTGAAATGCATATATATATTTCTGTTCAGTTTGATGAAAAAATACTCTATGAATATTTTTAGATTTTTGAAAACCTAATTAGAGGACGCTATGATGATCATAAATCATGTTGGTCAGCAATAAGGAAACAATATTTTTTAAAACAGATTATGGTTTATAAAATCATATTTGAAAACATTGTTCTATATGAATTTTTTTATACTGAATCCAAAAAGAATTTAATAATTAATATGTATCAACGTATTTTTACGTTACATAACAATAAAAAAACAAAAAATCAAAAATTTGGAAGTTTTAAGATAAATTTTAAGATAAATGAGTGAAAACATTTCTTTAGGTATATTTTCACAGATGATTTTTATAGTTTTTGATGTACAACTGCTTTATAATTTTTTTCAGATTTTAAAAAAAATATTAACCGTTCGTTGTAAAGGATGTGTAAGGTGGTTCTGGATAACAAGAAATATATTTTGCAGAAAAATATGATTAGGAAAGAGTCGCCCAGTTTGGGACAGCACCCAGCTTGAGACGCTTCCGGTTTCAATACTTTCAAAGTACGATATGCGGCGGCGATTTCGGTTTTTAAACTTCATTATGACAGAAGCCATTTATAAAATTCCAGATATATAGACCTTTACTACAACATGTTAGACGACTTTATATATTCAATCAAAAATAGACATTTCATGGCCAATAAATAAGTCTCTGCCAGTGCATATATATTTGTAAACTCTATATCTACAAATACCGTGCAATATGCATTTTTTACTTTATTTTGCTTTACGATAACATGAGGAAAACAATTAGGCCATAGGGTTATTATAAACGTACTTGCACGTACGGAGAGAGAGAGAGAGAGAGAGAGAGAGAGAGAGAGAGAGAGAGAGAGAGAGAGAGAGAGAGAGAGAGAGAGAGAGAGAGATAGATAGATAGATATACGATTTATTTGTCAATTTTATTTGTGTTTTTACCAAAGAGAGCCGCAAGGTACGGAGGTTGTCCCATATTTATTGCCCTATACAATAATAACCCCGCAAAGTACGCTCTTCTTTCCTTTACTGTAAGCCAGCCAAGATATTTCCTGTGAGGAGTGATGTGCTCATCCCTTCTAACACCACATATGTATCTCACACATGAATTTTGAAGTCGTTGCAACTTCGTCTCGAGCTCATCAGACACATCAAGGTGAACCACGGAACAATAATCTAAATGTGGCACTACCAGCGCGCATGCAAGCTGCTTTCTCAACGCCTGAGTTGTGCATGAACTAAAAAATCGTAGGCTGTAAAGAGCACGATTTACCTTTTTTCCAACTGCATCAACCTGCAGTTTCCACGTGAGTTTAGAGTCCATGACAACACCAAGGTTTGTGACCGAGTCAGAGAAAGGCACATATACACCTTCCTGAAACTCAATGCCGGGCAAACCAAGATCCTGCAACCGATTGATGTTGTGCTCGGAGCCGAAAATGATCGCTTTTGTTTTGCCGACATTGAGTCGCAGTGCGGATGCTTCGGCCCACTCCGACACTGCCCGCGCAACAGCCGACATGCATCTGATACCCACATAAAGATCTCGCCATGTCACTTGAGTGTAAGTTTGCAAGTCGTCCGCGTATAGCAAGTGAGAGAGAGAGAGAGAGAGTGCATGTACATGTGTAGTTAAAATAATTAAAATATCAGTCAGTTTATACATTTGTTATCTCACATTTAACATTCAATTATTGCGTTTCTTATATAAAAATAATATTATTCGCTGTAACAGTTCGTCAGTTTATAAAATCTAAATATAATGAACTAGTCATAGTCAAATGGCACATCACAGAATACGCTTCGTCAATACATAATAAAATAAATATAATAAATACAACAAAATGTGATAAAAATAAAAGGAATACATACACATACTTTACAAAAAAATTGTACGTAAATCTATCATGTCAAAAAAATAAAAACACACTCATTCCCCAGATAGCACATATCGTTTGAGAAACGTTTCTACAACGTCTCTTTTGAAACTATGTAACGTTTCCTTAAAAGTTTCCGAACGTCTCAGAAACGTTTCTGAATCGTCGAAATGTCCGCATTCGTTACAAAGCGTACGTTGTGGAAACGTTTCTGAAACGAATTTTGAAACGTTTTCAAGACGTAAGAACCGTTTCAGAAACGTTTCTAGCTACTTTTGAATCATTTATTCAAGCAATACATATTAAGGTTTCTTAGACGTTGTAACGACGTTTCTAAGACAGCGCTGGAAACGATCGTACGACATACTGAAAACGTTTCTGCCACGCATGGGAAGAATATAGAAAAATGAACTACGTTTCCGTACATATGTTTCTAGCACGTTGCCACAACGTTTCATCGATTGTTTATTAAACCGTTTATTAACCTTTTCCAACGTTTCTGAAACGTTGCTATGAAGTTTAATGTAGGCATCCATGACGTCGTAGAAACGTTTTCGAATCGATATTATAATCCATTACGATTATTATTATTATTATTATCCTTTATTTGTCTTTTACGATTTCATATTTTTTATAAAACTTATTTAAGATTTTTAATAAAACAATTATAATAATTTAAAACAAATATTATATAGATACTTTTATTTTGATTTACTTATAAAAGGGAAATTGGTGCAAGATACATAAAATACCACTTGAGATGCGAACATCTGATGCGTGTCTACTTAATTTTCATAAAAAATTTATAAGCTTAATTCTATGTAACTTATAACAAAATTCATATTCATGAACCAAACAATTACAAAATACTTTGGGTACAATGACAAGAGAGAAAAGTACAATGAAACACTTCAGACTATCTGACCATAGAATACAAACCAAACATTTTTTTACAATAAAATGCGAATAATTTTTTTACAGACATAAATAAAAACAAATACAAAGTTTTAAACACTTTAAGTATTTCACATTTTCTTACTTGTATTAATTACAAAGAGTCGTACTATAACAATTACTTTAACATTGTACAGAGCAATGAACTAAAGGTGTGTAATTTATTATTAATATTACATTTTCAATATACGGTACATTATTTATTATTCTATAATAATCCAGAATAGAAACACATTTTTTGTATCTATTATTTAGATATGAATTCGTAATCAAGATGGATGTGCAACTTGTCTCTTGAATTGTGCACTTTGCGTACCCTCAAAGTATACGCTATTTAAAATAGATTACGTATCTAGTATCTTTGATTTTCAACTAATCATATATACCGAAGTATACGGTTAATACTAATTGTGATTGATCATATTTAAATAATTCTAGTAAAATTCCCAACAAAAATATTTTTGAAAACGAATAATTGCTTTTTACCATATCGTTGAAAAAAATATGTACAAACTTTTAATCTTTCAATTAAGATTTTACTGCTTTTCTTGGAGCTTCTTAAATCTCTTTCTTTTCTTCAAAATCAAATCTGCTCTGCTAAAAAGTGACGGCTGAATTACAATCTACTTCCTCATACGATAAGGGTTTGCCTCCGTATTAAATTGTAAAGGCAGCTGCAACAATTCACTGAGTAAGTTAAAAAGAGTTAAAAATATTATACATTTATAAATTGTGAGTGAGAACTCAATCATTTTTTATTCACATAATAGATTTATGAGCTTTCCTTTTAATCGATACGATTAACGCATCATATTTAATTAATAAAAAAGCTCAAGCATTACTTTTTCGACGTAGACATCATTATTAACCCATTATTTATCAACCTTTTTGGATATCATTTACATTAAGAATATTAATTGTAAGCATATAATAATATAATGTAAATAATTGAACGATATTTTCATTATTAATATAATGCTCAAAATAAAGTGTATACTTGTATACAACATGTAAAAATTGATACCTATTCAATAAGCTTACAGACTTTGTACTGGTACCTTCGCGATAAGCCTACACAGAGTTTGAACTCAGACAAAAGTCACTTATCATAACATTGAAAATAATATTTAACCAATTCAGTTTCATATTTCAAATAAAGCACATTTTACTAAATTTTTACATAATGAATGATACCTAAAGATTTCTATTTAAAAAAGTGATGACGGGTATTTTCGTAAGCAAGATAATCATTTATTTGATTGGTTGATGTTAGAGCATGCAATTCAAGAGTTTGAGGTTACCTTTGATAATAAACAGTACGCAAGGGACGTGATTGTACTTCTAGTGTACTAAAAATAGAAAAGTCCGTTTTTGTCTATTTCATAAATAAAATATATGCAAAATGGACATTCTTTATTTTTAAGGAATATATTATGAAAAAATCCTACATTTTTCAGTACCCTTTAATTTAAGCATTATTATGACAATAAAAATACTGTTTATATAATATAAGTACTGCATAAAATTTAGTATTATACTAATTCAGACTAGCTAATCCCCTCAAAAACTTATTAGATTTTAATGAATATCCTGAAGTTAAGTACCATACTAACTATTGTCGATGAAGATTTGACGAAGAATCAAAGGCAGTTTTTATGGTGTCAGTGGATTTGTACTTGCTAATTAATCTGACAAAGAACCTGTAAAATTATTTTTGCAATAGCATTATGTTTATATTACAATTTCTATTAAATCTTTAAAAATATATATAATGCTATGTACAAAATTACTTTTGACAACAGAAGCATATGTCAGACATGAAAGTTTTCATTATTATATTTAATTGGTATAAAAAAAGCCATAATAGTATCTCTAATTTACTAATTACGTTTGGCTTACATATAGATTTTGCTGATGTGTTGGTTGAACTTTCGCCGGGTTTACAATTTTTATTTTTTTCCGGATTGATTCGTAGTATTCCTCAGTCCGTGTTGCATTTGGTTCTTCTGCCACTGAGATAGTTGACGAGCCCTCAAGTATAGCTGCATAATAATAACAAAAGATAAATGTACAAATAAATTTTTTAGCCTTTCTTCCAAAAATTAAGTTGTATAAAAAATCAATGAATGTTAAAAGGGGAAAAAATTATACAATACATAGAATCCCTTTTTTATTAAATTTAAGCAAGTATTAATCAAATAAATTAAATGTATTATGATGAAAATTTTAGTATTGTTATCATGAAAAAGTAATTTAGGGTTTAATCGTCTTTCGATTTAATCGTCTTTCATGCAAAGAATGGTTGTTGAGGCAAATGAATCTTCCAATAGCTTTGCGAAAGGAGAGGGATTACGTCGCTGGAAGAATAACCGTTTACACAGTAGTCTTTGTTTGGAAAAGAATCTTTATTGATACACTGCGTGCTACCTGAACGATAGTTCGCTCGCAACTGAGATGCTCGAGAGCGTCGCTTGCCTCGCTCGAGACTCGAGGGCGTTCGGCTACGCTCGGCCTCCTTCGTACGCATACGGTACCTTCGCTACGCGATCGCATTAAATGCGATGACTCGCCTCAACACTTCCGCCGTCGGAGCGTTTGATGCATAGTCCGAGATTCGTATATAATTCAATAAATCTACTCTTTGGTAGCGCTTTGGTGAATATATCAGCCAACTGAATTTCGGTGGGCACGAAGATTACATTGATTTCGCCGTTCTCTACTTTTTCTCGAATGTAGTGAAACTTTACATCAATATGTTTCGTGCGCTTGTGAAATTCCGGATTGTGAATTAAACGAATCGCGCTCTGATTGTCGACGTACAATTTCGTCGACTCGTTTGGTCGGTACCCCATTTCGCTCAACAGCGCTCGTAGCCATACTGCTTCTTTCGACGCCGTCGATGCCGCGATATACTCTGATTCTGTCGTACTCATCGACACGAGTTTTTGTCGCTGAGACGACCACGTTACAATTCCGTTTGCTAAACAAAACGCGTAACCCGTCGTCGACCTCCTGGTCGCTATATCGCTCGCGAAATCCGCATCTGAATATCCCGCGAGTTCGACTCCCGATTCCGATGCTCGGTACTCGATTCCCATTCTCGATGTCCCGATCAAATAAGCAATGATTCTCTTCACTGCTCGCCAATGACTCTCATCGTGATCGTTCTGAAACTTACTGACCGAATTTACCGCGAATGCAATATCTGGCCGCGTTACTACCGCGAGAAACATCAACGATCCTATTGCCTCGCGATACGGCACCGTTTGCCGTTCGGTCGCTTCTGACTCTACCGGATACAAAACTGTATGAGGATCCGCCGGCACGGAAACCCCTTTTGCTCGACTCATTCCGAATCGCTCGATGATTTTCTTCGCGTAGGCCTCCTGATGTACAAACATCGACCTCGATTCGCGATCTCGACTAATTTGCATTCCGACGAAGCTACTGCAATCCCCGATAGTTACCTCGAATTCTTTGCTTAACTCGCTGATAATTTTCCCGATTACATCTGCAGACTTCGCTGCAATTATTCCGTCGTCTACGAACAGCGCGATGTACACTTTATAATCGTCGTAAGTACCCACAAAGATACACTTATCCGCATTAGTCTCTTTCAGATTGAACCTCTTTAATACACTCGCGATTTTCAAGTTCCAGCAGCGCGGTGCCTGCTTGAGTCCGTACAATGCCTTCTCGAGAAGACACACCATTTTTTTTCGACTTTCGTTTACCTCCAGTCCCGTCGGAATCTCCATCATTACGACCTCGTCAAGAAGTCCATGGAGAAAAGCAGTTCGAACATCGAACTGTACTGCTTCGAGATTTTCTTCCGTGATGATCGCTAGGAGTACTCGAAGAGAATCGTACCTCACGACTGGTGAGAACGTCTCCGAATAGTCCACGCCTTCTCGCTGCATGAAGCCTCTGGCACACAGTCGTGCCTTGAACCTGACCACGCTTCCTTCCGTGTCGCGTAGTATCTTGAAAACCCATTTCGAATCTATGGTTTTTCCACCTGGGATCCTTGGTACTATCTTCCACGTCCCGTTCTTCCGATGTGCATCGAGCTCGTCCTCGATGGCTTCCGCCCATTGGATAGCTTCTGGACCTGATACAGCTTCTTGATACGTTTCTGGAACATTGTATTCCACGAGACACATATCATACCTCTTCGGTTGTTTGATCGTTGCTCGATCGCGCAACACTCTCGGTACCGGGGCCTCTTGCACCTGTTGTACTCTCTCGTCTGCATCTCTTGCTGCTCCTTGTCTTGCTTCCGCGTTTCCGGCGGCCTCATCGTCGGCTTCGTCGCCGACGACAGCTCCGTTACCATCCTCTGCATCTTGGTAATCTTCTTCGTCGATCTCGCTGCCCACCGGCAGTGTGAGTTCGACCTCGGACACTGGTACCTCCGATCTTCCACCGTTCTCTCGTTCGTTGAACGCTACGTGCCTCGAAATAGACACAACTTTCGTAACAGGGTCGTAACACCTGTAATTCGACGACTCGCTGTCGTATCCCACGAGAATCGACTTCTTCGCTCGAGGATCGAATTTTGTGAGCTTCTGTTTCGGCACGTAGACATAGGCGTCGGAGCCGAAGACTCTCATGTGGCGAAGATCCGGTTTCTTCCCCGTCCACATCTCGTACGGCGTACGACTTCCGCCCTTTCTCGACTGCCCAGTCCTGTTGAGTGTGTAGACCGCTGTAGCAGTAGCTTCCGCCCAAAGATGCATCGGCAACTTTCTCGCTTGCAGCATCGTTCTTGCTGCTTCCACTATCGTGCGATTATCTCGCTCAGACTTCCCATTTTGTTCCGGAGTGTATGGAGCCGTGGTCTCGAGCGTGATTCCCCTCTTCTTCATGTATTCAGTCATCTTCTCGTTACGGTACTCGGTACCGTTGTCCGTACGTAGTGTCTTCATCGTGCGCCCGAACTTGTTGTTCACTAGACGCTCGAATTCCTTGAAGCGCTCGTACACGTCCGACTTATGACGAATGAAATGCACGACTCGAAAATTTGTCGCGTCGTCCTTGAAGAGTACATAATACTTCGCTCCTCCCAACGACTGCTCAGGTACTGGTCCGCATACGTCGCTGTGAATGACCTCTCCGGGCTCGCTCGCCGTCTTCTTGCTCTCCCTCTGGAAAGGAAGTTTGTGTAGTTTGCCGTACTGGCAAGCCTCGCAGAAGAAATCTTCCGCGTTCTTGAGTATTACTCCATACACAAGCTCTTGATTCACCAATTCTGTGAGTGCCCGCTTGTGTATATGGCCGAGTCGCTCGTGCCACATTTTAAAGTCCATCGCCGTCACATTGACTTCTCGATGCTTCTTCGGTCTTCGGAAAAATAATCGGTACAGCCCGTTGTTCTGTTTTTCTCCGGATGCCTCGACGATGCCTCCTCGCGTTATCTCTACGACTCCGTTTTCGAACTCTACTTTGAACCCCTTGTTCGTGCATGCTCCTACTGAAAACAAATTTCGTGTAACACGAGGTACGAGTAGCACGTTCTCGATGGTACCGCTTTCCCATTCGCCGTTGACGAATTTTTCGATGCGGATTCTACCAACGCCTGCCACCTCGCATACTCCATCATCACCCAGTAAAACAGTTTCCCCTTTTACCGGCCGCAGTTCCTCGAACCAGTCGCGACGCGACGTGACGTGCTCCGACGCTCCGCTGTCGGTAATCCAGACGTCCCTCTTGTCGGCGTCCCGCAACCGTCTTGACTGCTCGACCGAAGGCTGAATTCCTCGATCCCCCACTACTAGTGCCTCTGCGCTTTGTTTCTGCGACTGAACAACGAACGCACACCCGCGATTCGATTGACCTTTGTTACTGTCCTTTCTGTCCTTACTGTCGCCGTCCTTCTTGCGCTGCTCGCACTGACTCGCGTAGTGTCCCTTTTCCTGGCACCGAAAACACTCTATGTTCTTTTTCGACTTTTTCTTTTTCGTGTCCTTTTCCTTTGAACGCGCACCGTCTCTCGAACTACTTTGTCTCGTGACTGCCAACGCACTCGCTGTGTCACCGTCTTCACTTTCGTTCGAGTCTTCCCGTATGAGCCTCTCTAGCAAATACGTGATCGTCTGACGCGCCGGGTCCACACTATCCCACGCTGTCCGCAACACGTTGAATTTCGGTGTTAAACTCGATAAAATCTTCGCGATTACTGCCGCGTCGGAGATCCTTTCTCCGAGATCGATTAACTGCCGCGCCATATTTTGAATCGCACTTACGTGCTGAATGGCCGTGTCCGTCGGACCCATCTTGTAGGAATAGAACCTCTGCGTTAACGCGCCGACGTTCGATGCTGATTTCTGTTCGTGTACCGTGATGAGCTTGTCCCACATTTCCTTAGCGGTACCGCACACTAATACACTCACTACTTGTTCGTCCTCCATAGCCGACGCGATAATCGCCGTCGCTTTGGCATTGTCTTTTATCCACACTTTCGTAAGCGCAGCGTTGTCACCCTCGGTGTCCGCTGGCCTCGTTCTGGTACCGTCGACCACGTCAAATATCTCGTTCGCCATCAGCACTGCTGATATTTGAAACTTCCACGCTTGGAAATTTCTCCCGTCGAACCGCTTGACCGATCGTACCAACGCGTCACTCGACATCTTCGAGCGGCGACGAAAACTCGGATCGCGTGAACAATGAAGCCAGAAAAACTAAAAACTACGCGTATGCCGACGCGCGCGATACGGCACGAAACTCGATGACGTATATTCTCGCTTATTCGTTTTTCCCCGATGCCCGAGATTCGACGCACTTCGATCTCTTTCCGAGCACCTGCCTCGCGAACACTTGTCTCTATTGTCTCTCGGCCGCGTGAGTCTCGACACGCAACAATGGCCGCCTCGAGCTGCAAGCCCGCACGTTTAACTCGGTACGTTGCCTGGGCCCATAACCTGTTGAGGCAAATGAATCTTCCAATAGCTTTTCGAAAGGAGAGGGATTACGTCGCTGGAAGAATAACCGTTTACACAGTAGTCTTTGTTTGGAAAAGAATCTTTATTGATACACTGCGTGCTACCTGAACGATAGTTCGCTCGCAACTGAGATGCTCGAGAGCGTCGCTTGCCTCGCTCGAGACTCGAGGGCGTTCGGCTACGCTCGGCCTCCTTCGTACGCATACGGTACCTTCGCTACGCGATCGCATTAAATGCGATGACTCGCCTCAACAATGGTATTTTGTGTACGTGTAAATTATAGGCGTATTACAAGTCTGTATACCTAACATAAAATTCTTATCTCATCTGCCTCTAAAATGTAACCCAGCCCAGTCTTTGTTCGTGTATGTTTACCTTGAAAAAAATATTATTTTTAGCATTCGTTTGAAACGTTAACTTACCAGTATTTTCTTCAAGCGGTGGTGTCTCTGGAAATTATATCGAGCCTTTCGACCCGCTTAAATCGTCATCCTTATCGTCGCCAAAATTCTCGTTGTTGAAAAATATGAAAAATAATAGATGGTAAATCGACAATGTAAGTTTTTGCATAAAAAATTTTCTTACAAAAGTTAATAGACCAAGCTTTTATAAATTAAACAAATTATTTTTAAAAAGAAACTGCATAACTAAAAATAATGTAACAATGTATATTGTATTGAATTTGATAACACTCACCTGTAAATGTAAACTTTCGAGAAAGTCGAGTGATTCGCCAATTTTCTTCTGGCAATGTTCTGGAGGTCATAGCGTGAATAAGCCTGTTGGCCACCGCGTCTCTTCTCCATTGTCCAATAGCCAAAAATCACGAATTATTTCCGTCGTACAACCTTCCGCCAATTCGCCTATGCACCACGACTTTGACATCTTCGAAACATAGTTTGATTTAGACAATCCAAACTGAAAAAAAGATAAGAACCTCGTGGCTTGTTCCGATGTTATTCTGAGGCAGCTCTCTTATACACAGTGACAGCGTCATTACGTGACCAAGTGCTGACCGGCAACTCGTTCTACCACTATATACCGCGCTCAATTTTATGGCCACTTTAAGCATATAGTCCCCTATCTCCCCTCCCTTCTCCCTCCTCTCTCTCTCTCTTTCTCTCTCTCTCTATCTCTCTCTCTCTCTCTTTCTCTCTCACCTGCTGACTATTATGTTTGTTTTCGGGAGTCGCTGTGACGTTACTCTGGCCGATGTATTCAGTAGGAGCAACAGCGTCTTGGTCCTGCGCTTCGATTATGCGTGCCAGTCGGCAACTCGATCTAGCACGCTCGTTTGTAATATGGTCACATGTAAAATCGTACACTTTTCTATAACATTCGCCGCTTCGCCCACTTTGTCTCTCTATCTCGATCTATCTATCTCTCTCTCTTTCTCTCAATTGTGCATTACTTATATATTCTCTTATATAGTTGTTTATTTGCACTGCAGGCACGCTATATTAAATATAGGGTAGAGGCACTAGTAGTCGGACATCTAAGGAAAAACTTGTATTCAAGCTTTTGCAAACAATTCAGAAACATCTTTGATTTTAAATTACAGGTTCTATTACACTTTAAGTGTATTCTACTTTTTGATAAAATATTTATTTTTGCTTAAAATATTTACAGGATTATTATAATATGTGTTTTAATAAAATATGACGAAAGCGCTAGTAGTTGGCCACCAGAATCTAGTACTCGGCCGCTTGATCGCTTGTAGTCGGAAAGAACAATCTAAGGCAATACATCGCGCTTTAAAAACATTGTTTATTCTTTTTAATAGTTCTATGATTTAAGTTTAGCTATAGAATATTGAATAAATATTAAATGAATGAAATTAAATATTAATTAATCGTAATGATCATTACAATTGAAAGTGGCTTTGGTCATGGGTTATCGACCAGGCTCGTCAGACAACTAAAATTCGTTAAAAATTAAAATAATTCTAGTAGTCGGACACCTATAAGCACATATCGACAAAGATATATCGAAAAAAATTATTATTTAATGGTTCTTAAACTGTTTTAACGTCAGAATTAAATGTTTAAATGGCATAGATCATTAAAAAATTATTAATTTAGCGATATTTTGTCTACGGGTTTATTTTTTAATAGAAAATAGACAAAGTGTCCGACTACTGGGGAGTGGCCAACTACTAGTGCCTATACCCTATATTATCCTCGCTTGCCAATACAGGAATGGCATTAAATAGATATTAAATCATCAACTCTATATGAGAATTTTTTGTCAAATATTTGTATACTATACATATTCTGATTTGCAATATAATATGAGGTTATAGAAAAAATATTTAAGTGGAGACGTATATTTAACATCGCTTCCGCGGCTTTTTGCTCGATTAACGATTCTATCTCAGATCTAGGACGTCGACTGCATCTATGTCACCGAATCACTTCAAAATTTAGTATATTAATTTAGTCTGAAAATAAGTGTAAATTAAACGTATTTTTTTGTTTTTTAATTGCACCAAAATTGAAATTTTTATGCACGTTTTAAAAGTGACTCGTAAATTTCGTATCCCAAAAAATCCAATAATCTTTTTTTTTAATCGTTTTATTTCGTCAGCTTTTAATATTATAAAATAATTCTATGTCCATTCGATGAAGTCGCTGACCCTGTTTCAATCATCTGAAAAAAAGGATACTAAAAAACAAGGATGCATTTGTCAGAGAACCACCCATATATATATATATATATATATATATATATATATATATATATATATATATATATATATATATATATATATATGTATGCATCTATGTATATATTTATTTATTATAAACGAAATCAATATATATATATGTGAACATTTCTCTGCCAAACTTTTTGAATCATCCCAAATTTCCCTTCCTTTCCCTCCAGGCGCCCGGGAGAAAAAGTGGCACTTTCGGTACATGGGAGGTAAAATGGCGACCCCATAGCACGTGTTTGCCACCGTCGCCTTCGACTCGGGTGGAAATTTACACGTGCTGTGGACTCGCCAATTCTTTACCTCCCTAGATGCCTAATATATAATATATAGCATAATATAATATACTATTACTGTATAGGTATGACAGTTATGCGTGGGTATAATGGTCCGTATACATACATATAAGTAATTATCTGTCAAATCGAGAATGAATTGTTTATCTTTTTCTTCAACTTGAAACTCTAGAAGTATGTACTGTATTTCAAAAACATCTATAAAAAATCTCGAAAATATGGTTTTTATTGCTAATTTTTTTATTTATTTAATTATTCGGTTTACTGATGAGTATAATGGGCCTATATGTATTAAGTGCGTAGTAGAGATAGGATATTTTTTGTCCATTGGAGGATCTTGGTTCTTGGCAATGGCAAGCATGCCTTATTATATTATATATTGATTAAATACTTTATGAGAAAAACACAAATAAAGGTGTCAGAAACACAAGGTGTGTAAAGCTGTTAAATCTGTTTATTACTTTTTACTAGTGCAAAATAATAAAATTATACTTTTGTAGATAACAATTAATTATAAGTTTAAATACAGATTTTAATAACTTTTAGAACGAAAATATTAATGTACTACGCCATGATTTGTTAATAAGATTAAAATCTAGTTTTAGTTTCTAATTTTTTTGGTTCTTTTTCTAAGAAAATTTTCATATTAACTATATAATATTTTTCACATTTTTTACTTGCTTTAGAATTAAAATGCAATTAAAGTAACATAAAAATTATACATTTATTCATTACTGTTCGTAATAGTATGCAGAATCGGAATCGCTACAAATTTTCCTTCAAACGGTAATTTACATAGTTTCGATGTAACTTTCTTTACGTTCCAAAGCTGAATATTTTCTTTGCTATCGCAGACAACATTTATATTTAAATCACTAGAAGGATATGGGAATTCATAAATACTTCCTATAACATTAATTTTTTTCCCAACGACATACACATCACCTTTTGCAGTTTTTACGAAATTCAATGCATTTACAACATATTTATTATCAATTAATACCCAACTATCTTTTGTATTCTGGCAACTAATTTCGAAAGATTTCAGTCTTATTAATTTGTATTGCAAAACATTAGCACAGCTTGTTCCTATAGGCCCTTCAGCATGTGCTTGCAATAACTGTAATTCGTTGTTAATATTGTTATCGTTATTTTCATTTTGAATTATTTCAATCTCGGCAGATCTGCGCATAAGCTGTTGAAGTGGTTGATTGCCTTTCCTAATAAGTTGTTTTATTTGACCAATAAAATTTTCAAATCTAAATGCTGAAAAATTCTCCAACTCGCCATATTTTCTAACATCATTAGCTAAATGAAGCAAATTGTGTATGTTATAAGATACGTATTCTGGTCCATAAATGTTTTGGAAATGTTTTACAAATGTTTGTAAGAGTTTTTCTGCATAATTTATGTAATATTTATTTTTACTTAAAGTAGGATGATTTAGAATAGTTATAGCAATGTGCAAAGTTAAAAAATTCAAATAAACTTTTCTATTAACAACATTTTTGAGGACGACAATGCCCGTGTACAAAATAAATAGCCAAAATTCTGTAGCTTTAAAAAACTTTATGTATTTTAAATGTCTAGGTTTACGAGCAAAGTCACGAGGAATAAATTCTGCTAATGCTAATGAATGATTTGATATAGCTTCTATTTCGTTAGGCTTTAATTTATGCAGAAGGCAAGAAAATAACCATATAAGTAGGAGTTTTTTGTACATCTTAAATAGACTAGATGCATTGGATCAATAGGCACATTCGTAACCAAACCTAATTTAGGAATATTATTTAAATTACTTTCAGACACTTGGTAATAATTCATATACAAATTCCGTTTAAATTCTTCATCTGTTCTTAATGTCGATGCTTGTCACGTACATTTCGTGCAGCAATGGTAACCGCTGTGATACTTAACATTAAGGACAAATGCTTTTAAAAAATTAATCGTTTTTTAATGACCTTTTCTGTACATTGTTGTAAGCCAAAATGACAATAAAGCCCGCCAGCAACGCTTTGAATTTCGGTGTACCTCGGTGTTTTGAGTAATGTTCGCGGATCTAATGGTAGTTCTAATGAAGGAATTTCTTGACGTATGCTGTGTAGTAATTTCGAGAGAGCCGAGTGTGAAATGTGGTACGAAACTGCCCAAGGAGCAAGAATATTTTTTAATGAATTAGAAATAGATTTTGCGGTGGTATCATCTACTGCATCATTGCTTTTCTTTGATTCAATATTCCAGTTTATTACGCTATTTTTCAAAATATTGTCTAAATTTTTGCAAGAATCAGAATCTTCGTCATCGCTGTATCTATACGCATATTCTGTTTCGTGAAATATATCTTTTTCGCCTACATCTATGTATTGCATAATTTCAGTTTCAAAATTAGATACATTATGTTGAACATTAAATTGAGTTTTCTCAAATACGCTATGTACATGTTCATCAATGATACAACCAGCAATGTTTTTCTCGTTTATATGCATATGAAAATTAGTTTCCTCCGCAAACTTTCTTTTACAAGGCAGTTTCTGTATGTTAAGCTTACAAGCATCACTGTTTCTTGAAATTCCATAATGATTATAGGTTTCTTTTAATGTCTTTTTTGAGGAACTGAAGGTAGATTTTATTCGTTGAAATTTACTATCAGTTTCTTTTTGTACTAAACGTCTCCAATGTCTATCACTATATCCATTAATCTTTCGCTTTTTTCTAGGAGGATGATCCATCTAAAAAAAGACTCTTTAGTAAATTTTAGTAAATAACAGGTACTTTAAAGTATTGACATTCTTAAGAACTTATATAGGAATCCCATGTCTGAATGAAATGACACATAACTTTGCCGTTTTAAGAAGGATAAATATATTTGTAAATTCTAATGTCACTTAACGGGTTGGACACCTATGTAACCTACAATAAATAATTCATTATTATTAATTGCTTCCTCCTACAGGAAGCTTTGTAATGGTAAAAAAGAACTGCTGTCAATCGATTGGCACGTAGCTTCCTCTAACTTTATAAATAATTGTTCCAATATTAAAAAAAACATTCTTCTGATACGATAAAGTATGGAAAAATGTATTATTTTCAGATATGTTAGTATAGAATTATATTAATCATATTATACAAAACGAAGAAACCTTTTTAGCCAATTTGTATTTACCGAGAGGTTTGCAGTACTAGTCTTTACCTTACACACAGGCGGGCACAAGTCTCATAATTCTCACATATCAAAATAAACTATTTTGATATTAAAAACAAGTCCATATAGACTCAAAAAGATCAAGCATCCAAGAAAAAAATCCGAAATACTGATGTTTAAAAAGTAAGCTATCGATTTAAACTCAGTACATTATAAAAATTGCTATAAAAAATACAGAAATGGAGGAAACTTATTAATTCTTTTTTATATTAAAATTTATTTAAAAACGAAGAAATTAAGATATTGTAGACCCGGCTGTTCTCCAGATATAAGCGATAAAAAAAAAAAAATAAATCTTGAATAAGCGAAAATTACTGAGTCTTACGAACTGTCAAAATAACTCCTTCAAGATATTTCAAAATACTACCTGATTGCAAAGTGTTAAATCGATTCATTCGGTTTTACTCCAGTTATCTGCGGGCCATAGAAAAATGGTTTTATTCATAAACTAATTTTTTTCTCAAGGACTAATGAACGAAAAATTTATGAGAAATAGATCGACATGTTGCCGATAACCATGAATTTTTTCAAAATTATTTCCGAGATATTATTTTTTTTTTGAAAAAGAAAAACGCTTTCGTGTATAACAAAAGAACAACGATAGCTAATAAAAAATAACAGGTGTGAAAAAACAGCTAATTTTATGCCCTTTCAGATGCACTTTCACAGACTACATTATATTGACTCTATCATATAACAGAAAAACTTAAACAACTCCCGAAAATAGATAAATCGCCATAAAAGAAAAGCGCATGTCATAATTTTTATAATCGCAAATGTGCGTAAATATAACTCGATGCAGAATTTTTCACACTACAAGAGTTCATATTAGCAGACTGTCTTTTAGTGACTAAGTGGACACAATCATCTACTATTATTCTTTATAAATAAAATATACATACCTCAAAAAGTGTTGCAGCCAAAGAATTAAACACAGTAATGCAAAACACTCAAGGTAATGCGAACCTTATTTGCATTGCCAAAACGTAGGTACAAATCAAACTTTCCATAGACAAACTATTGATGTATTTAGATTTACGTACTCTGTATACTCGTATAATGGTGAATCGTAATATAAACACGTGCGTCTATAAAACAAGCGACTCGCGAAAAACAGAGAAAGATATGACGTGTGAGCAGCAGCCAGCAGGGGAGAGAGAGAGACAGAGTAAGAGAGAGATAGAGAGAGAGAGAGAGAGAGAGAGGGAGAGACCGAGAAGCGGAGGAAGGGAGGAAAGAGACGAACTGTATGGATCACGTGACCATACATTCGAGCATGGTAGAACGAGTTGCCGGCCGGCATGCAGTGACACTGTGTAGAGAGTTCCCGCATAAGCTCAACAGTCAGAATAACAGACAGAATCAAGCAGTGCAAATAAAGTGTTTTGAAGATGTCAAAATCATGGTGCATAGGCGAATTCGAAGAAGATCACACGACTGAAATAATTCCTGATTTTTGGCTACTGGAAAATGGGACGAAGACTTGGTCTTGCGAACTTTTACACTTTGTCGACAGTTTGCGTTTGCAGGTGCGTATTATAGATTGTATACGTAGACACGTTCTTTTAAAAAATAGCTTTGTTTCATTTATAGAAACTTTGTCAATGAATTTTACTCGAAAAAAATTTTAGCGTAAAAATTTGCATCGCCATTAAAAATCTATTGTTTTCATTGTATTTCGCGAGATGGTGTCAATACTATTTCTTCATCAATTAAATACTTAGTGAAAAAATTACGTTTTTTTTTATTTCAATTAATGATAGATACATATGATGAAGCTGTGATTAAAGCCGAATTACCGAAAGAACATTCAGACGTAGACGCCGAGTATGAGAAATTGCAAAACAAGAAGCTACGTAAAGAAAGACGCAAAAAATTAGAAGATTCCGACGAAGAAAATCTCGGGGACAATGAAGATGATGATATGAGCGAATCGACAGGTTCGATGTCCTTAAAAGACTTTCCAAAACCGCCACTACGTGAAGAAAATACTGGTAAGATTATTATTTCAAACGAATTCTAAGAGTAGTGGTATTTTGCACCCAGCACGAGCAAACAGGGATTGGTCTACATTTGAAAGGCAGATGAGACAAATGTTATAGTAGCTATGCAGACTTGTACTATGCGAAGTTCTGCCTATAGTTTTTACGTTGCACGGCTCATACGGATGATCGGCGCCATATTTACTGTCTGCGGCGTTTTGCCTTTCACAAGCTACGACAGTTATGAGAGATCTGTGTGCGTTAAACATAGATCATTTGCAAAATGTTTACTTAGAATAAATCGTTGTGTCTAACCTTAAAATACCATTCTTTGCATACACTGAAAAAAATAAAAGGCTACTTCTACTCGAGGGGTACAAGCAATATCTGCTTGGCTCCCCCCCCCCCCACACGACGAAATATGCGCGCAGTAGACGCGCAGAAGACTGAAAGTGAGGCTATGTCTCTCCCACCTCTGCCGCGCTCTACTGCGCAGCATTGTGCGTGCCTACTGCGCACCTATTTTGCTCTTACTCGGGTGGTCGAGTAGATACTGCTCGAGTAAGGACTAAGGAGTAGAAGCAGCCTTTTATTTTTTTCAGTGTATAGGGAGACGATTAAATTGATCGATTGGAATAGTATATTACGCAACGCGTGCGCGCAGTATAAGGTAATCGCGCACGAGTGCAGTTTGACCCGAGCGAAGCAAGGGTTATAAAAACACGAGTGGGAGATGACCTGCACGTACAAGTTGCGTTCACTATTTTTCTAAACAGCAGGCTTACAGATAGATGCGTGAGCATAATTGAACTTTGCGTACGGAGTGAGGACAAAATTATTAATAATAATGTGATAATAATAATGTTTGATACATGAATTTGATACATTTCATTTAGATGATTAATATTTACTTAGACGTAATAAAACAAGGGATTCTCTATCTTATACAATTCATTGCCTTTTTAAACTGGATGTTTTCATTGACTTTTGATAGTACTAAATTATTGGCAAAATACAAAAAGGTTAAAGAATTTATTTGCACATTTATTTTTGGTTATAATGTAGCTATACTTAAGGACTCGTCAACTGTACTTAAGATCTTGGAGATAGAAGAATCAAATACAACACGGGCTGAGGAATACGAGCCAATCAGGAAAAAAATTAAGATTCTAAATGTGACAAACAACCAACCAACATCACCAGCAAAATCTATTTGTAAGCTAAACGTAATTAGTAAATTAGAGGTATTACTTCATATTATGAATAATTAAAATGACCAACATTTGGATTCATTAGACTTTCATTGATTTCAATAATTAATCTATTACTATTATATAATACTATTATATCCTGATATATAAGATTCTGTTGTCAAAAGTAACCTGTTCTGTATAAACAAGTAAATTGTTATTGAAATTCATTTTATTCGTGACATTTTGAAGATTCATTTTTTATTTGTAGGTATAAAATTAATTCTGTGAATATTTTTAAAACGTGATTCATTGTAATCGTGGACTGAGTAAGAACTCTGTGAAAACTTTTCGAACAGGTTCTAAGTATTCGGCGTCTGGATTTTGGTCTATAGTCTGTTAAATTATAACAGTTCTTATACATTTTATTATCTACACTTTATTTGAAATATTATAATAACGATAAAAATACTGTTTAGTAATAATTAGTTTCTATTTTTAATTTAAATGATATTCAAAAAAATTGATAAATATTGTCTGAATAAGGATATCTAAGTCGAAAAGACGATGCTTGAGATTTATATTGATCATCAATTTATGTGCAAAAATAATCTTGTACCAATAATTTATAAATGTATCATATTTTTAATAGTTGAAACTTACACTGTGCATTTTTACAGTTTCTCCAACGAAATCATCCGAAGGCGCATCCGTATTGTCTGTAGAAGGAGATGATAGTTTAACCATGGGTGCTCAGCAGAATGGATTTAATTGTGGAGAAGAGAAAGAGCTTAGTGGGAGTTCCACAGATCTTTTACAATTACAATCACAAGGTAAACAATGTGTACCGTATTTTTTTGTTAAAAACTATATTATCAAAACTGATTATTCATTTTCATAAATGTTCTTGTTACACATTTTAATAGAAATCAATTAAATATGAACAATCACTTGGTATTGTCCACTCTATCATTGACTTAAATAATACATTTTTGAAATTTTTTAGTTGGTCAGGACTACGCTATTTTGATAGCATAGTTTAGTAACATAGAACAGTTAAAAAACAAGTAATAGATGAACAATTTATTTACCAAGAATTAATAAAACTGGACATTCATATACAATAATTAAATTGAGTAGGATTTAGTTTGTTTATCTAAATAATTACTTAAAAAAGCAACGATTTTTTTAAGAATAAAGAAGAATTTATTTTCAATGTCGCTGAAAAAATACTCTAAATCCATCATTTATTAAGCGTGTGTGCTTTTGATATATTTAAAATAATTATTTTATGTAAAGTTTACTTATTAAGTATCTAACAAATTCCCTTGTGTGTCCAATATTGAAATAATATTAAGGCTAGAGTACACTCAGAGGGGTAAAAAAAAAACAATTTTTTTTCTTGAAAGAATTATTCCTTGAAGCTCACTTTATACGCTAGAAAGCTCCTAATTGTTTTTAAAGCATCTTATAAGTTTTTTGAATATTTTTATAGGATTTAATTACACTGGCTTATATGCAATTTACAATCTTTAAAGTCCTTTTCCTCAGCCCTTCATTTTTGGTCATAAAAATGCTCTTTGTGTATATGCGCGCAGTGAAATTGTTTGTAACTCCACAAGATTATTGTTTTTTACATTATAAACATATGTATAGAGCTATTCTTCATATAACCCATAAGTATACACATTTTCCACACGAACTTATAAAATATAATTATGTATGTGAGTAAAATATGTATAGGGGGGTATACGAAAAATCGCTCTATACATTTCTTTATAATGTAAAAAACAATAATCTTGTGGAGTTTCAAACAATTTTACCGCGCGCCTTTGCACAAGGAGCATTTTTGAGGCCAAAAATGAAGTGCTGAGAAAGTCGACTTTAAAGATTGTAAATTGCATATAAGCCAATGTAATTAAATCCTTTAAAAATATTCAAAAAACTTATAGGATGCTTTAAAAAACAATTTGGAGCTTTCTAGCGTATAAAGTGAGCTTCAAGGAATAGTTTGTATCAAGAAAAAAAAATTGATTTTTTGACCCATCTGGGTGTACTCTACCTTAAGGTAGTATGAAAGCCATCTTATGACTAACAGCTACGGGTCCATGTTTTTTAAATTGAATTTCCATTTATGAAAATGAAAATATCTTTTTATTACACTGTTGCTTCAATCACAATCAACAGTGTCACAGAGAGATATTTGTATAAAAATCAGAATTAAAGTTTAAAAAACCGTGTAACCGTAGTTGTCAGTAATAAGGGTGGCGTTCATTTCACATCACCTTAATAGCTTAGCTTCTTTTCTTATTTATGAATTCACTTCGCTATGTAAACATGTTTAAATGAACACTCGCGAGTTCGTGAATAATATTATGTTCATATGCAAAGTGAAAAGCTCTTTTGTATTATAAGAGATAGAATCTCTTATTATGGCTTTATTCCTCGGTGTGTGTGAATAACGAAGTTATTTTGATGTTCCCGAGGTAGGTGAGAAAAGAAAAAAGAAAAAGTGATTTTTCTTTTTGACGTTTCCGTGAGCACTGTCGCCCTCATCAGAAACTTGTAGAATAATCAATATGTATCACATTGGTCAAATAAGACACATAAAAGCTTCCTCCTCCGTATATAGAGAGAGGCTCAGTCAAAAACACATTTCGAGCCAAGCAACATTTTACTCGTTCGGATTCCTTTTCTCTCCGCTCTACATGTGGAGGAGGAAGCTTCTATGTACGTTTACTTGACCAATGTGATACGCCGAATATTCTAGAAGTTTCTGATGAGAGTGTCAGTGCTCACCGAAGAATCAAATAGAAAAATCACTTATCCTTTTTTCTTTTCTCACGTGAGAGAGACGGGGTTGACTGGCGGCCCCTTTCGGGGACGTGCCGGTCCAGCACTCAAGCTATATCTATTGTGCTTACAAGTAATGAGTAATTAAATGATGAGTAATCACATTCTCACTATTTCTGATTCAAATTCAACATGCAAATGAAATATTGGGATTAAGATAGTGCTTTTTTATTTAACTTGAAAATATAAAAAATTTAATATTCCAGTGCATATTTTAATAATACAAATTATTATTAATTTGTTCATGTATATTCTTTAAATTTAATAGATTAGTTGCATATTACCTTAATTTCATCAATATGTTTTTACAGATATTCAATCGTTAGAACATCCAATATGTACTGCAAATTGGTTTGTGGTACAATTGGCTGAGAAATCTGCAAATAGCATAATTCCACGATTATGGCTCAGTTCTGACAAACAATCCTGTGCTTGGCCCCCATATACCTTTGAAACTTTGGTTGAAAAGTCCATTAGAGAATCCGAAGAGCCAGATAGGAATTGGATGAGTCTAGATATATTACAAATTGTAGCATCAACAGGTTCATATTATTTTAGACAATAATATTATGTATTGTATATATTTCGTTTATTAAAAAAGTTTTTTTTTGTTAAGAAACATACGAGGATGCTGTCATAAAGACGCACATGTCGTTGCGCACCAGAAATGTGGATCAACGATTTTTAAACAATTGTACAGAAACTGATGAAATGGTGGATGTAGAATCTTGTAAGTAAAAACGATAGAATAATTTATTAATATCATGTGACATGATGTCACAAGTGTATAATTGATTTTGATAATATTTAATTAATAATGATTAGATCAAAGTAGAAAATTTATCAAATTCTTTGCTTTTTTCAGCAAATAATGCTAATACTACGAAAACTTCAAACAAGCCTCGAATAATAGGTGTCGAAAATGTGGTTCGCAATTCGCTGCGAACAGATCGTACTGTGCTGCAGAGTAGTAAGTATTTTTCATACACTGCCATTCTTATACTACAAGTAGAATTTGTTTAAATATTGCATTGCATTCTTCAATTATGTATTTTCCTCATTACTAGATCCGGAGACTTCAGTGAGAGCTAGCGGACAGGAACAACGGCCACCACTCGTAGAACTTAAAAATTATAGCATCGACGATAAGGTTCTTTTTGTAGCTGGTAAGTCCACCACATAGTATCAAAATAAATATTTTCAAATATACGGCAGGCCCGCTGTTAACGGACCTCTCTTTTATACCAGTTTTATAGTATATTTCGGTACGGGTGTGAAAGGTAAAAATCACCTTTCACACCAGTTTCGAACAGTATTTTATACCACGAGGGCCGAATAATCATGTCGAAGTTATGATTTTGA